>JAXIVJ010000055.1:15000-512500 GCA_036785665.1 Chirona hameri
CTGTGTCTGTCTGTGTCTATCTGTGTCTATCTGTGTCTATCTGTGTCTATCTGTGTCTATCTGTGTCTATCTGTGTCTATCTGTGTCTATCTGTGTCTATCTGTGTCTATCTGTCTATATGTGTCTATCTGTGTCTATCTGTCTATCTGTGTCTATCTGTCTATCTGTGTCTATCTGTCTATCTGTGTCTATCTGTCTATCTGTGTCTATCTGTCTATCTGTGTCTCTGTGTCTATCTGTCTATCGGTGTCTATCTGTCTATCTGTGTCTATCTGTCTATCTGTGTCTATCTGTCTATCTGTCTATCTGTCTATCTGTCTATCTGTCTATCTGTCTATCTGTCTATCTGTCTAGCTGTCTAGCTGTCTAGCTGTCTAGCTGTCTAGCTGTCTAGCTGTCTAGCTGTCTAGCTGTCTAGCTGTCTAGCTGTCTAGCTGTCTAGCTGTCTAGCTGTCTAGCTGTCTATATGTCTAGCTGTCTAGCTGTCTATCTGTCTATCTGTCTAGCTGTCTATCTGTCTAGCTGTCTAGCTGTCTAGCTGTCTAGCTGTCTAGCTGTCTAGCTGTCTAGCTGTCTAGCTGTCTAGCTGTCTATCTCTCTGTGTGTGTCTATCTCTCTGTGTGTGTCTATCTCTCTGTGTGTGTCTATCTCTTTCTCTTTCTCTTTCTCTCTTTCTCTCTCGCGCTCCGGGGCTGTCCAGCAACCCGTCCGAATGGTTGGGGCCGTGGGAAGCGATTTCGTCAGCCAAGAGTGCCTTGTGATCTGGCTGCCGGTAAGCCAGTCATAACTCGGTGACCTTCACAGGAGAGCGCAAGGGTGGCAGCGGCGCGTCTCAGCAGGTCCACAGAGAGCTCGTGGCGTCTCGAGGCACATTATGACGGCTCGAAATAACTTATAATGTTGTGAGGCGTCATGGGGCGTCTCCAAGCGTTTGAAGATATTCAATGATGTTGCAAGGTCTCTCGTAATGTCTTGTCAAGCCATCTCTGGTCTCCAAGTGTTTAGCAGCATCACAACGCTTCATTTCTTGTCGTGACATCAAGGCGTCTAAGAAATATCGCGGTGGTCAGGGGAATCACGGCGGTGTATATTGCCTCAAGACATTGAAAAGTCTCAACTCACCTTATCTCAAGACACCTTAAAATCGTGTCACCTCTATGCACCCGTCACATCTATACGGCATGGCTGCAATAATGTCTTCATGGCGCCTCTCGCATCTCGCTGCATTGCGGGGCGTTTCAATTCGCCCAGCTGGCGACGTTCCTGCATAGGCGTTCCTGCCGCGACTGCAGTGTCTGCAGCGTCTGCCCGGAGGGGCTGGTGAGGTGCGGCCCGCCGTTTGAATGGGTGGCTGGTGGCCGGTCTAGCCTCGCCTCGCCGCCGACGGCCGAGCGTCCACCGAGCGTGGCGCGAGATGAGACCCGGGGCACCGGCAGATCTGAAGCGTGTAGTCACCATCAGCACTTCCTCGCGCCTCTCTGGACTCCGGAGCCTGCTTTCGCCCCCACCTCTCCCTATCCCACCTGTCCCTACTCCACATATCCCTCCCCTGTTCTCCCTCCCCACCTATCCCTCCCCCTGCTCTCCCTTCCCTGTTCTCCCTCCCCCACCTATCCCTCCCCACCTATCCCTCCCCACCTATCCCTCCCCACCTATCCATCCCCCACCTCTCCTTCCCCTGATCTCCCTTCCCCTGCTCTCCCTCTCCTGCTTTCCCTCTCCCACCTCTCCCTCCCCCACCTCTCCCTCCCCCACCTCTCCCTCCCCCTGTTCTCCCTCCCCCACCTCTCCCTCCCACTGATCTCCCTCTCCCACCTATCCCTCTCCCACCTCTCCATCCCCCACATATCTCTCCCAGCTCTCCCTCCTCACCTCTCCCTTCCTTACCTCTCCCTCCCCACCTGTCCCTCCCACTGGCGGATCCGGCCATCGTTTTTGTTTTGTTTTTGGGGGCTACTTTTTGTGGCAAAAGGTTCCCCCATTTTTTCTCCCCGGATTTGGGCCGGTAACCTTATTTGCATATTTGAGCATAAGAAATTAACTTCTCAAATTCACAAAAATTCAGTTTATTTTTATTTTGGGGGTTCCAAAAAAAAATGTTGGAAATTCGAGATAGTTTTATATTTTTCGAAGTTTTCAAGATTATTAAGATGTAAAAACAAATATTTCAGCGCTCATTGTGGCGTGTTTCTCAGTGAGTGATTGTGCCTGTTAGTAGTTGTAGTCAGCACACGCGTGGAATGCGGCACAATGAGCGATGAAATATTTGTTTTTAACATCTTAATACTCTTGAAAACTTCGGAAAATATCAAACTAACTGTTATACCTGAGTAAAAGTAACGAACAAAGTATAACTCTAAAGTCTTACTTAAATTCGAGATAGCCATTTTGAGGAAAATGTCATTTCCTTTCTTTTCACGTCATTGACATGACGTCATTAAAACGTCATTATCTCCATAAATATTCAGATAAGGTTTTAGTTAGAAGTACCTATCTCAACCTAGGAACCTACCTATTGTTTGTTTTATTTTGATTGCACATCAATTTCATTGAGAGTTGGTGACAAGACTAAGACTTCATGCAGGATAAGGTACTGAAAGTTGCACGTCGATATATATATATCATAGTTTTCAGGTTATAGAGCAAATCCGGGAGTGGGCAGATACTTCTGATAGGTTTTAGCTAGAAGTACCTATCTCAACCTAGGAGCCTACCTATTGTTTGTTTTATTTTGATTGCACAATTGCCATTCAGTTGCTGGCACTAGGACCCCCAACAAAATAAATTTATTGACGCGTCATTTTGTTATGCAAAGTGGGCGGGGCTTGTCTGAAGCACTGTACTTAAGGATAACAAAATTGACCCAATTATTGACATTTCATAAATATATATATATATATATATATATATATATATATATATATATATATATATATATATATATATATATAGATAGATAGATAGATAGATAGATAGATAGATAGATAGATAGATAGATAGATAGATAGATAGATAGATAGATAGATAGGTAGGTAGGTAGGTAGATAGGTAGGTAGGTAGGTAGGTAGGTAGGTAGGTAGGTAGGTAGGTAGGTAGGTAGGTAGGTAGGTAGGTAGGTAGGTAGGTAGGTAGGTAGGTAGGTAGGTAGGTAGGTAGGTAGGTAGGTAGGTAGGTAGGTAGGTAGGTAGGTAGGTAGGTAGGTAGGTAGGTAGGTAGGTAGGTAGGTAGGTAGGTAGGTAGGTAGGTAGGTAGGTAGGTAGGTAGGTAGGTAGGTAGGTAGGTAGGTAGGTAGGTAGGTAGGTAGGTAGGTAGGTAGGTAGGTAGGTAGGTAGGTAGGTAGGTAGGTAGGTAGGTAGGTAGGTAGGTAGGTAGGTAGGTAGGTAGGTAGGTAGGTAGGTAGGTAGGTAGGTAGGTAGGTAGGTAGGTAGGTAGGTAGGTAGGTAGGTAGGTAGGTAGGTAGGTAGGTAGGTAGGTAGGTAGGTAGGTAGGTAGGTAGGTAGGTAGGTAGGTAGGTAGGTAGGTAGGTAGGTAGGTAGGTAGGTAGGTAGGTAGGTAGGTAGGTAGGTAGGTAGGTAGGTAGGTAGGTATAGGTATATCTAGGTATATCTAGGTATATCTAGGTATATCTAGGTATATCTAGGTATATCTAGGTATATCTAGGTATATCTAGGTATATCTAGGTATATCTAGGTATATCTAGGTATATCTAGGTATATCTAGGTATATCTAGGTATATCTAGGTATATCTAGGTATATCTAGGTCTATCTAGGTCTATCTAGGTCTATCTAGGTCTATCTAGGTCTATCTAGGTCTATCTAAGTCTATCTAGGTCTATATCTAGGTCTATATCTAGGTCTATATCTAGGTCTATATCTAGGTCTATATCTAGGTCTATATCTAGGTCTATATCTAGGTCTATATCTAGGTCTATATCTAGGTCTATATCTAGGTCTATATCTAGGTCTATATCTAGGTCTATATCTAGGTCTATATCTAGGTCTATATCTAGGTCTATATCTAGGTCTATATCTAGGTCTATATCTAGGTCTATATCTAGGTCTATATCTAGGTCTATATCTAGGTCTATATCTAGGTCTATATCTAGGTCTATATCTAGGTCTATATCTAGGTCTATATCTAGGTCTATATCTAGGTCTATATCTAGGTCTATATCTAGGTCTATATCTAGGTCTATATCTAGGTCTATATCTAGGTCTATATCTAGGTCTATATCTAGGTCTATATCTAGGTCTATATCTAGGTCTATATCTAGGTCTATATCTAGGTCTATATCTAGGTCTATATCTAGGTCTATATCTAGGTCTATATCTAGGTCTATATCTAGGTCTATATCTAGGTCTATATCTAGGTCTATATCTAGGTCTATATCTAGGTCTATATCTAGGTCTATATCTAGGTCTATATCTAGGTCTATATCTAGGTCTATATCTAGGTCTATATCTAGGTCTATATCTAGGTCTATATCTAGGTCTATATCTAGGTCTATATCTAGGTCTATATCTAGGTCTATATCTAGGTCTATATCTAGGTCTATATCTAGGTCTATATCTAGGTCTATATCTAGGTCTATATCTAGGTCTATATCTAGGTCTATATCTAGGTCTATATCTAGGTCTATATCTAGGTCTATATCTAGGTCTATATCTAGGTCTATATCTAGGTCTATATCTAGGTCTATATCTAGGTCTATATCTAGGTCTATATCTAGGTCTATATCTAGGTCTATATCTAGGTCTATATCTAGGTCTATATCTAGGTCTATATCTAGGTCTATATCTAGGTCTATATCTAGGTCTATATCTAGGTCTATATCTAGGTCTATATCTAGGTCTATATCTAGGTCTATATCTAGGTCTATATCTAGGTCTATATCTAGGTCTATATCTAGGTCTATATCTAGGTCTATATCTAGGTCTATATCTAGGTCTATATCTAGGTCTATATCTAGGTCTATATCTAGGTCTATATCTAGGTCTATATCTAGGTCTATATCTAGGTCTATATCTAGGTCTATATCTAGGTCTATATCTAGGTCTATATCTAGGTCTATATCTAGGTCTATATCTAGGTCTATATCTAGGTCTATATCTAGGTCTATATCTAGGTCTATATCTAGGTCTATATCTAGGTCTATATCTAGGTCTATATCTAGGTCTATATCTAGGTCTATATCTAGGTCTATATCTAGGTCTATATCTAGGTCTATATCTAGGTCTATATCTAGGTCTATATCTAGGTCTATATCTAGGTCTATATCTAGGTCTATATCTAGGTCTATATCTAGGTCTATATCTAGGTCTATATCTAGGTCTATATCTAGGTCTATATCTAGGTCTATATCTAGGTCTATATCTAGGTCTATATCTAGGTCTATATCTAGGTCTATATCTAGGTCTATATCTAGGTCTATATCTAGGTCTATATCTAGGTCTATATCTAGGTCTATATCTAGGTCTATATCTAGGTCTATATCTAGGTCTATATCTAGGTCTATATCTAGGTCTATATCTAGGTCTATATCTAGGTCTATATCTAGGTCTATATCTAGGTCTATATCTAGGTCTATATCTAGGTCTATATCTAGGTCTATATCTAGGTCTATATCTAGGTCTATATCTAGGTCTATATCTAGGTCTATATCTAGGTCTATATCTAGGTCTATATCTAGGTCTATATCTAGGTCTATATCTAGGTCTATATCTAGGTCTATATCTAGGTCTATATCTAGGTCTATATCTAGGTCTATATCTAGGTCTATATCTAGGTCTATATCTAGGTCTATATCTAGGTCTATATCTAGGTCTATATCTAGGTCTATATCTAGGTCTATATCTAGGTCTATATCTAGGTCTATATCTAGGTCTATATCTAGGTCTATATCTAGGTCTATATCTAGGTCTATATCTAGGTCTATATCTAGGTCTATATCTAGGTCTATATCTAGGTCTATATCTAGGTCTATATCTAGGTCTATATCTAGGTCTATATCTAGGTCTATATCTAGGTCTATATCTAGGTCTATATCTAGGTCTATATCTAGGTCTATATCTAGGTCTATATCTAGGTCTATATCTAGGTCTATATCTAGGTCTATATCTAGGTCTATATCTAGGTCTATATCTAGGTCTATATCTAGGTCTATATCTAGGTCTATATCTAGGTCTATATCTAGGTCTATATCTAGGTCTATATCTAGGTCTATATCTAGGTCTATATCTAGGTCTATATCTAGGTCTATATCTAGGTCTATATCTAGGTCTATATCTAGGTCTATATCTAGGTCTATATCTAGGTCTATATCTAGGTCTATATCTAGGTCTATATCTAGGTCTATATCTAGGTCTATATCTAGGTCTATATCTAGGTCTATATCTAGGTCTATATCTAGGTCTATATCTAGGTCTATATCTAGGTCTATATCTAGGTCTATATCTAGGTCTATATCTAGGTCTATATCTAGGTCTATATCTAGGTCTATATCTAGGTCTATATCTAGGTCTATATCTAGGTCTATATCTAGGTCTATATCTAGGTCTATATCTAGGTCTATATCTAGGTCTATATCTAGGTCTATATCTAGGTCTATATCTAGGTCTATATCTAGGTCTATATCTAGGTCTATATCTAGGTCTATATCTAGGTCTATATCTAGGTCTATATCTAGGTCTATATCTAGGTCTATATCTAGGTCTATATCTAGGTCTATATCTAGGTCTATATCTAGGTCTATATCTAGGTCTATATCTAGGTCTATATCTAGGTCTATATCTAGGTCTATATCTAGGTCTATATCTAGGTCTATATCTAGGTCTATATCTAGGTCTATATCTAGGTCTATATCTAGGTCTATATCTAGGTCTATATCTAGGTCTATATCTAGGTCTATATCTAGGTCTATATCTAGGTCTATATCTAGGTCTATATCTAGGTCTATATCTAGGTCTATATCTAGGTCTATATCTAGGTCTATATCTAGGTCTATATCTAGGTCTATATCTAGGTCTATATCTAGGTCTATATCTAGGTCTATATCTAGGTCTATATCTAGGTCTATATCTAGGTCTATATCTAGGTCTATATCTAGGTCTATATCTAGGTCTATATCTAGGTCTATATCTAGGTCTATATCTAGGTCTATATCTAGGTCTATATCTAGGTCTATATCTAGGTCTATATCTAGGTCTATATCTAGGTCTATATCTAGGTCTATATCTAGGTCTATATCTAGGTCTATATCTAGGTCTATATCTAGGTCTATATCTAGGTCTATATCTAGGTCTATATCTAGGTCTATATCTAGGTCTATATCTAGGTCTATATCTAGGTCTATATCTAGGTCTATATCTAGGTCTATATCTAGGTCTATATCTAGGTCTATATCTAGGTCTATATCTAGGTCTATATCTAGGTCTATATCTAGGTCTATATCTAGGTCTATATCTAGGTCTATATCTAGGTCTATATCTAGGTCTATATCTAGGTCTATATCTAGGTCTATATCTAGGTCTATATCTAGGTCTATATCTAGGTCTATATCTAGGTCTATATCTAGGTCTATATCTAGGTCTATATCTAGGTCTATATCTAGGTCTATATCTAGGTCTATATCTAGGTCTATATCTAGGTCTATATCTAGGTCTATATCTAGGTCTATATCTAGGTCTATATCTAGGTCTATATCTAGGTCTATATCTAGGTCTATATCTAGGTCTATATCTAGGTCTATATCTAGGTATATATAGGTCTATATCTAGGTCTATATCTAGGTCTATATCTAGGTCTATATCTAGGT
Organism: Chirona hameri; assembly: GCA_036785665.1. Taxonomy (NCBI): domain Eukaryota; kingdom Metazoa; phylum Arthropoda; class Thecostraca; order Balanomorpha; family Balanidae; genus Chirona; species Chirona hameri. The sequence goes on from JAXIVJ010000055.1 coordinate 22,815, forward strand.
CTATATCTAGGTCTATATCTAGGTCTATATCTAGGTCTATATCTATATTTGTATTTATTGATAAATCACCAACAGGCACAAAACCCGGTTACAGGCGAAGTCAGGAGATAAAACTATGACTTCCGCTTAAAATACACACGCATGCAAGACGACAGACAAGACACCTACACATACACGCACGCACACGCACACGCACACGCACACGCACACGCACACGCACACGCACACGCACACGCACACGCACACGCACATGCACATGCACATGCACATGCACACAGGACACACACAAGTACACACACATACACATAACCATTCGATGAGCCCTCGCGTGGTGAAGCCTAGCTGCGAGCTCAAAATGCTCAAAAGGCACCTGCCCGAGATACATGTGACCGCACAGCGGTTTTGTAGTCGGATGATGGCGAGCAAAAGAAATCTAGGAATACGCAGGCGTTAAGAATCTCGTTACACATGGAAGAAATTCGGCAAAAAGATCCGTTTTTCACAGCAGCGACACGTGCAAACGGTATATGCCAGAGCACAGGCGACCTGATCCGTCTGGCCGGAGCCGACAGGTGAAAGCATGACGGGAGCTGGGGACTGTCAAGTCGGCCGTGAAAAACGTTGTGTATGAACATAAGATCGTGCTGCATGAAACGAGATTTTATGGAGGAAACCTTGAAATGCTGCAGTAAGTGATCGTAAGCTAGGTTAATGGAGCTGTGGTCAGATGAACACGCGAGCCAAATCAAAAAGGAATGCTGAATGCGTTCCAGCCGTTTAAGATGAGTCACTGCCGCTCCCGACCAGACCACGCTCCCGTATTCGACAATGGAGCGGACATGAGCGTTGAAAGAACACAACATGACCTTGTGATCGAGCTTTACATGGCGACGGGGAGCTGGCAGCTGCATGCTGCGGATAAGCAGTCCAAGCATACGTTTGGCCTTTGCGACTGTGGCGTCCACATGAGAAGCGAAGTTCAACTTTGAGTCTAAGATGACTCCCAAGTCGCGCACCTGTGCATGACGCTCTAGTGTAACACCATCCATTGTGTAGGCCGCTAAGACAGGCGAGGTGCGCAAGGTGAACGATATTACGTGGCACTTGGCCGGGTTCAAACTTAGCCCCCACACACGTGACCAATGTACAAGAGAGTCGATGTCAGACTGAAGATTGCGAGCATCGTCCTCACAGCGGACCGGCGTATACAGCTTAACGTCATCAGCATACATTGTGCATCCACTTTTTATGTGGAGTGGTATATCGGCGGTAAAACAGATAAATAACAGGGGGCCGCAGATACTACCTTCTGGGACGCCGGATAACACTGGAGTCCACGGTGAGTGTTTCCCGTTTACTACCACTCGCTGACTGCGGTAGGTATGAGCGAACCCACGAGTATGCACGGTCTTTTACGTTGAATGAGTGCTTCATTTTGTGCAACAACAGTTGGTGATTCACACTTGTAAATGCGGACGAGTAGTCGGTGTACACGGCGTCCAGCTGTTTCCCCTCGGCTATAGAGCCCCAGGCATCATTCAGGAAGCAGGTCAGGTTGGTCACGCACGAACGTTTTGGCATAAATCCGTGTTGGTTGACAGGCAAAACGGGACGGCAATGCTCAATCAGGCAGTCGTAAACAACCTTCTCCAGCACCTTTGAGCAGAGTGGTAAAAGGGAGATGGGCCGATAGTTTCCTGGTCGTTCTTTATCTCCCTTCTTGTGAACCGGTATGACATTGGCTTGTTTCCAACGGGCTGGAAAGACGCCCTGCTCGACCGATAAGCGGCACAGCATCTCGATCGGGACGGCCAGCTCTCGAGCACATTCCCTTAAAATGCGAGCACTGAGTCCGTCCGCACCGCATGCCTTGTGCCTGTCAAGGTTGAGAAGTAGGCGCTCGACCTTCCCCTGCGGGAAGTCAAATTCGTTTAAATTTGGTACGTTTAGGTCTGGAGCGATTGGCAACGTGCCAACATGAGGGTCAGAAAACTTTTGGGCAAAGCACTGGTTAAAGCAAGCCGCTCTCTCGGAATCACCAGTGAAACTGTTTCCACCGTGCATAAGAGCTGGAGTAGAGTGGGATGATGATTTCAGCGATTTAATAAAGGACCAAAAACGTTTAGGGTTGTCCTTGAAGTCATGCACGAGTCCCTTAAGATATTTGCGATATTTAAAGTTTGCGAGTGATTTGAAATCGGATCTCGCTTGCGAAAATGCTCGTGCGTTTTCTGGAGAGGGAGAGGATTTTTTACGTTTAAAGGATGTCTCTTTAAGACGCAGGGCAGACTTCACGTCACCATCAAACCATGGCGGAAAACGAGCACCTAGGTACACTGTAGGCACATAGTCAGCAAGCCGCGTTGACTAGGTCGTAAAACACATCAGCAGCTGAATCCACATCCATTGCTAGCATAATATTCCAAGGCAGACAGTTCAGCGCACCACGTAGTCCGTCGAAATCAGCGGATTTATAGTTGAATGCTGTCGTTCTGGACACCTTGGCAAACAGCGGTGAACGCACGGTGAAACAGGTGACAATTTCACGGTGGTCGGAATCGAAGGTACCCTCACGAACAGCAGAGACCGCCTCACCACCGCAGTACAGCACCAGATCTAAGATAGCGTCCCCCCGTGTCGGGGCCGACACGGTCTGATCCAGACCATGGTCACTAACGCCATCTATGAACTGAATGGCTCGGGCGATCTCCGGAGCAGCACAGGATCCTGTCTCGCCGGGTGGGGGGCACGTCGGTGATAGAAACACATTTCGCTCCTTAGACATATGTTGGGGGGGGGGGGGTGGTGGTCGTCAGAGAATCTTATTTTATCTAGTGTAAATATATTTTCCTCGGGGGGGGGGGGGGGGGGGGGGGGGTTGCGCAGGGCCCCGGTAGCCACCCCCTTGTCTACGTTCCTGGTGGTGATCAGCATTGCTTCGTGGTGCCAGTGTTGCTGGGTTGAAGCACCGGCTGTGACACCTGTACAGTGTACAATGTATATAATATAATACTCATCCAGTACATCATTTGAACATGGAACTTGGTTGGTTTCAATGTGTTTACTGTACGCACATGAGGAGGGAAGAGCGTTTCAATTTGCCTATACAATAACCATGTGTACAACATGCGGTAGCTTTTCGCGACGCCGGCACTGTCCAACACCTTACGGCGTTGTGCACCTGAAAGACGGGTCGCACGAAACTTGGACGTGGCACGAGAACGAATTTATATATTCAGATATTGCATTCAATCACATAGTATATTGCACTGTACATCCTACCGCTGAGTGTTAGATCTTCTTGTTCCTGGTTCACCACAGGGAATACTCTGTGCGGAAGTATGAACGTTACATTCACAGTATATCCGTACAAAAGGTATTAAAAGCCAACAAAGTTGCTCACGCTCCTAGTCGCACAGACTGCGCAGTCAAGAGCGAACGCACACAGCGCCGCCACCGGGCTATACATCAACTAAATCTATATAGGAGTTGCTCCGCGAGACAGGTCCATGATCTGCTGTCGCCACAGCCAGACTGGTTATTGATTCGACTCTGATTGCATCGATTAGAATCATTCAATCAAATTCCCTGAATCAAAGAAGAATCGATTCACCACCGGATTGTTTTATTCATGAATCGTGATTGAATCAAAACTCGCATAGAAACAAGGCTGTTTAAATCAAAAAGGTTGTGCAATGCTATTTGAATCAAACGGTGACTGAATCATATATATTCTAAAATGAATCGTGATTGAAACCTTCCAAATACGGTGAATCAATAACCTGTCTGGCCACAGCATCAAATGCATCGCTGGCACGGCGCCAGCGACGTGCCGCCCGTAACATCCTCCACACATGAAGAAGAGCGGTTGACTACTCTCGAACGAAACTTAAACTGCTGACACACAGTCACACACAAAGATGAATTTCTAACTTCCTTCCTTACATGTCTCAAAACAAAAACTTCAACTAGGCCAAGCACAGGCACGTAGCCAGGATTTCGTCCAGGGGGGGGGGGGGGGGTGGCGCCTCGAAAGAGCCCCTTCCCGAGCGTTGAAAGGGCTCCTTCCCAAGCGTTGAAAGGCCCCCCCAAAAAAAAAAACTCATGAAAAGGCACGTTACAAGGCTGAAAAATGCAGTATGGCAGGTATGGCATGGGCCATACCAACGTTTAGGAGCTGGAGTTAGCAAACTGACACATCAACTTTGGAACCAGCGACACGAATTTGGAATCAGCTATACCAACTTGCAATGGCGCGAAAATTTTGAGTATTATGCCCTGGGTTGCTTTCTCATCAATGCGTCGCATTGCGTATGGTGCGGACCTCTAAAATTGCTATATTGTGCGTTTAGAAGTGCGGGAAAAAGTGCTTAAGTGAACTATTTTGCCCAATAATATAGGAAAGTAGCAACATAACACATAAATGCGCCGAGAAACTGACCGATTTTTTCCTAACCCACATATAATTGAATTTGTAGTTAAACTGCGCCGCAGAGCGGCGCGAAAATTTTGAGTTTTATTCCCTGTACAACTGTATTCTTACTGTTGAAAGGCCCAAGGTCCCTTTAGATCGTCTAGGGCCCCTCTGACCTTTTCTACGCCCTTCCGACCTGTTCAGGGACTCATCTGGGATCCGCGAAGCAAAAAGACATGATGTGGATGGGGTGATATATATATATATATATATATATATATATATATATATATATATATATATATATATATATATATATATATATATATATATATATATATATATATATATATATATATATATATATATATATATATATATATATATATATATATATATATATATATATATATATATATATATATATATATATATATATATATATATATATATATATATATATATATATATATATATATATATATATATATATATATATATATATATATATATATATATATATATATATATATATATATATATATATATATATATATATATATATATATATATATATATATATATATATATATATATATATATATATATATATATATATATATATATATATATATATATATATATATATATATATATATATATATATATATAATACAAAGAGGGCTTACTATACAGGAGAAAATAAAATCGGATCTTTCGGGTATATTGTAGCACCCTGACGAAGGGTGTTACAATATACCCGAAAGCTCCGCTTTTAATATTTGTATTGTGGAGTAAGTCCTCTTTGTATTTAATCTTCATCTGGGATCTCTACGTCCTTTGACCCTTCCGGTCTCACCAGAGACTCCTCAGACCTTCCAAGAAGCCCCTCTTGTGTGTCAAGGGCCCATTCGGCCTGTTCAGAGGTCCTTCCGACCTTGCCAGCGACTGCACTGGCTGCTTTGTCGCCCTGCCGACATGCTCAGGGGCAGGGGCGGCGGATTGCGGGGCGCAGGGTACCCAAAATCCCCCCTCAAATGAAAATCCTGGGGAGGGGAAGGGTCATGTTGCCCCCAGATTGAGCAAGCTAAAATTGGGGGGGGGGGGCAAAACTACCCTTTGCCCCCCCAGGATTTTCGACTGTGGGAAATTTTGGATACCCTGCCCCGCAATCCGCCGCCCCTGCTCAGGGACCCCTCCGACCTGCCCAGGGGCCCCTCCAGTCTGGCTAGGAACTCATCAGGCATGTTCAAGGGGCCTTCCGACCGGCCCAGGGACCCTTTCGATCTAGCCAGGGGCCCCTCTGACTTGCCCAGGAGCCCTTCCGATCAGCCCAGCGACTCTTCTGGTCGACCTGCGCTGGCTGCTTTGTTGCCCTGTCGACCTGCTCAATGGGCCCTCCGACCTTACCGGCTGTTGCTGTACCACTATACCGGCTGTTGCTGTACCACTATACCGGCTCCACTGGCCACTATACCGGCTGTTGCTGTACCACTATACCGGCTGTTGCTGTACCACTATACCGGCTCCACTGGCCACTATACCGGCTGTTGCTGTACCACTATACCGGCTGTTGCTGTACCACTATACCGGCTGTAGCTGTACCACTATACCGGCTGTTGCTGTACCACTATACCCGCTCCACTGACCACTATACCGGCTGTTGCTGTACCACTATACCGGCTGTTGCTGTACCACTATACCCGCTCCACTGACCACTATACCGGCTGTTGCTGTACCACTATACCGGCTCCACTGGCCACTATACCGGCTGTTGCTGTACCACTATACCGGCTGTTGTTGTACCACTATACCGGCTGTTGCTGTACCACTATACCAGCTGTTGCTGTACCACTATACCGGCTCCACTGACCACTATACCGGCTGTTGCTGTACCACTATACCGGCTGTTGCTGTACCACTTACCGGCTGTTGCTGTACCACTATACCGGCTGTTGCTGTAAGACAATACCTGCTCCACTGACCACTATAGCGGCTGTTGCTGTACCACTATACCGGCTGTTGCTGTACCACTATACCGGCTGTTGCTGTGCCACTATACCGGCTGTTGCTGTACGACTATACCGGCTCCACTTACCACTATACCGGCTGTTGCTGTACCACTATACCGGCTGTTGCTGTACCACTATAACGGCTGTTGCTGTACCACTATACCGGCTGTTGCTGTACCACTATACCGGCTTTTGCTGTACCACTATACCGGCTGTTGCTGTACCACTATACCGGCTGTTGCTGTACCACTATACCGGCTGTTGCTGTACCACTATACCGGCTGTTGTTGTACCACTATACCGGCTGTTGCTGTACCACTATACCGGCTGTTGCTGTACCACTATACCGGCTCCACTGACCACTATACCGGCTGTTTCTGTACCACTATACCGGCTGTTGCTGTACCACTATACCGGCTCCACTGACCACTATACCGGCTGTTGCTGTACCACTATACCGGCTGTTGCTGTACCACTATACCGGCTGTTGCTGTACCACTATACCGGTTCCACTAACCATTATACCGGCTGTTGCTGTACCACTATACCGGCTGTTGCTGTACCACTATACCGGCTGTTGCTGTACCACTATACCGGCTGTTGCTGTACCACTATACCGGCTCCACTGACCACTATACCGGCTCCACTGACCACTATACCGGCTCCACTGACCACTATACCGGCTGTTTCTGTACCACTATACCGGCTTTTGCTGTACCACTATACCGGCTCCACTGACCACTATACCGGCTGTTGCTGTACCACTATACCGGCTCCACTGACCACTATACCGGCTGTTGCTGTACCACTATACCGGCTGTTGCTGTACCACTTACCGGCTGTTGCTGTACGACTATACCGGCTGTTGCTGTACGACTATACCGGCTCCAATGACCACTATAGCGGCTGTTGCAGTACCACTATACCAGCTGTTGCTGTACCACTATACCGGCTGTTGCTGTACCACTTACCGGCTGTTGCTGTACGACTATACCGGCTGTTGCTGTACGACTATACCGGCTCCAATGACCACTATAGCGGCTGTTGCAGTACCACTATACCAGCTGTTGCTGTACCACTATACCGGCTGTTGCTGTACCACTATACCGGCTGTTGCTGTACCACTATACCGGCTGTTGCTGTACCACTATACCGGCTGTTGCTGTACCACTATACCGGCTGTTGCTGTACCACTATACCGGCTGTTGCATACCACTATACCGGCTGTTGCATACCACTATACCGGCTGTTGCTGTACCACTATACCGGCTCCACTGACCACTATACCGGCTGTTGCATACCACTATACCGGCTGTTGCATACCACTATACCGGCTGTTGCTGTACCACTATACCGGCTGTTGCTGTACCACTATACCGGCTGTTGCTGTACCACTATACCGGCTCCACTGACCACTATACCGGCTGTTGCTGTACCACTATACCGGCTGTTGCTGTACCACTTACCGGCTGTTGCTGTACGACTATACCGGCTGTTGCTTTTTGACTATACCGGCTCCAATGACCACTATAGCGGCTGTTGCAGTACCACTATACCAGCTGTTGCTGTACCACTATACCGGCTGTTGCTGTACCACTATACCGTCTGTTGCTGTACCACTATACCGGCTGTTGCTGTACCACTATACCGGCTGTTGCTGTACCACTATACCGGCTGTTGCTGTACCACTATACCGGCTGTTGCATACCACTATACCGGATGTTGCTGTACCACTATACCGGCTCCACTGACCACTATACCGGCTGTTGCATACCACTATACCGGCTGTTGCATACCACTATACCGGCTGTTGCTGTACCACTATACCGGCTGTTGCTGTACCACTATACCGGCTGTTGCTGTACCACTATACCGGCTGTTGCTGTACCACTATACCGGCTCCACTGACCACTATACCGGCTGTTGCTGTACCACTATACCGGCTGTTGCTGTACCACTATAGCGGCTGTTGCTGTACCACTATACTAGCTGTTGCTGTACCACTATACCGGCTCCACTGACCACTATACCGGCTGTTGCTGTACCACTATACCGGCTCCACTGACCACTATACCGGCTGTTGCTGTACCACTATACCGGCTGTTGCATACCACTATACCGGTTGTTGCTGTACCACTATACCGGCTGTTGCTGTACCACTATACCGGCTGTTGCTGTACCACTATACCGGGCTGTTGCTGTACCACTATACCGGCTGTTGCTGTACCACTATACCGGCTGTTGCTGTACCACTATACCGGCTCCACTGACCACTATACCGCCTGTTGCTGTACCACTATACCGGCTGTTGCTGTACCACTATACCGGCTCCACTGACCACTATACCGGCTCCACTGACCACTATACCGGCTGTTGTTGTACCACTATACCGGCTGTTGCTGTACCACTATACCGGCTCCACTGACCACTATACCGGCTCCACTGACCACTATACCGGCTGTTGCTGTACCACTATACCGGCTGTTGTTGTACCACTATACCGGCTCCACTGACCACTATACCGGCTGTTTCTGTACCACTATACCGGCTGTTGCTGTACCACTATACCGGCTCCACTGGCCACTATACCGGCTGTTGCTGTACCACTATACCGGCTCCACTGACCACTATACCAGCTGTTGCTGTACCACTATACCGGCTGTTGCTGTACCACTATACCGGCTGTTGCTGAACCACTATACCGGCTGTTGCTGTACCACTATACCGGCTGTTGCATACCACTATACCGGCTGTTGCTGTACCACTATACCGGCTGTTGCTGTACCACTATACCGGCTCCACTGACCACTATACCGGCTGTTGCAGTACCACTATACCGGCTGTTGCATACCACTATACTAGCTGTTGCTGTACCAATATACCGGCTGTTGCCGTACCACTATACCGGCTGTTGCTGTACCACTATACCGGCTGTTGCTGTACCACTATACCGGCTCCACTGACCACTATACCGGCTCCACTGACCACTATACCGGTTCCACTGACCACTATACCGGCTGTTTCTGTACCATTATACCGGCTTTTGCTGTACCACTATACCGGCTCCACTGACCACTATACCGGCTGTTGCTGTACCACTATACCGGCTGTTGCTGTACCACTATACCGGCTGTTGCTGTACCACTATACCGGCTCTTGCTGTACCACTATACCGGCTCCACCGACCACTATACCGGCTGTTGCTGTACCACTATACCGGCTGTTGCTGTACCACTATACCGGCTCCACTGACCACTATACCGGCTGTTGTTGTACCACTATACCGGCTGTTGCTGTACCACTATACCGGCTCCACTGACCACTATACCGGCTCCACTGACCACTATACCGGCTGTTGCTGTACCACTATACCGGCTGTTGTTGTACCACTATACCGGCTCCACTGACCACTATACCGGCTGTTTCTGTACCACTATACCGGCTGTTGCTGTACCACTATACCGGCTCCACTGGCCACTATACCGGCTGTTGCTGTACCACTATACCGGCTCCACTGACCACTATACCGGCTGTTGCTGTACCACTATACCGGCTGTTGCTGTACCACTATACCGGCTGTTGCTGAACCACTATACCGGCTGTTGCTGAACCACTATACCGGCTGTTGCTGAACCACTATACCGGCTGTTGCTGAACCACTATACCGGCTGTTGCTGTACCACTATACCGGCTGTTGCTGTACCACTATACCGGCTGTTGATGTACCACTATACCGGCTCCACTGACCACTATACCGGCTGTTGCTGTACCACTATACCGGCTGTTGCATACCACTATACTGACTGTTGCTGTACCACTATACCGGCTGTTGCCGTACCACTATACCGGCTGTTGCTGTACCACTATACCGGCTGTTGCTGTACCACTTTACCGGCTCCACTGACCACTATACCGGCTCCACTGACCACTATACCGGCTCCACTGGCCACTATACCGGCTGTTTCTGTACCATTATACCGGCTTTTGCTGTACCACTATACCGGCTCCACTGACCACTATACCGGCTGTTGCTGTACCACTATACCGGCTGTTGCTGTACCACTATACCGGCTGTTGCTGTACCACTATACCGGCTGTTGCTGTACCACTATACCGGCTCCACCAACCACTATACCGGCTGTTGCTGTACCACTATACCGGCTGTGGCTGTACCACTATACCGGCTCCACTGACTTCTATACCGGCTGTTGCTGTACCAATATACCGGCTGTTGCTGTACCACTATACCGGCTGTTGCTGTACCACTATACCGGCTGTTGCATACCACTATACCGGCTGTTGCTGTACCACTATACCGGCTGTTGCTGTACCACTATACCGGCTCCACTGACCACTATACCGGCTGTTTCTGTACCACTATACCGGCTGTTGCTGTACCACTATACCGGCTCCACTGACCACTATACCGGCTGATGCTGTACCACTATACCGGCTCCACTAACCACTATACCGGCTGTTGCTGTACCACTATACCGGCTGTTGCTGTACCACTATACCAGCTGTTGCTGTACCACTATACCGGCTGTTGCTGTACCACTATACCGGCTCCACTGACCACTATACCGGCTCCACTGACCACTATACCGGCTCCACTGACCACTATACCGGCTGTTTCTGTACCACTATACCGGCTGTTGCTGTACCACTATACCGGCTCCACTGACCACTATACCGGCTGTTGCTGTACCACTATACCGGCTGTTGCTGTACCACTATACCGGCTAATGCTGTACCACTATACCGGCTCCACTGACCACTATACCGGCTGTTGCTGTACCACTATACCGGCTGTGGCTGTACCACTATACCGGCTCCACTGACTACTATACCGGCTGTTGCTGTACCAATATACCGGCTGTTGCTGTACCACTATACCGGCTGTTGCTGTACCACTATACTGGCTGTTGCATACCACTATACCGGCTGTTGCTGTACCACTATACCGGCTGTTGCTGTACCACTATACCGGCTCCACTGACCACTATACCGGCTGTTGCATACCACTATACTGGCTGTTGCATACCACTATACCGGCTGTTGCTGTACCACTATACCGGCTGTTGCTGTACCACTATACCGGCTCCACTGACCACTATACCGGCTGTTACTGTACCACTATACCGGCTGTTGCATACCACTATACTGGCTGTTGCTGTACCACTATACCGGCTGTTGCCGTTCCACTATACCGGCTGTTGCTTACCGGCTGTTGCTGTACCACTATACCGGCTGTTGCTGTACCACTATACCCGCTCCACTGACCACTATACGGGCTGTTGCTGTACCACTATACCGGCTCCACTGGCCACTATACCGACTGTTGCTGTACCACTATACCGGCTGTTGCTGTACCACTATACCGGCTGTTGCTGTACCACTATACCGGCTGTTGCTGTACCACTATACCGGCTGTTCCTGTACCACTATACCCGCAGCACTGACCATTAAACCGGCTGTTGATGTACCACTATACCGGCTGTTGCTGTACCACTATACCGGCTGTTGCTGTACCACTATACCCGCTCCACTGACCACTATACCGGCTGTTGCTGTACCACTATACCGGCTCCACTGGCCACTATACCGGCTGTTGCTGTACCACTATACCGGCTGTTGCTGTACCACTATACCGGCTGTTGCTGTACCACTATACCGGCTCCACTGGCCACTATACCGGCTGTTGCCGAACCACTATACCAGCTGTTGCTGTACCACTATACCGGCTGTTGCTGTACCACTATACCGGCTGTTGCTGTACCACTATACCTGCTGTTACTGTACCACTATACCGGCTGTTGCTGTACCACTATACCGGCTGTTGCTGTACCACTATACCGGCTGTTGCTGTACCACTATACCGGCTGTTGCTGTACCACTATACCGGCTGTTGCTGTACCACTATACCTGCTCCATTGACCACTATACCGGCTGTTGCTGTACCACTATACCGGCTGTTGCTGTCCCACTATACCGGTTGTTGCTGTACCACTATACCGGCTGTTGCTGTACCACTATACCGGCTGTTGCTGTACCACTATACCGGCTGTTCCTGTACCACTATACTTGCTCCACTGACCTCTATACCGGCTGTTGCTGTACCACTATACCGGCTGTTGCTGTACCACTATACCGGCTCCACTGGCCACTATACCGGCTATTGCTGTACCACTATACCGGCTGTTGCTGTACCACTATACCGGCTCCACTGGCCACTATACCGGCTGTTGCTGTACCACTATACCGGCTGTTGCTGTACCACTATACCGGCTGTAGCTGTACCACTATACCGGCTGTTGCTGTACCACTATACCCGCTCCACTGACCACTATACCGGCTGTTGCTGTACCACTATACCGGCTGTTGCTGTACCACTATACCCGCTCCACTGACCACTATACCGGCTGTTGCTGTACCACTATACCGGCTCCACTGGCCACTATACCGGCTGTTGCTGTACCACTATACCGGCTGTTGTTGTACCACTATACCGGCTGTTGCTGTACCACTATACCAGCTGTTGCTGTACCACTATACCGGCTCCACTGACCACTATACCGGCTGTTGCTGTACCACTATACCGGCTGTTGCTGTACCACTTACCGGCTGTTGCTGTACCACTATACCGGCTGTTGCTGTAAGACAATACCTGCTCCACTGACCACTATAGCGGCTGTTGCTGTACCACTATACCGGCTGTTGCTGTACCACTATACCGGCTGTTGCTGTGCCACTATACCGGCTGTTGCTGTACGACTATACCGGCTCCACTGACCACTATACCGGCTGTTGCTGTACCACTATACCGGCTGTTGCTGTACCACTATACCGGCTGTTGCTGTACCACTATACCGGCTGTTGCTGTACCACTATACCGGCTTTTGCTGTACCACTATACCGGCTGTTGCTGTACCACTATACCGGCTGTTGCTGTACCACTATACCGGCTGTTGCTGTACCACTATACCGGCTGTTGCTGTACCACTATACCGGCTGTTGCTGTACCACTATACCGGCTGTTGCTGTACCACTATACCGGCTCCACTGACCACTATACCGGCTGTTTCTGTACCACTATACCGGCTGTTGCTGTACCACTATACCGGCTCCACTGACCACTATACCGGCTGTTGCTGTACCACGATACCGGCTGTTGCTGTACCACTATACCGGCTGTTGCTGTACCACTATACCGGTTCCACTAACCACTATACCGGCTGTTGCTGTACCACTATACCGGCTGTTGCTGTACCACTATACCGGCTGTTGCTGTACCACTATACCGGCTGTTGCTGTACCACTATACCGGCTGTTGCTGTACCACTATACCGGCTCCACTGACCACTATACCGGCTCCACTGACCACTATACCGGCTCCACTGACCACTATACCGGCTCCACTGACCACTATACCGGCTGTTTCTGTACCACTATACCGGCTTTTGCTGTACCACTATACCGGCTCAACTGACCACTATACCGGCTGTTGCTGTACCACTATACCGGCTGTTGCTGTACCACTATACCGGCTCCACTGACCACTATACCGGCTGTTGCTGTACCACTATACCGGCTGTTGCTGTACCACTTACCGGCTGTTGCTGTACGACTATACCGGCTGTTGCTGTACGACTATACCGGCTCCAATGACCACTATAGCGGCTGTTGCAGTACCACTATAACAGCTGTTGCTGTACCACTATACCGGCTGTTGCTGTACCACTATACCGGCTGTTGCTGTACCACTATACCGGCTGTTGCTGTACCACTATACCGGCTGTTGCTGTACCACTATACCGGCTGTTGCTGTACCACTATACCGGCTGTTGCATACCACTATACCGGCTGTTGCATACCAATGTACCGGCTGTTGCTGTACCACTATACCGGCTCCACTGACCACTATACCGGCTGTTGCATACCACTATACCGGCTGTTGCATACCACTATACCGGCTGTTGCTGTACCACTATACCGGCTGTTGCTGTACCACTATACCGGCTGTTGCTGTACCACTATACCGGCTCCACTGACCACTATACCGGCTGTTGCTGTACCACTATACCGGCTGTTGCTGTACCACTTACCGGCTGTTGCTGTACGACTATACCGGCTGTTGCTGTACGACTATACCGGCTCCAATGACCACTATAGCGGCTGTTGCAGTACCACTATACCAGCTGTTGCTGTACCACTATACCGGCTGTTGCTGTACCACTATACCGGCTGTTGCTGTACCACTATACCGGCTGTTGCATACCACTATACCGGCTGTTGCTGTACCACTATACCGGCTGTTGCTGTACCACTATACCGGCTCCACTGACCACTATACCGGCTGTTGCAGTACCACTATACCGGCTGTTGCATACCACTATACTAGCTGTTGCTGTACCACTATACCGGCTGTTGCCTTACCACTATACCGGCTGTTGCTGTACCACTATACCGGCTGTTGCTGTACCACTATACCGGCTCCACTGACCACTATACCGGCTCCACTGACCACTATACCGGTTCCACTGACCACTATACCGGCTGTTTCTGTACCATTATACCGGCTTTTGCTGTACCACTATACCGGCTCCACTGACCACTATACCGGCTGTTGCTGTACCACTATACCGGCTGTTGCTGTACCACTATACCGGCTGTTGCTGTACCACTATACCGGCTGTTGCTGTACCACTATACCGGCTCCACCGACCACTATACCGGCTGTTGCTGTACCACTATACCGGCTGTTGCTGTACCACTATACCGGCTCCACTGACCACTATACCGGCTGTTGTTGTACCACTATACCGGCTGTTGCTGTACCACTATACCGGCTCCACTGACCACTATACCGGCTCCACTGACCACTATACCGGCTGTTGCTGTACCACTATACCGGCTGTTGTTGTACCACTATACCGGCTCCACTGACCACTATACCGGCTGTTTCTGTACCACTATACCGGCTGTTGCTGTACCACTATACCGGCTCCACTGGCCACTATACCGGCTGTTGCTGTACCACTATACCGGCTCCACTGACCACTTTACCGGCTGTTGCTGTACCACTATACCGGCTGTTGCTGTACCACTATACCGGCTGTTGCTGAACCACTATACCGGCTGTTGCTGTACCACTATACCGGCTGTTGCATACCACTATACCGGCTGTTGCTGTACCACTATACCGGCTGTTGATGTACCACTATACCGGCTCCACTGACCACTATACCGGCTGTTGCTGTACCACTATACTGGCTGTTGCATACCACTATACTGACTGTTGCTGTACCACTATACCGGCTGTTGCCGTACCACTATACCGGCTGTTGCTGTACCACTATACCGGCTGTTGCTGTACCACTATACCGGCTCCACTGACCACTATACCGGCTCCACTGACCACTATACCGGCTCCACTGACCACTATACCGGCTGTTTCTGTACCATTATACCGGCTTTTGCTGTACCACTATACCGGCTCCACTGACCACTATACCGGCTGTTGCTGTACCACTATACCGGCTGTTGCTGTACCACTATACCGGCTGTTGCTGTACCACTATACCGGCTCCACCGACCCCTATACCGGATGTTGCTGTACCACTATACCAGCTGTGGCTGTACCACTATACCGGCTCCACTGACTTCTATACCGGCTGTTGCTGTACCAATATACCGGCTGTTGCTGTACCACTATACCGGCTGTTGCTGTACCACTATACCGGCTGTTGCATACCACTATACCGGCTGTTGCTGTACCACTATACCGGCTGTTGCTGTACCACTATACCGGCTCCACTGACCACTATACCGGCTGTTTCTGTACCACTATACCGGCTGTTGCTGTACCACTATACCGGCTCCACTGACCACTATACCGGCTGATGCTGTACCACTATACCGGCTCCACTAACCACTATACCGGCTGTTGCTGTACCACTATACCGGCTGTTGCTGTACCACTATACCAGCTGTTGCTGTACCACTATACCGGCTGTTGCTGTACCACTATACCGGCTCCACTGACCACTATACCGGCTCCACTGACCACTATACCGGCTCCACTGACCACTATACCGGCTGTTTCTGTACCACTATACCGGCTGTTGCTGTACCACTATACCGGCTCCACTGACCACTATACCGGCTGTTGCTGTACCACTATACCGGCTGTTGCTGTACCACTATACCGGCTCCACTGACCACTATACCGGCTGTTGCTGTACCACTATACCGGCTGTGGCTGTACCACTATACCGGCTCCACTGACTTCTATACCGGCTGTTGCTGTACCAATATACCGGCTGTTGCTGTACCACTATACCGGCTGTTGCTGTACCACTATACTGGCTGTTGCATACCACTATACCGGCTGTTGCTGTACCACTATACCGGCTGTTGCTGTACCACTATACCGGCTCCACTGACCACTATACCGGCTGTTGCATACCACTATACTGGCTGTTGCATACCACTATACCGGCTGTTGCTGTACCACTATACCGGCTGTTGCTGTACCACTATACCGGCTCCACTGACCACTATACCGGCTGTTGCTGTACCACTATACCGGCTGTTGCATACCACTATACTGGCTGTTGCTGTACCACTATACCGGCTGTTGCCGTACCACTATACCGGCTGTTGCTGTACCACTATACCGGCTGTTGCTGTACCACTATACCCGCTCCACTGACCACTATACCGGCTGTTGCTGTACCACTATACCGGCTCCACTGGCCACTATACCGACTGTTGCTGTACCACTATACCGGCTGTTGCTGTACCACTATACCGGCTGTTGCTGTACCACTATACCGGCTGTAGCTGTACCACTATACCGGCTGTTCCTGTACCACTATACCCGCAGCACTGACCATTAAACCGGCTGTTGATGTACCACTATACCGGCTGTTGCTGTACCACTATACCGGCTGTTGCTGTACCACTATACCGGCTGTTGCTGTACCACTATACCCGCTCCACTGACCACTATACCGGCTGTTGCTGTACCACTATACCGGCTCCACTGGCCACTATACCGGCTGTTGCTGTACCACTATACCGGCTGTTGCTGTACCACTATACCGGCTGTTGCTGTACCACTATACCGGCTCCACTGGCCACTATACCGGCTGTTGCCGAACCACTATACCAGCTGTTGCTGTACCACTATACCGGCTGTTGCTGTACCACTATACCGGCTGTTGCTGTACCACTATACCTGCTGTTACTGTACCACTATACCGGCTGTTGCTGTACCACTATACTGGCTGTTGCTGTACCACTATACCGGCTGTTGCTGTACCACTATACCGGCTGTTGCTGTACCACTATACCGGCTGTTGCTGTACCACTATACCCGCTCCACTGACCACTATACCGGCTGTTGCTGTACCACTATACCGGCTGTTGCTGTCCCACTATACCGGTTGTTGCTGTACCACTATACCGGCTGTTGCTGTACCACTATACCGGCTGTTGCTGTACCACTATACCGGCTGTTCCTGTACCACTATACTTGCTCCACTGACCTCTATACCGGCTGTTGCTGTACCACTATACCGGCTGTTGCTGTACCACTATACCGGCTCCACTGGCCACTATACCGGCTATTGCTGTACCACTATACCGGCTGTTGCTGTACCACTATACCGGCTCCACTGGCCACTATACCTGCTGTTGCTGTACCACTATACCGGCTGTTGCTGTACCACTATACCGGCTGTAGCTGTACCACTATACCGGCTGTTGCTGTACCACTATACCCGCTCCACTGACCACTATACCGGCTGTTGCTGTACCACTATACCGGCTGTTGCTGTACCACTATACCCGCTCCACTCACCACTATACCGGCTGTTGCTGTACGACTATACCGGCTCCACTGGCCACTATACCGGCTGTTGCTGTACCACTATACCGGCTGTTGTTGTACCACTATACCGGCTGTTGCTGTACCACTATACCAGCTGTTGCTGTACCACTATACCGGCTCCACTGACCACTATACCGGCTATTGCTGTACCACTATACCGGCTGTTGCTGTACCACTTACCGGATGTTGCTGTACCACTATACCGGCTGTTGCTGTAAGACTATACCTGCTCCAATGACCACTATAGCGGCTGTTGCTGTACCACTATACCGGCTGTTGCTGTACCACTATACCGGCTGTTGCTGTGCCACTATACCGGCTGTTGCTGTACGACTATACCGGCTCCACTGACCACTATACCGGCTGTTGCTGTACCACTATACCGGCTGTTGCTGTACCACTATACCGGCTGTTGCTGTACCACTATACCGGCTGTTGCTGTACCACTATACCGGCTTTTGCTGTACCACTATACCGGCTGTTGCTGTACCACTATACCGGCTGTTGCTGTACCACTATACCGGCTGTTGCTGTACCACTTTACCGGCTGTTGCTGTACCACTATACCGGCTGTTGCTGTACCACTATACCGGCTCCACTGACCACTATACCGGCTGTTGCTGTACCACTATACCGGCTCCACTGACCACTATACCGGCTCCACTGACCACTATACCGGCTCCACTGACCACTATACCGGCTGTTGCTGTACCACTATACCGGCTGTTGCTGTACCACTATACCGGCTCCACTGACCACTATACCGGCTCCACTGACCACTATACCGGTTCCACTGACCACTATACCGGGTGTTTCTGTACCATTATACCGGCTTTTGCTGTACCACTATACCGGCTCCACTGACCACTATACCGGCTGTTGCTGTACCACTATACCGGCTGTTGCTGTACCACTATACCGGCTGTTGCTGTACCACTATACCGGCTGTTGCTGTACCACTATACCGGCTCCACCGACCACTATACCGGCTGTTGCTGTACCACTATACCGGCTGTTGCTGTACCACTATACCGGCTCCACTGACCACTATACCGGCTGTTGTTGTACCACTATACCGGCTGTTGCTGTACCACTATACCGGCTCCACTGACCACTATACCGGCTCCACTGACCACTATACCGGCTGTTGCTGTACCACTATACCGGCTGTTGTTGTACCACTATACCGGCTCCACTGACCACTATACCGGCTGTTTCTGTACCACTATACCGGCTGTTGCTGTACCACTATACCGGCTCCACTGGCCACTATACCGGCTGTTGCTGTACCACTATACCGGCTCCACTGACCACTATACCGGCTGTTGCTGTACCACTATACCGGCTGTTGCTGTACCACTATACCGGCTGTTGCTGAACCACTATACCGGCTGTTGCTGTACCACTATACCGGCTGTTGCATACCACTATACCGGCTGTTGCTGTACCACTATACCGGCTGTTGATGTACCACTATACCGGCTCCACTGACCACTATACCGGCTGTTGCTGTACCACTATACCGGCTGTTGCATACCACTATACTGACTGTTGCTGTACCACTATACCGGCTGTTGCCGTACCACTATACCGGCTGTTGCTGTACCACTATACCGGCTGTTGCTGTACCACTTTACCGGCTCCACTGACCACTATACCGGCTCCACTGACCACTATACCGGCTCCACTGGCCACTATACCGGCTGTTTCTGTACCATTATACCGGCTTTTGCTGTACCACTATACCGGCTCCACTGACCACTATACCGGCTGTTGCTGTACCACTATACCGGCTGTTGCTGTACCACTATACCGGCTGTTGCTGTACCACTATACCGGCTGTTGCTGTACCACTATACCGGCTCCACCAACCACTATACCGGCTGTTGCTGTACCACTATACCGGCTGTGGCTGTACCACTATACCGGCTCCACTGACTTCTATACCGGCTGTTGCTGTACCAATATACCGGCTGTTGCTGTACCACTATACCGGCTGTTGCTGTACCACTATACCGGCTGTTGCATACCACTATACCGGCTGTTGCTGTACCACTATACCGGCTGTTGCTGTACCACTATACCGGCTCCACTGACCACTATACCGGCTGTTTCTGTACCACTATACCGGCTGTTGCTGTACCACTATACCGGCTCCACTGACCACTATACCGGCTGATGCTGTACCACTATACCGGCTCCACTAACCACTATACCGGCTGTTGCTGTACCACTATACCGGCTGTTGCTGTACCACTATACCAGCTGTTGCTGTACCACTATACCGGCTGTTGCTGTACCACTATACCGGCTCCACTGACCACTATACCGGCTCCACTGACCACTATACCGGCTCCACTGACCACTATACCGGCTGTTTCTGTACCACTATACCGGCTGTTGCTGTACCACTATACCGGCTCCACTGACCACTATACCGGCTGTTGCTGTACCACTATACCGGCTGTTGCTGTACCACTATACCGGCTAATGCTGTACCACTATACCGGCTCCACTGACCACTATACCGGCTGTTGCTGTACCACTATACCGGCTGTGGCTGTACCACTATACCGGCTCCACTGACTACTATACCGGCTGTTGCTGTACCAATATACCGGCTGTTGCTGTACCACTATACCGGCTGTTGCTGTACCACTATACTGGCTGTTGCATACCACTATACCGGCTGTTGCTGTACCACTATACCGGCTGTTGCTGTACCACTATACCGGCTCCACTGACCACTATACCGGCTGTTGCATACCACTATACTGGCTGTTGCATACCACTATACCGGCTGTTGCTGTACCACTATACCGGCTGTTGCTGTACCACTATACCGGCTCCACTGACCACTATACCGGCTGTTGCTGTACCACTATACCGGCTGTTGCATACCACTATACTGGCTGTTGCTGTACCACTATACCGGCTGTTGCCGTTCCACTATACCGGCTGTTGCTGTACCACTATACCGGCTGTTGCTGTACCACTATACCCGCTCCACTGACCACTATACCGGCTGTTGCTGTACCACTATACCGGCTCCACTGGCCACTATACCGACTGTTGCTGTACCACTATACCGGCTGTTGCTGTACCACTATACCGGCTGTTGCTGTACCACTATACCGGCTGTTGCTGTACCACTATACCGGCTGTTCCTGTACCACTATACCCGCAGCACTGACCATTAAACCGGCTGTTGATGTACCACTATACCGGCTGTTGCTGTACCACTATACCGGCTGTTGCTGTACCACTATACCCGCTCCACTGACCACTATACCGGCTGTTGCTGTACCACTATACCGGCTCCACTGGCCACTATACCGGCTGTTGCTGTACCACTATACCGGCTGTTGCTGTACCACTATACCGGCTGTTGCTGTACCACTATACCGGCTCCACTGGCCACTATACCGGCTGTTGCCGAACCACTATACCAGCTGTTGCTGTACCACTATACCGGCTGTTGCTGTACCACTATACCGGCTGTTGCTGTACCACTACACCTGCTGTTACTGTACCACTATACCGGCTGTTGCTGTACCACTATACCGGCTGTTGCTGTACCACTATACCGGCTGTTGCTGTACCACTATACCGGCTGTTGCTGTACCACTATACCGGCTGTTGCTGTACCACTATACCCGCTCCATTGACCACTATACCGGCTGTTGCTGTACCACTATACCGGCTGTTGCTGTCCCACTATACCGGTTGTTGCTGTACCACTATACCGGCTGTTGCTGTACCACTATACCGGCTGTTGCTGTACCACTATACCGGCTGTTCCTGTACCACTATACTTGCTCCACTGACCTCTATACCGGCTGTTGCTGTACCACTATACCGGCTGTTGCTGTACCACTATACCGGCTCCACTGGCCACTATACCGGCTATTGCTGTACCACTATACCGGCTGTTGCTGTACCACTATACCGGCTCCACTGGCCACTATACCGGCTGTTGCTGTACCACTATACCGGCTGTTGCTGTACCACTATACCGGCTGTAGCTGTACCACTATACCGGCTGTTGCTGTACCACTATACCCGCTCCACTGACCACTATACCGGCTGTTGCTGTACCACTATACCGGCTGTTGCTGTACCACTATACCCGCTCCACTGACCACTATACCGGCTGTTGCTGTACCACTATACCGGCTCCACTGGCCACTATACCGGCTGTTGCTGTACCACTATACCGGCTGTTGTTGTACCACTATACCGGCTGTTGCTGTACCACTATACCAGCTGTTGCTGTACCACTATACCGGCTCCACTGACCACTATACCGGCTGTTGCTGTACCACTATACCGGCTGTTGCTGTACCACTTACCGGCTGTTGCTGTACCACTATACCGGCTGTTGCTGTAAGACAATACCTGCTCCACTGACCACTATAGCGGCTGTTGCTGTACCACTATACCGGCTGTTGCTGTACCACTATACCGGCTGTTGCTGTGCCACTATACCGGCTGTTGCTGTACGACTATACCGGCTCCACTGACCACTATACCGGCTGTTGCTGTACCACTATACCGGCTGTTGCTGTACCACTATACCGGCTGTTGCTGTACCACTATACCGGCTGTTGCTGTACCACTATACCGGCTTTTGCTGTACCACTATACCGGCTGTTGCTGTACCACTATACCGGCTGTTGCTGTACCACTATACCGGCTGTTGCTGTACCACTATACCGGCTGTTGCTGTACCACTATACCGGCTGTTGCTGTACCACTATACCGGCTGTTGCTGTACCACTATACCGGCTCCACTGACCACTATACCGGCTGTTTCTGTACCACTATACCGGCTGTTGCTGTACCACTATACCGGCTCCACTGACCACTATACCGGCTGTTGCTGTACCACTATACCGGCTGTTGCTGTACCACTATACCGGCTGTTGCTGTACCACTATACCGGTTCCACTAACCACTATACCGGCTGTTGCTGTACCACTATACCGGCTGTTGCTGTACCACTATACCGGCTGTTGCTGTACCACTATACCGGCTGTTGCTGTACCACTATACCGGCTGTTGCTGTACCACTATACCGGCTCCACTGACCACTATACCGGCTCCACTGACCACTATACCGGCTCCACTGACCACTATACCGGCTGTTTCTGTACCACTATACCGGCTTTTGCTGTACCACTATACCGGCTCAACTGACCACTATACCGGCTGTTGCTGTACCACTATACCGGCTGTTGCTGTACCACTATACCGGCTCCACTGACCACTATACCGGCTGTTGCTGTACCACTATACCGGCTGTTGCTGTACCACTTACCGGCTGTTGCTGTACGACTATACCGGCTGTTGCTGTACGACTATACCGGCTCCAATGACCACTATAGCGGCTGTTGCAGTACCACTATACCAGCTGTTGCTGTACCACTATACCGGCTGTTGCTGTACCACTATACCGGCTGTTGCTGTACCACTATACCGGCTGTTGCTGTACCACTATACCGGCTGTTGCTGTACCACTATACCGGCTGTTGCTGTACCACTATACTGGCTGTTGCATACCACTATACCGGCTGTTGCATACCAATGTACCGGCTGTTGCTGTACCACTATACCGGCTCCACTGACCACTATACCGGCTGTTGCATACCACTATATCGGCTGTTGCATACCACTATACCGGCTGTTGCTGTACCACTATACCGGCTGTTGCTGTACCACTATACCGGCTGTTGCTGTACCACTATACCGGCTCCACTGACCACTATACCGGCTGTTGCTGTACCACTATACCGGCTGTTGCTGTACCACTTACCGGCTGTTGCTGTACGACTATACCGGCTGTTGCTGTACGACTATACCGGCTCCAATGACCACTATAGCGGCTGTTGCAGTACCACTATACCAGCTGTTGCTGTACCACTATACCGGCTGTTGCTGTACCACTATACCGGCTGTTGCTGTACCACTATACCGGCTGTTGCATACCACTATACCGGCTGTTGCTGTACCACTATACCGGCTGTTGCTGTACCACTATACCGGCTCCACTGACCACTATACCGGCTGTTGCAGTACCACTATACCGGCTGTTGCATACCACTATACTAGCTGTTGCTGTACCACTATACCAGCTGTTGCCTTACCACTATACCGGCTGTTGCTGTACCACTATACCGGCTGTTGCTGTACCACTATACCGGCTCCACTGACCACTATACCGGCTCCACTGACCACTATACCGGTTCCACTGACCACTATACCGGCTGTTTCTGTACCATTATACCGGCTTTTGCTGTACCACTATACCGGCTCCACTGACCACTATACCGGCTGTTGCTGTACCACTATACCGGCTGTTGCTGTACCACTATACCGGCTGTTGCTGTACCACTATACCGGCTGTTGCTGTACCACTATACCGGCTCCACCGACCACTATACCGGCTGTTGCTGTACCACTATACCGGCTGTTGCTGTACCACTATACCGGCTCCACTGACCACTATACCGGCTGTTGTTGTACCACTATACCGGCTGTTGCTGTACCACTATACCGGCTCCACTGACCACTATACCGGCTCCACTGACCACTATACCGGCTGTTGCTGTACCACTATACCGGCTGTTGTTGTACCACTATACCGGCTCCACTGACCACTATACCGGCTGTTTCTGTACCACTATACCGGCTGTTGCTGTACCACTATACCGGCTCCACTGGCCACTATACCGGCTGTTGCTGTACCACTATACCGGCTCCACTGACCACTTTACCGGCTGTTGCTGTACCACTATACCGGCTGTTGCTGTACCACTATACCGGCTGTTGCTGAACCACTATACCGGCTGTTGCTGTACCACTATACCGGCTGTTGCATACCACTATACCGGCTGTTGCTGTACCACTATACCGGCTGTTGATGTACCACTATACCGGCTCCACTGACCACTATACCGGCTGTTGCTGTACCACTATACTGGCTGTTGCATACCACTATACTGACTGTTGCTGTACCACTATACCGGCTGTTGCCGTACCACTATACCGGCTGTTGCTGTACCACTATACCGGCTGTTGCTGTACCACTATACCGGCTCCACTGACCACTATACCGGCTCCACTGACCACTATACCGGCTCCACTGACCACTATACCGGCTGTTTCTGTACCATTATACCGGCTTTTGCTGTACCACTATACCGGCTCCACTGACCACTATACCGGCTGTTGCTGTACCACTATACCGGCTGTTGCTGTACCACTATACCGGCTGTTGCTGTACCACTATACCGGCTCCACCGACCCCTATACCGGCTGTTGCTGTACCACTATACCAGCTGTGGCTGTACCACTATACCGGCTCCACTGACTTCTATACCGGCTGTTGCTGTACCAATATACCGGCTGTTGCTGTACCACTATACCGGCTGTTGCTGTACCACTATACCGGCTGTTGCATACCACTATACCGGCTGTTGCTGTACCACTATACCGGCTGTTGCTGTACCACTATACCGGCTCCACTGACCACTATACCGGCTGTTTCTGTACCACTATACCGGCTGTTGCTGTACCACTATACCGGCTCCACTGACCACTATACCGGCTGATGCTGTACCACTATACCGGCTCCACTAACCACTATACCGGCTGTTGCTGTACCACTATACCGGCTGTTGCTGTACCACTATACCAGCTGTTGCTGTACCACTATACCGGCTGTTGCTGTACCACTATACCGGCTCCACTGACCACTATACCGGCTCCACTGACCACTATACCGGCTCCACTGACCACTATACCGGCTGTTTCTGTACCACTATACCGGCTGTTGCTGTACCACTATACCGGCTCCACTGACCACTATACCGGCTGTTGCTGTACCACTATACCGGCTGTTGCTGTACCACTATACCGGCTGTTGCTGTACCACTATACCGGCTCCACTGACCACTATACCGGCTGTTGCTGTACCACTATACCGGCTGTGGCTGTACCACTATACCGGCTCCACTGACTTCTATACCGGCTGTTGCTGTACCAATATACCGGCTGTTGCTGTACCACTATACCGGCTGTTGCTGTACCACTATACTGGCTGTTGCATACCACTATACCGGCTGTTGCTGTACCACTATACCGGCTGTTGCTGTACCACTATACCGGCTCCACTGACCACTATACCGGCTGTGGCATACCACTATACTGGCTGTTGCATACCACTATACCGGCTGTTGCTGTACCACTATACCGGCTGTTGCTGTACCACTATACCGGCTCCACTGACCACTATACCGGCTGTTGCTGTACCACTATACCGGCTGTTGCATACCACTATACTGGCTGTTGCTGTACCACTATACCGGCTGTTGCCGTACCACTATACCGGCTGTTGCTGTACCACTATACCGGCTGTTGCTGTACCACTATACCCGCTCCACTGACCACTATACCGGCTGTTGCTGTACCACTATACCGGCTCCACTGGCCACTATACCGACTGTTGCTGTACCACTATACCGGCTGTTGCTGTACCACTATACCGGCTGTTGCTGTACCACTATACCGGCTGTAGCTGTACCACTATACCGGCTGTTCCTGTACCACTATACCCGCAGCACTGACCATTAAACCGGCTGTTGATGTACCACTATACCGGCTGTTGCTGTACCACTATACCGGCTGTTGCTGTACCACTATACCGGCTGTTGCTGTACCACTATACCCGCTCCACTGACCACTATACCGGCTGTTGCTGTACCACTATACCGGCTCCACTGGCCACTATACCGGCTGTTGCTGTACCACTATACCGGCTGTTGCTGTACCACTATACCGGCTGTTGCTGTACCACTATACCGGCTCCACTGGCCACTATACCGGCTGTTGCCGAACCACTATACCAGCTGTTGCTGTACCACTATACCGGCTGTTGCTGTACCACTATACCGGCTGTTGCTGTACCACTATACCTGCTGTTACTGTACCACTATACCGGCTGTTGCTGTACCACTATACTGGCTGTTGCTGTACCACTATACCGGCTGTTGCTGTACCACTATACCGGCTGTTGCTGTACCACTATACCCGCTCCACTGACCACTATACCGGCTGTTGCTGTACCACTATACCGGCTGTTGCTGTCCCACTATACCGGTTGTTGCTGTACCACTATACCGGCTGTTGCTGTACCACTATACCGGCTGTTGCTGTACCACTATACCGGCTGTTCCTGTACCACTATACTTGCTCCACTGACCTCTATACCGGCTGTTGCTGTACCACTATACGGGCTGTTGCTGTACCACTATACCGGCTCCACTGGCCACTATACCGGCTATTGCTGTACCACTATACCGGCTGTTGCTGTACCACTATACCGGCTCCACTGGCCACTATACCTGCTGTTGCTGTACCACTATACCGGCTGTTGCTGTACCACTATACCGGCTGTAGCTGTACCACTATACCGGCTGTTGCTGTACCACTATACCCGCTCCACTGACCACTATACCGGCTGTTGCTGTACCACTATACCGGCTGTTGCTGTACCACTATACCCGCTCCACTCACCACTATACCGGCTGTTGCTGTACGACTATACCGGCTCCACTGGCCACTATACCGGCTGTTGCTGTACCACTATACCGGCTGTTGTTGTACCACTATACCGGCTGTTGCTGTACCACTATACCAGCTGTTGCTGTACCACTATACCGGCTCCACTGACCACTATACCGGCTATTGCTGTACCACTATACCGGCTGTTGCTGTACCACTTACCGGATGTTGCTGTACCACTATACCGGCTGTTGCTGTAAGACTATACCTGCTCCAATGACCACTATAGCGGCTGTTGCTGTACCACTATACCGGCTGTTGCTGTACCACTATACCGGCTGTTGCTGTGCCACTATACCGGCTGTTGCTGTACGACTATACCGGCTCCACTGACCACTATACCGGCTGTTGCTGTACCACTATACCGGCTGTTGCTGTACCACTATACCGGCTGTTGCTGTACCACTATACCGGCTGTTGCTGTACCACTATACCGGCTTTTGCTGTACCACTATACCGGCTGTTGCTGTACCACTATACCGGCTGTTGCTGTACCACTATACCGGCTGTTGCTGTACCACTTTACCGGCTGTTGCTGTACCACTATACCGGCTGTTGCTGTACCACTATACCGGCTCCACTGACCACTATACCGGCTGTTGCTGTACCACTATACCGGCTCCACTGACCACTATACCGGCTCCACTGACCACTATACCGGCTCCACTGACCACTATACCGGCTGTTGCTGTACCACTATACCGGCTGTTGCTGTACCACTATACCGGCTCCACTGACCACTATACCGGCTCCACTGACCACTATACCGGTTCCACTGACCACTATACCGGGTGTTTCTGTACCATTATACCGGCTTTTGCTGTACCACTATACCGGCTCCACTGACCACTATACCGGCTGTTGCTGTACCACTATACCGGCTGTTGCTGTACCACTATACCGGCTGTTGCTGTACCACTATACCGGCTGTTGCATACCACTATACCGGCTGTTGCATACCACTATACCGGCTGTTGCTGTACCACTATACCGGCTCCACTGACCACTATACCGGCTGTTGCATACCACTATACCGGCTGTTGCATACCACTATACCGGCTGTTGCTGTACCACTATACCGGCTGTTGCTGTACCACTATACCGGCTGTTGCTGTACCACTATACCGGCTCCACTGACCACTATACCGGCTGTTGCTGTACCACTATACCGGCTGTTGCTGTACCACTTACCGGCTGTTGCTGTACGACTATACCGGCTGTTGCTTTTTGACTATACCGGCTCCAATGACCACTATAGCGGCTGTTGCAGTACCACTATACCAGCTGTTGCTGTACCACTATACCGGCTGTTGCTGTACCACTATACCGTCTGTTGCTGTACCACTATACCGGCTGTTGCTGTACCACTATACCGGCTGTTGCTGTACCACTATACCGGCTGTTGCTGTACCACTATACCGGCTGTTGCATACCACTATACCGGATGTTGCTGTACCACTATACCGGCTCCACTGACCACTATACCGGCTGTTGCATACCACTATACCGGCTGTTGCATACCACTATACCGGCTGTTGCTGTACCACTATACCGGCTGTTGCTGTACCACTATACCGGCTGTTGCTGTACCACTATACCGGCTGTTGCTGTACCACTATACCGGCTCCACTGACCACTATACCGGCTGTTGCTGTACCACTATACCGGCTGTTGCTGTACCACTATAGCGGCTGTTGCTGTACCACTATACTAGCTGTTGCTGTACCACTATACCGGCTCCACTGACCACTATACCGGCTGTTGCTGTACCACTATACCGGCTCCACTGACCACTATACCGGCTGTTGCTGTACCACTATACCGGCTGTTGCATACCACTATACCGGTTGTTGCTGTACCACTATACCGGCTGTTGCTGTACCACTATACCGGCTGTTGCTGTACCACTATACCGGGCTGTTGCTGTACCACTATACCGGCTGTTGCTGTACCACTATACCGGCTGTTGCTGTACCACTATACCGGCTCCACTGACCACTATACCGCCTGTTGCTGTACCACTATACCGGCTGTTGCTGTACCACTATACCGGCTCCACTGACCACTATACCGGCTCCACTGACCACTATACCGGCTGTTGTTGTACCACTATACCGGCTGTTGCTGTACCACTATACCGGCTCCACTGACCACTATACCGGCTCCACTGACCACTATACCGGCTGTTGCTGTACCACTATACCGGCTGTTGTTGTACCACTATACCGGCTCCACTGACCACTATACCGGCTGTTTCTGTACCACTATACCGGCTGTTGCTGTACCACTATACCGGCTCCACTGGCCACTATACCGGCTGTTGCTGTACCACTATACCGGCTCCACTGACCACTATACCAGCTGTTGCTGTACCACTATACCGGCTGTTGCTGTACCACTATACCGGCTGTTGCTGAACCACTATACCGGCTGTTGCTGTACCACTATACCGGCTGTTGCATACCACTATACCGGCTGTTGCTGTACCACTATACCGGCTGTTGCTGTACCACTATACCGGCTCCACTGACCACTATACCGGCTGTTGCAGTACCACTATACCGGCTGTTGCATACCACTATACTAGCTGTTGCTGTACCAATATACCGGCTGTTGCCGTACCACTATACCGGCTGTTGCTGTACCACTATACCGGCTGTTGCTGTACCACTATACCGGCTCCACTGACCACTATACCGGCTCCACTGACCACTATACCGGTTCCACTGACCACTATACCGGCTGTTTCTGTACCATTATACCGGCTTTTGCTGTACCACTATACCGGCTCCACTGACCACTATACCGGCTGTTGCTGTACCACTATACCGGCTGTTGCTGTACCACTATACCGGCTGTTGCTGTACCACTATACCGGCTCTTGCTGTACCACTATACCGGCTCCACCGACCACTATACCGGCTGTTGCTGTACCACTATACCGGCTGTTGCTGTACCACTATACCGGCTCCACTGACCACTATACCGGCTGTTGTTGTACCACTATACCGGCTGTTGCTGTACCACTATACCGGCTCCACTGACCACTATACCGGCTCCACTGACCACTATACCGGCTGTTGCTGTACCACTATACCGGCTGTTGTTGTACCACTATACCGGCTCCACTGACCACTATACCGGCTGTTTCTGTACCACTATACCGGCTGTTGCTGTACCACTATACCGGCTCCACTGGCCACTATACCGGCTGTTGCTGTACCACTATACCGGCTCCACTGACCACTATACCGGCTGTTGCTGTACCACTATACCGGCTGTTGCTGTACCACTATACCGGCTGTTGCTGAACCACTATACCGGCTGTTGCTGAACCACTATACCGGCTGTTGCTGAACCACTATACCGGCTGTTGCTGAACCACTATACCGGCTGTTGCTGTACCACTATACCGGCTGTTGCTGTACCACTATACCGGCTGTTGATGTACCACTATACCGGCTCCACTGACCACTATACCGGCTGTTGCTGTACCACTATACCGGCTGTTGCATACCACTATACTGACTGTTGCTGTACCACTATACCGGCTGTTGCCGTACCACTATACCGGCTGTTGCTGTACCACTATACCGGCTGTTGCTGTACCACTTTACCGGCTCCACTGACCACTATACCGGCTCCACTGACCACTATACCGGCTCCACTGGCCACTATACCGGCTGTTTCTGTACCATTATACCGGCTTTTGCTGTACCACTATACCGGCTCCACTGACCACTATACCGGCTGTTGCTGTACCACTATACCGGCTGTTGCTGTACCACTATACCGGCTGTTGCTGTACCACTATACCGGCTGTTGCTGTACCACTATACCGGCTCCACCAACCACTATACCGGCTGTTGCTGTACCACTATACCGGCTGTGGCTGTACCACTATACCGGCTCCACTGACTTCTATACCGGCTGTTGCTGTACCAATATACCGGCTGTTGCTGTACCACTATACCGGCTGTTGCTGTACCACTATACCGGCTGTTGCATACCACTATACCGGCTGTTGCTGTACCACTATACCGGCTGTTGCTGTACCACTATACCGGCTCCACTGACCACTATACCGGCTGTTTCTGTACCACTATACCGGCTGTTGCTGTACCACTATACCGGCTCCACTGACCACTATACCGGCTGATGCTGTACCACTATACCGGCTCCACTAACCACTATACCGGCTGTTGCTGTACCACTATACCGGCTGTTGCTGTACCACTATACCAGCTGTTGCTGTACCACTATACCGGCTGTTGCTGTACCACTATACCGGCTCCACTGACCACTATACCGGCTCCACTGACCACTATACCGGCTCCACTGACCACTATACCGGCTGTTTCTGTACCACTATACCGGCTGTTGCTGTACCACTATACCGGCTCCACTGACCACTATACCGGCTGTTGCTGTACCACTATACCGGCTGTTGCTGTACCACTATACCGGCTAATGCTGTACCACTATACCGGCTCCACTGACCACTATACCGGCTGTTGCTGTACCACTATACCGGCTGTGGCTGTACCACTATACCGGCTCCACTGACTACTATACCGGCTGTTGCTGTACCAATATACCGGCTGTTGCTGTACCACTATACCGGCTGTTGCTGTACCACTATACTGGCTGTTGCATACCACTATACCGGCTGTTGCTGTACCACTATACCGGCTGTTGCTGTACCACTATACCGGCTCCACTGACCACTATACCGGCTGTTGCATACCACTATACTGGCTGTTGCATACCACTATACCGGCTGTTGCTGTACCACTATACCGGCTGTTGCTGTACCACTATACCGGCTCCACTGACCACTATACCGGCTGTTACTGTACCACTATACCGGCTGTTGCATACCACTATACTGGCTGTTGCTGTACCACTATACCGGCTGTTGCCGTTCCACTATACCGGCTGTTGCTGTACCACTATACCGGCTGTTGCTGTACCACTATACCCGCTCCACTGACCACTATACCGGCTGTTGCTGTACCACTATACCGGCTCCACTGGCCACTATACCGACTGTTGCTGTACCACTATACCGGCTGTTGCTGTACCACTATACCGGCTGTTGCTGTACCACTATACCGGCTGTTGCTGTACCACTATACCGGCTGTTCCTGTACCACTATACCCGCAGCACTGACCATTAAACCGGCTGTTGATGTACCACTATACCGGCTGTTGCTGTACCACTATACCGGCTGTTGCTGTACCACTATACCCGCTCCACTGACCACTATACCGGCTGTTGCTGTACCACTATACCGGCTCCACTGGCCACTATACCGGCTGTTGCTGTACCACTATACCGGCTGTTGCTGTACCACTATACCGGCTGTTGCTGTACCACTATACCGGCTCCACTGGCCACTATACCGGCTGTTGCCGAACCACTATACCAGCTGTTGCTGTACCACTATACCGGCTGTTGCTGTACCACTATACCGGCTGTTGCTGTACCACTATACCTGCTGTTACTGTACCACTATACCGGCTGTTGCTGTACCACTATACCGGCTGTTGCTGTACCACTATACCGGCTGTTGCTGTACCACTATACCGGCTGTTGCTGTACCACTATACCGGCTGTTGCTGTACCACTATACCTGCTCCATTGACCACTATACCGGCTGTTGCTGTACCACTATACCGGCTGTTGCTGTCCCACTATACCGGTTGTTGCTGTACCACTATACCGGCTGTTGCTGTACCACTATACCGGCTGTTGCTGTACCACTATACCGGCTGTTCCTGTACCACTATACTTGCTCCACTGACCTCTATACCGGCTGTTGCTGTACCACTATACCGGCTGTTGCTGTACCACTATACCGGCTCCACTGGCCACTATACCGGCTATTGCTGTACCACTATACCGGCTGTTGCTGTACCACTATACCGGCTCCACTGGCCACTATACCGGCTGTTGCTGTACCACTATACCGGCTGTTGCTGTACCACTATACCGGCTGTAGCTGTACCACTATACCGGCTGTTGCTGTACCACTATACCCGCTCCACTGACCACTATACCGGCTGTTGCTGTACCACTATACCGGCTGTTGCTGTACCACTATACCCGCTCCACTGACCACTATACCGGCTGTTGCTGTACCACTATACCGGCTCCACTGGCCACTATACCGGCTGTTGCTGTACCACTATACCGGCTGTTGTTGTACCACTATACCGGCTGTTGCTGTACCACTATACCAGCTGTTGCTGTACCACTATACCGGCTCCACTGACCACTATACCGGCTGTTGCTGTACCACTATACCGGCTGTTGCTGTACCACTTACCGGCTGTTGCTGTACCACTATACCGGCTGTTGCTGTAAGACAATACCTGCTCCACTGACCACTATAGCGGCTGTTGCTGTACCACTATACCGGCTGTTGCTGTACCACTATACCGGCTGTTGCTGTGCCACTATACCGGCTGTTGCTGTACGACTATACCGGCTCCACTGACCACTATACCGGCTGTTGCTGTACCACTATACCGGCTGTTGCTGTACCACTATACCGGCTGTTGCTGTACCACTATACCGGCTGTTGCTGTACCACTATACCGGCTTTTGCTGTACCACTATACCGGCTGTTGCTGTACCACTATACCGGCTGTTGCTGTACCACTATACCGGCTGTTGCTGTACCACTATACCGGCTGTTGCTGTACCACTATACCGGCTGTTGCTGTACCACTATACCGGCTGTTGCTGTACCACTATACCGGCTCCACTGACCACTATACCGGCTGTTTCTGTACCACTATACCGGCTGTTGCTGTACCACTATACCGGCTCCACTGACCACTATACCGGCTGTTGCTGTACCACGATACCGGCTGTTGCTGTACCACTATACCGGCTGTTGCTGTACCACTATACCGGTTCCACTAACCACTATACCGGCTGTTGCTGTACCACTATACCGGCTGTTGCTGTACCACTATACCGGCTGTTGCTGTACCACTATACCGGCTGTTGCTGTACCACTATACCGGCTGTTGCTGTACCACTATACCGGCTCCACTGACCACTATACCGGCTCCACTGACCACTATACCGGCTCCACTGACCACTATACCGGCTCCACTGACCACTATACCGGCTGTTTCTGTACCACTATACCGGCTTTTGCTGTACCACTATACCGGCTCAACTGACCACTATACCGGCTGTTGCTGTACCACTATACCGGCTGTTGCTGTACCACTATACCGGCTCCACTGACCACTATACCGGCTGTTGCTGTACCACTATACCGGCTGTTGCTGTACCACTTACCGGCTGTTGCTGTACGACTATACCGGCTGTTGCTGTTCGACTATACCGGCTCCAATGACCACTATAGCGGCTGTTGCAGTACCACTATAACAGCTGTTGCTGTACCACTATACCGGCTGTTGCTGTACCACTATACCGGCTGTTGCTGTACCACTATACCGGCTGTTGCTGTACCACTATACCGGCTGTTGCTGTACCACTATACCGGCTGTTGCTGTACCACTATACCGGCTGTTGCATACCACTATACCGGCTGTTGCATACCAATGTACCGGCTGTTGCTGTACCACTATACCGGCTCCACTGACCACTATACCGGCTGTTGCATACCACTATACCGGCTGTTGCATACCACTATACCGGCTGTTGCTGTACCACTATACCGGCTGTTGCTGTACCACTATACCGGCTGTTGCTGTACCACTATACCGGCTCCACTGACCACTATACCGGCTGTTGCTGTACCACTATACCGGCTGTTGCTGTACCACTTACCGGCTGTTGCTGTACGACTATACCGGCTGTTGCTGTACGACTATACCGGCTCCAATGACCACTATAGCGGCTGTTGCAGTACCACTATACCAGCTGTTGCTGTACCACTATACCGGCTGTTGCTGTACCACTATACCGGCTGTTGCTGTACCACTATACCGGCTGTTGCATACCACTATACCGGCTGTTGCTGTACCACTATACCGGCTGTTGCTGTACCACTATACCGGCTCCACTGACCACTATACCGGCTGTTGCAGTACCACTATACCGGCTGTTGCATACCACTATACTAGCTGTTGCTGTACCACTATACCGGCTGTTGCCTTACCACTATACCGGCTGTTGCTGTACCACTATACCGGCTGTTGCTGTACCACTATACCGGCTCCACTGACCACTATACCGGCTCCACTGACCACTATACCGGTTCCACTGACCACTATACCGGCTGTTTCTGTACCATTATACCGGCTTTTGCTGTACCACTATACCGGCTCCACTGACCACTATACCGGCTGTTGCTGTACCACTATACCGGCTGTTGCTGTACCACTATACCGGCTGTTGCTGTACCACTATACCGGCTGTTGCTGTACCACTATACCGGCTCCACCGACCACTATACCGGCTGTTGCTGTACCACTATACCGGCTGTTGCTGTACCACTATACCGGCTCCACTGACCACTATACCGGCTGTTGTTGTACCACTATACCGGCTGTTGCTGTACCACTATACCGGCTCCACTGACCACTATACCGGCTCCACTGACCACTATACCGGCTGTTGCTGTACCACTATACCGGCTGTTGTTGTACCACTATACCGGCTCCACTGACCACTATACCGGCTGTTTCTGTACCACTATACCGGCTGTTGCTGTACCACTATACCGGCTCCACTGGCCACTATACCGGCTGTTGCTGTACCACTATACCGGCTCCACTGACCACTTTACCGGCTGTTGCTGTACCACTATACCGGCTGTTGCTGTACCACTATACCGGCTGTTGCTGAACCACTATACCGGCTGTTGCTGTACCACTATACCGGCTGTTGCATACCACTATACCGGCTGTTGCTGTACCACTATACCGGCTGTTGATGTACCACTATACCGGCTCCACTGACCACTATACCGGCTGTTGCTGTACCACTATACTGGCTGTTGCATACCACTATACTGACTGTTGCTGTACCACTATACCGGCTGTTGCCGTACCACTATACCGGCTGTTGCTGTACCACTATACCGGCTGTTGCTGTACCACTATACCGGCTCCACTGACCACTATACCGGCTCCACTGACCACTATACCGGCTCCACTGACCACTATACCGGCTGTTTCTGTACCATTATACCGGCTTTTGCTGTACCACTATACCGGCTCCACTGACCACTATACCGGCTGTTGCTGTACCACTATACCGGCTGTTGCTGTACCACTATACCGGCTGTTGCTGTACCACTATACCGGCTCCACCGACCCCTATACCGGATGTTGCTGTACCACTATACCAGCTGTGGCTGTACCACTATACCGGCTCCACTGACTTCTATACCGGCTGTTGCTGTACCAATATACCGGCTGTTGCTGTACCACTATACCGGCTGTTGCTGTACCACTATACCGGCTGTTGCATACCACTATACCGGCTGTTGCTGTACCACTATACCGGCTGTTGCTGTACCACTATACCGGCTCCACTGACCACTATACCGGCTGTTTCTGTACCACTATACCGGCTGTTGCTGTACCACTATACCGGCTCCACTGACCACTATACCGGCTGATGCTGTACCACTATACCGGCTCCACTAACCACTATACCGGCTGTTGCTGTACCACTATACCGGCTGTTGCTGTACCACTATACCAGCTGTTGCTGTACCACTATACCGGCTGTTGCTGTACCACTATACCGGCTCCACTGACCACTATACCGGCTCCACTGACCACTATACCGGCTCCACTGACCACTATACCGGCTGTTTCTGTACCACTATACCGGCTGTTGCTGTACCACTATACCGGCTCCACTGACCACTATACCGGCTGTTGCTGTACCACTATACCGGCTGTTGCTGTACCACTATACCGGCTCCACTGACCACTATACCGGCTGTTGCTGTACCACTATACCGGCTGTGGCTGTACCACTATACCGGCTCCACTGACTTCTATACCGGCTGTTGCTGTACCAATATACCGGCTGTTGCTGTACCACTATACCGGCTGTTGCTGTACCACTATACTGGCTGTTGCATACCACTATACCGGCTGTTGCTGTACCACTATACCGGCTGTTGCTGTACCACTATACCGGCTCCACTGACCACTATACCGGCTGTTGCATACCACTATACTGGCTGTTGCATACCACTATACCGGCTGTTGCTGTACCACTATACCGGCTGTTGCTGTACCACTATACCGGCTCCACTGACCACTATACCGGCTG
This sequence comes from Chirona hameri, assembly GCA_036785665.1. Taxonomy (NCBI): domain Eukaryota; kingdom Metazoa; phylum Arthropoda; class Thecostraca; order Balanomorpha; family Balanidae; genus Chirona; species Chirona hameri. The sequence goes on from JAXIVJ010000055.1 coordinate 61,043, forward strand.
TTGCTGTACCACTATACCGGCTGTTGCATACCACTATACTGGCTGTTGCTGTACCACTATACCGGCTGTTGCCGTACCACTATACCGGCTGTTGCTGTACCACTATACCGGCTGTTGCTGTACCACTATACCCGCTCCACTGACCACTATACCGGCTGTTGCTGTACCACTATACCGGCTCCACTGGCCACTATACCGACTGTTGCTGTACCACTATACCGGCTGTTGCTGTACCACTATACCGGCTGTTGCTGTACCACTATACCGGCTGTAGCTGTACCACTATACCGGCTGTTCCTGTACCACTATACCCGCAGCACTGACCATTAAACCGGCTGTTGATGTACCACTATACCGGCTGTTGCTGTACCACTATACCGGCTGTTGCTGTACCACTATACCGGCTGTTGCTGTACCACTATACCCGCTCCACTGACCACTATACCGGCTGTTGCTGTACCACTATACCGGCTCCACTGGCCACTATACCGGCTGTTGCTGTACCACTATACCGGCTGTTGCTGTACCACTATACCGGCTGTTGCTGTACCACTATACCGGCTCCACTGGCCACTATACCGGCTGTTGCCGAACCACTATACCAGCTGTTGCTGTACCACTATACCGGCTGTTGCTGTACCACTATACCGGCTGTTGCTGTACCACTATACCTGCTGTTACTGTACCACTATACCGGCTGTTGCTGTACCACTATACTGGCTGTTGCTGTACCACTATACCGGCTGTTGCTGTACCACTATACCGGCTGTTGCTGTACCACTATACCGGCTGTTGCTGTACCACTATACCCGCTCCACTGACCACTATACCGGCTGTTGCTGTACCACTATACCGGCTGTTGCTGTCCCACTATACCGGTTGTTGCTGTACCACTATACCGGCTGTTGCTGTACCACTATACCGGCTGTTGCTGTACCACTATACCGGCTGTTCCTGTACCACTATACTTGCTCCACTGACCTCTATACCGGCTGTTGCTGTACCACTATACCGGCTGTTGCTGTACCACTATACCGGCTCCACTGGCCACTATACCGGCTATTGCTGTACCACTATACCGGCTGTTGCTGTACCACTATACCGGCTCCACTGGCCACTATACCTGCTGTTGCTGTACCACTATACCGGCTGTTGCTGTACCACTATACCGGCTGTAGCTGTACCACTATACCGGCTGTTGCTGTACCACTATACCCGCTCCACTGACCACTATACCGGCTGTTGCTGTACCACTATACCGGCTGTTGCTGTACCACTATACCCGCTCCACTCACCACTATACCGGCTGTTGCTGTACGACTATACCGGCTCCACTGGCCACTATACCGGCTGTTGCTGTACCACTATACCGGCTGTTGTTGTACCACTATACCGGCTGTTGCTGTACCACTATACCAGCTGTTGCTGTACCACTATACCGGCTCCACTGACCACTGTACCGGCTATTCCTGTACCACTATACCGGCTGTTGCTGTACCACTTACCGGATGTTGCTGTACCACTATACCGGCTGTTGCTGTAAGACTATACCTGCTCCAATGACCACTATAGCGGCTGTTGCTGTACCACTATACCGGCTGTTGCTGTACCACTATACCGGCTGTTGCTGTGCCACTATACCGGCTGTTGCTGTACGACTATACCGGCTCCACTGACCACTATACCGGCTGTTGCTGTACCACTATACCGGCTGTTGCTGTACCACTATACCGGCTGTTGCTGTACCACTATACCGGCTGTTGCTGTACCACTATACCGGCTTTTGCTGTACCACTATACCGGCTGTTGCTGTACCACTATACCGGCTGTTGCTGTACCACTATACCGGCTGTTGCTGTACCACTTTACCGGCTGTTGCTGTACCACTATACCGGCTGTTGCTGTACCACTATACCGGCTCCACTGACCACTATACCGGCTGTTGCTGTACCACTATACCGGCTCCACTGACCACTATACCGGCTCCACTGACCACTATACCGGCTCCACTGACCACTATACCGGCTGTTGCTGTACCACTATACCGGCTGTTGCTGTACCACTATACCGGCTCCACTGACCACTATACCGGCTCCACTGACCACTATACCGGTTCCACTGACCACTATACCGGGTGTTTCTGTACCATTATACCGGCTTTTGCTGTACCACTATACCGGCTCCACTGACCACTATACCGGCTGTTGCTGTACCACTATACCGGCTGTTGCTGTACCACTATACCGGCTGTTGCTGTACCACTATACCGGCTGTTGCTGTACCACTATACCGGCTCCACCGACCACTATACCGGCTGTTGCTGTACCACTATACCGGCTGTTGCTGTACCACTATACCGGCTCCACTGACCACTATACCGGCTGTTGTTGTACCACTATACCGGCTGTTGCTGTACCACTATACCGGCTCCACTGACCACTATACCGGCTCCACTGACCACTATACCGGCTGTTGCTGTACCACTATACCGGCTGTTGTTGTACCACTATACCGGCTCCACTGACCACTATACCGGCTGTTTCTGTACCACTATACCGGCTGTTGCTGTACCACTATACCGGCTCCACTGGCCACTATACCGGCTGTTGCTGTACCACTATACCGGCTCCACTGACCACTATACCGGCTGTTGCTGTACCACTATACCGGCTGTTGCTGTACCACTATACCGGCTGTTGCTGAACCACTATACCGGCTGTTGCTGTACCACTATACCGGCTGTTGCATACCACTATACCGGCTGTTGCTGTACCACTATACCGGCTGTTGATGTACCACTATACCGGCTCCACTGACCACTATACCGGCTGTTGCTGTACCACTATACCGGCTGTTGCATACCACTATACTGACTGTTGCTGTACCACTATACCGGCTGTTGCCGTACCACTATACCGGCTGTTGCTGTACCACTATACCGGCTGTTGCTGTACCACTTTACCGGCTCCACTGACCACTATACCGGCTCCACTGACCACTATACCGGCTCCACTGGCCACTATACCGGCTGTTTCTGTACCATTATACCGGCTTTTGCTGTACCACTATACCGGCTCCACTGACCACTATACCGGCTGTTGCTGTACCACTATACCGGCTGTTGCTGTACCACTATACCGGCTGTTGCTGTACCACTATACCGGCTGTTGCTGTACCACTATACCGGCTCCACCAACCACTATACCGGCTGTTGCTGTACCACTATACCGGCTGTGGCTGTACCACTATACCGGCTCCACTGACTTCTATACCGGCTGTTACTGTACCAATATACCGGCTGTTGCTGTACCACTATACCGGCTGTTGCTGTACCACTATACCGGCTGTTGCATACCACTATACCGGCTGTTGCTGTACCACTATACCGGCTGTTGCTGTACCACTATACCGGCTCCACTGACCACTATACCGGCTGTTTCTGTACCACTATACCGGCTGTTGCTGTACCACTATACCGGCTCCACTGACCACTATACCGGCTGATGCTGTACCACTATACCGGCTCCACTAACCACTATACCGGCTGTTGCTGTACCACTATACCGGCTGTTGCTGTACCACTATACCAGCTGTTGCTGTACCACTATACCGGCTGTTGCTGTACCACTATACCGGCTCCACTGACCACTATACCGGCTCCACTGACCACTATACCGGCTCCACTGACCACTATACCGGCTGTTTCTGTACCACTATACCGGCTGTTGCTGTACCACTATACCGGCTCCACTGACCACTATACCGGCTGTTGCTGTACCACTATACCGGCTGTTGCTGTACCACTATACCGGCTAATGCTGTACCACTATACCGGCTCCACTGACCACTATACCGGCTGTTGCTGTACCACTATACCGGCTGTGGCTGTACCACTATACCGGCTCCACTGACTACTATACCGGCTGTTGCTGTACCAATATACCGGCTGTTGCTGTACCACTATACCGGCTGTTGCTGTACCACTATACTGGCTGTTGCATACCACTATACCGGCTGTTGCTGTACCACTATACCGGCTGTTGCTGTACCACTATACCGGCTCCACTGACCACTATACCGGCTGTTGCATACCACTATACTGGCTGTTGCATACCACTATACCGGCTGTTGCTGTACCACTATACCGGCTGTTGCTGTACCACTATACCGGCTCCACTGACCACTATACCGGCTGTTGCTGTACCACTATACCGGCTGTTGCATACCACTATACTGGCTGTTGCTGTACCACTATACCGGCTGTTGCCGTTCCACTATACCGGCTGTTGCTGTACCACTATACCGGCTGTTGCTGTACCACTATACCCGCTCCACTGACCACTATACCGGCTGTTGCTGTACCACTATACCGGCTCCACTGGCCACTATACCGACTGTTGCTGTACCACTATACCGGCTGTTGCTGTACCACTATACCGGCTGTTGCTGTACCACTATACCGGCTGTTGCTGTACCACTATACCGGCTGTTCCTGTACCACTATACCCGCAGCACTGACCATTAAACCGGCTGTTGATGTACCACTATACCGGCTGTTGCTGTACCACTATACCGGCTGTTGCTGTACCACTATACCCGCTCCACTGACCACTATACCGGCTGTTGCTGTACCACTATACCGGCTCCACTGGCCACTATACCGGCTGTTGCTGTACCACTATACCGGCTGTTGCTGTACCACTATACCGGCTGTTGCTGTACCACTATACCGGCTCCACTGGCCACTATACCGGCTGTTGCCGAACCACTATACCAGCTGTTGCTGTACCACTATACCGGCTGTTGCTGTACCACTATACCGGCTGTTGCTGTACCACTACACCTGCTGTTACTGTACCACTATACCGGCTGTTGCTGTACCACTATACCGGCTGTTGCTGTACCACTATACCGGCTGTTGCTGTACCACTATACCGGCTGTTGCTGTACCACTATACCGGCTGTTGCTGTACCACTATACCCGCTCCATTGACCACTATACCGGCTGTTGCTGTACCACTATACCGGCTGTTGCTGTCCCACTATACCGGTTGTTGCTGTACCACTATACCGGCTGTTGCTGTACCACTATACCGGCTGTTGCTGTACCACTATACCGGCTGTTCCTGTACCACTATACTTGCTCCACTGACCTCTATACCGGCTGTTGCTGTACCACTATACCGGCTGTTGCTGTACCACTATACCGGCTCCACTGGCCACTATACCGGCTATTGCTGTACCACTATACCGGCTGTTGCTGTACCACTATACCGGCTCCACTGGCCACTATACCGGCTGTTGCTGTACCACTATACCGGCTGTTGCTGTACCACTATACCGGCTGTAGCTGTACCACTATACCGGCTGTTGCTGTACCACTATACCCGCTCCACTGACCACTATACCGGCTGTTGCTGTACCACTATACCGGCTGTTGCTGTACCACTATACCCGCTCCACTGACCACTATACCGGCTGTTGCTGTACCACTATACCGGCTCCACTGGCCACTATACCGGCTGTTGCTGTACCACTATACCGGCTGTTGTTGTACCACTATACCGGCTGTTGCTGTACCACTATACCAGCTGTTGCTGTACCACTATACCGGCTCCACTGACCACTATACCGGCTGTTGCTGTACCACTATACCGGCTGTTGCTGTACCACTTACCGGCTGTTGCTGTACCACTATACCGGCTGTTGCTGTAAGACAATACCTGCTCCACTGACCACTATAGCGGCTGTTGCTGTACCACTATACCGGCTGTTGCTGTACCACTATACCGGCTGTTGCTGTGCCACTATACCGGCTGTTGCTGTACGACTATACCGGCTCCACTGACCACTATACCGGCTGTTGCTGTACCACTATACCGGCTGTTGCTGTACCACTATACCGGCTGTTGCTGTACCACTATACCGGCTGTTGCTGTACCACTATACCGGCTTTTGCTGTACCACTATACCGGCTGTTGCTGTACCACTATACCGGCTGTTGCTGTACCACTATACCGGCTGTTGCTGTACCACTATACCGGCTGTTGCTGTACCACTATACCGGCTGTTGCTGTACCACTATACCGGCTGTTGCTGTACCACTATACCGGCTCCACTGACCACTATACCGGCTGTTTCTGTACCACTATACCGGCTGTTGCTGTACCACTATACCGGCTCCACTGACCACTATACCGGCTGTTGCTGTACCACTATACCGGCTGTTGCTGTACCACTATACCGGCTGTTGCTGTACCACTATACCGGTTCCACTAACCACTATACCGGCTGTTGCTGTACCACTATACCGGCTGTTGCTGTACCACTATACCGGCTGTTGCTGTACCACTATACCGGCTGTTGCTGTACCACTATACCGGCTGTTGCTGTACCACTATACCGGCTCCACTGACCACTATACCGGCTCCACTGACCACTATACCGGCTCCACTGACCACTATACCGGCTGTTTCTGTACCACTATACCGGCTTTTGCTGTACCACTATACCGGCTCAACTGACCACTATACCGGCTGTTGCTGTACCACTATACCGGCTGTTGCTGTACCACTATACCGGCTCCACTGACCACTATACCGGCTGTTGCTGTACCACTATACCGGCTGTTGCTGTACCACTTACCGGCTGTTGCTGTACGACTATACCGGCTGTTGCTGTACGACTATACCGGCTCCAATGACCACTATAGCGGCTGTTGCAGTACCACTATACCAGCTGTTGCTGTACCACTATACCGGCTGTTGCTGTACCACTATACCGGCTGTTGCTGTACCACTATACCGGCTGTTGCTGTACGACTATACCGGCTCCAATGACCACTATAGCGGCTGTTGCAGTACCACTATACCAGCTGTTGCTGTACCACTATACCGGCTGTTGCTGTACCACTATACCGGCTGTTGCTGTACCACTATACCGGCTGTTGCTGTACCACTATACCGGCTGTTGCTGTACCACTATACCGGCTGTTGCTGTACCACTATACCGGCTGTTGCATACCACTATACCGGCTGTTGCATACCACTATACCGGCTGTTGCTGTACCACTATACCGGCTCCACTGACCACTATACCGGCTGTTGCATACCACTATACCGGCTGTTGCATACCACTATACCGGCTGTTGCTGTACCACTATACCGGCTGTTGCTGTACCACTATACCGGCTGTTGCTGTACCACTATACCGGCTCCACTGACCACTATACCGGCTGTTGCTGTACCACTATACCGGCTGTTGCTGTACCACTTACCGGCTGTTGCTGTACGACTATACCGGCTGTTGCTTTTTGACTATACCGGCTCCAATGACCACTATAGCGGCTGTTGCAGTACCACTATACCAGCTGTTGCTGTACCACTATACCGGCTGTTGCTGTACCACTATACCGTCTGTTGCTGTACCACTATACCGGCTGTTGCTGTACCACTATACCGGCTGTTGCTGTACCACTATACCGGCTGTTGCTGTACCACTATACCGGCTGTTGCATACCACTATACCGGATGTTGCTGTACCACTATACCGGCTCCACTGACCACTATACCGGCTGTTGCATACCACTATACCGGCTGTTGCATACCACTATACCGGCTGTTGCTGTACCACTATACCGGCTGTTGCTGTACCACTATACCGGCTGTTGCTGTACCACTATACCGGCTGTTGCTGTACCACTATACCGGCTCCACTGACCACTATACCGGCTGTTGCTGTACCACTATACCGGCTGTTGCTGTACCACTATAGCGGCTGTTGCTGTACCACTATACTAGCTGTTGCTGTACCACTATACCGGCTCCACTGACCACTATACCGGCTGTTGCTGTACCACTATACCGGCTCCACTGACCACTATACCGGCTGTTGCTGTACCACTATACCGGCTGTTGCATACCACTATACCGGTTGTTGCTGTACCACTATACCGGCTGTTGCTGTACCACTATACCGGCTGTTGCTGTACCACTATACCGGGCTGTTGCTGTACCACTATACCGGCTGTTGCTGTACCACTATACCGGCTGTTGCTGTACCACTATACCGGCTCCACTGACCACTATACCGCCTGTTGCTGTACCACTATACCGGCTGTTGCTGTACCACTATACCGGCTCCACTGACCACTATACCGGCTCCACTGACCACTATACCGGCTGTTGTTGTACCACTATACCGGCTGTTGCTGTACCACTATACCGGCTCCACTGACCACTATACCGGCTCCACTGACCACTATACCGGCTGTTGCTGTACCACTATACCGGCTGTTGTTGTACCACTATACCGGCTCCACTGACCACTATACCGGCTGTTTCTGTACCACTATACCGGCTGTTGCTGTACCACTATACCGGCTCCACTGGCCACTATACCGGCTGTTGCTGTACCACTATACCGGCTCCACTGACCACTATACCAGCTGTTGCTGTACCACTATACCGGCTGTTGCTGTACCACTATACCGGCTGTTGCTGAACCACTATACCGGCTGTTGCTGTACCACTATACCGGCTGTTGCATACCACTATACCGGCTGTTGCTGTACCACTATACCGGCTGTTGCTGTACCACTATACCGGCTCCACTGACCACTATACCGGCTGTTGCAGTACCACTATACCGGCTGTTGCATACCACTATACTAGCTGTTGCTGTACCAATATACCGGCTGTTGCCGTACCACTATACCGGCTGTTGCTGTACCACTATACCGGCTGTTGCTGTACCACTATACCGGCTCCACTGACCACTATACCGGCTCCACTGACCACTATACCGGTTCCACTGACCACTATACCGGCTGTTTCTGTACCATTATACCGGCTTTTGCTGTACCACTATACCGGCTCCACTGACCACTATACCGGCTGTTGCTGTACCACTATACCGGCTGTTGCTGTACCACTATACCGGCTGTTGCTGTACCACTATACCGGCTCTTGCTGTACCACTATACCGGCTCCACCGACCACTATACCGGCTGTTGCTGTACCACTATACCGGCTGTTGCTGTACCACTATACCGGCTCCACTGACCACTATACCGGCTGTTGTTGTACCACTATACCGGCTGTTGCTGTACCACTATACCGGCTCCACTGACCACTATACCGGCTCCACTGACCACTATACCGGCTGTTGCTGTACCACTATACCGGCTGTTGTTGTACCACTATACCGGCTCCACTGACCACTATACCGGCTGTTTCTGTACCACTATACCGGCTGTTGCTGTACCACTATACCGGCTCCACTGGCCACTATACCGGCTGTTGCTGTACCACTATACCGGCTCCACTGACCACTATACCGGCTGTTGCTGTACCACTATACCGGCTGTTGCTGTACCACTATACCGGCTGTTGCTGAACCACTATACCGGCTGTTGCTGAACCACTATACCGGCTGTTGCTGAACCACTATACCGGCTGTTGCTGAACCACTATACCGGCTGTTGCTGTACCACTATACCGGCTGTTGCTGTACCACTATACCGGCTGTTGATGTACCACTATACCGGCTCCACTGACCACTATACCGGCTGTTGCTGTACCACTATACCGGCTGTTGCATACCACTATACTGACTGTTGCTGTACCACTATACCGGCTGTTGCCGTACCACTATACCGGCTGTTGCTGTACCACTATACCGGCTGTTGCTGTACCACTTTACCGGCTCCACTGACCACTATACCGGCTCCACTGACCACTATACCGGCTCCACTGGCCACTATACCGGCTGTTTCTGTACCATTATACCGGCTTTTGCTGTACCACTATACCGGCTCCACTGACCACTATACCGGCTGTTGCTGTACCACTATACCGGCTGTTGCTGTACCACTATACCGGCTGTTGCTGTACCACTATACCGGCTGTTGCTGTACCACTATACCGGCTCCACCAACCACTATACCGGCTGTTGCTGTACCACTATACCGGCTGTGGCTGTACCACTATACCGGCTCCACTGACTTCTATACCGGCTGTTGCTGTACCAATATACCGGCTGTTGCTGTACCACTATACCGGCTGTTGCTGTACCACTATACCGGCTGTTGCATACCACTATACCGGCTGTTGCTGTACCACTATACCGGCTGTTGCTGTACCACTATACCGGCTCCACTGACCACTATACCGGCTGTTTCTGTACCACTATACCGGCTGTTGCTGTACCACTATACCGGCTCCACTGACCACTATACCGGCTGATGCTGTACCACTATACCGGCTCCACTAACCACTATACCGGCTGTTGCTGTACCACTATACCGGCTGTTGCTGTACCACTATACCAGCTGTTGCTGTACCACTATACCGGCTGTTGCTGTACCACTATACCGGCTCCACTGACCACTATACCGGCTCCACTGACCACTATACCGGCTCCACTGACCACTATACCGGCTGTTTCTGTACCACTATACCGGCTGTTGCTGTACCACTATACCGGCTCCACTGACCACTATACCGGCTGTTGCTGTACCACTATACCGGCTGTTGCTGTACCACTATACCGGCTAATGCTGTACCACTATACCGGCTCCACTGACCACTATACCGGCTGTTGCTGTACCACTATACCGGCTGTGGCTGTACCACTATACCGGCTCCACTGACTACTATACCGGCTGTTGCTGTACCAATATACCGGCTGTTGCTGTACCACTATACCGGCTGTTGCTGTACCACTATACTGGCTGTTGCATACCACTATACCGGCTGTTGCTGTACCACTATACCGGCTGTTGCTGTACCACTATACCGGCTCCACTGACCACTATACCGGCTGTTGCATACCACTATACTGGCTGTTGCATACCACTATACCGGCTGTTGCTGTACCACTATACCGGCTGTTGCTGTACCACTATACCGGCTCCACTGACCACTATACCGGCTGTTACTGTACCACTATACCGGCTGTTGCATACCACTATACTGGCTGTTGCTGTACCACTATACCGGCTGTTGCCGTTCCACTATACCGGCTGTTGCTGTACCACTATACCGGCTGTTGCTGTACCACTATACCCGCTCCACTGACCACTATACGGGCTGTTGCTGTACCACTATACCGGCTCCACTGGCCACTATACCGACTGTTGCTGTACCACTATACCGGCTGTTGCTGTACCACTATACCGGCTGTTGCTGTACCACTATACCGGCTGTTGCTGTACCACTATACCGGCTGTTCCTGTACCACTATACCCGCAGCACTGACCATTAAACCGGCTGTTGATGTACCACTATACCGGCTGTTGCTGTACCACTATACCGGCTGTTGCTGTACCACTATACCCGCTCCACTGACCACTATACCGGCTGTTGCTGTACCACTATACCGGCTCCACTGGCCACTATACCGGCTGTTGCTGTACCACTATACCGGCTGTTGCTGTACCACTATACCGGCTGTTGCTGTACCACTATACCGGCTCCACTGGCCACTATACCGGCTGTTGCCGAACCACTATACCAGCTGTTGCTGTACCACTATACCGGCTGTTGCTGTACCACTATACCGGCTGTTGCTGTACCACTATACCTGCTGTTACTGTACCACTATACCGGCTGTTGCTGTACCACTATACCGGCTGTTGCTGTACCACTATACCGGCTGTTGCTGTACCACTATACCGGCTGTTGCTGTACCACTATACCGGCTGTTGCTGTACCACTATACCTGCTCCATTGACCACTATACCGGCTGTTGCTGTACCACTATACCGGCTGTTGCTGTCCCACTATACCGGTTGTTGCTGTACCACTATACCGGCTGTTGCTGTACCACTATACCGGCTGTTGCTGTACCACTATACCGGCTGTTCCTGTACCACTATACTTGCTCCACTGACCTCTATACCGGCTGTTGCTGTACCACTATACCGGCTGTTGCTGTACCACTATACCGGCTCCACTGGCCACTATACCGGCTATTGCTGTACCACTATACCGGCTGTTGCTGTACCACTATACCGGCTCCACTGGCCACTATACCGGCTGTTGCTGTACCACTATACCGGCTGTTGCTGTACCACTATACCGGCTGTAGCTGTACCACTATACCGGCTGTTGCTGTACCACTATACCCGCTCCACTGACCACTATACCGGCTGTTGCTGTACCACTATACCGGCTGTTGCTGTACCACTATACCCGCTCCACTGACCACTATACCGGCTGTTGCTGTACCACTATACCGGCTCCACTGGCCACTATACCGGCTGTTGCTGTACCACTATACCGGCTGTTGTTGTACCACTATACCGGCTGTTGCTGTACCACTATACCAGCTGTTGCTGTACCACTATACCGGCTCCACTGACCACTATACCGGCTGTTGCTGTACCACTATACCGGCTGTTGCTGTACCACTTACCGGCTGTTGCTGTACCACTATACCGGCTGTTGCTGTAAGACAATACCTGCTCCACTGACCACTATAGCGGCTGTTGCTGTACCACTATACCGGCTGTTGCTGTACCACTATACCGGCTGTTGCTGTGCCACTATACCGGCTGTTGCTGTACGACTATACCGGCTCCACTGACCACTATACCGGCTGTTGCTGTACCACTATACCGGCTGTTGCTGTACCACTATACCGGCTGTTGCTGTACCACTATACCGGCTGTTGCTGTACCACTATACCGGCTTTTGCTGTACCACTATACCGGCTGTTGCTGTACCACTATACCGGCTGTTGCTGTACCACTATACCGGCTGTTGCTGTACCACTATACCGGCTGTTGCTGTACCACTATACCGGCTGTTGCTGTACCACTATACCGGCTGTTGCTGTACCACTATACCGGCTCCACTGACCACTATACCGGCTGTTTCTGTACCACTATACCGGCTGTTGCTGTACCACTATACCGGCTCCACTGACCACTATACCGGCTGTTGCTGTACCACGATACCGGCTGTTGCTGTACCACTATACCGGCTGTTGCTGTACCACTATACCGGTTCCACTAACCACTATACCGGCTGTTGCTGTACCACTATACCGGCTGTTGCTGTACCACTATACCGGCTGTTGCTGTACCACTATACCGGCTGTTGCTGTACCACTATACCGGCTGTTGCTGTACCACTATACCGGCTCCACTGACCACTATACCGGCTCCACTGACCACTATACCGGCTCCACTGACCACTATACCGGCTCCACTGACCACTATACCGGCTGTTTCTGTACCACTATACCGGCTTTTGCTGTACCACTATACCGGCTCAACTGACCACTATACCGGCTGTTGCTGTACCACTATACCGGCTGTTGCTGTACCACTATACCGGCTCCACTGACCACTATACCGGCTGTTGCTGTACCACTATACCGGCTGTTGCTGTACCACTTACCGGCTGTTGCTGTACGACTATACCGGCTGTTGCTGTACGACTATACCGGCTCCAATGACCACTATAGCGGCTGTTGCAGTACCACTATAACAGCTGTTGCTGTACCACTATACCGGCTGTTGCTGTACCACTATACCGGCTGTTGCTGTACCACTATACCGGCTGTTGCTGTACCACTATACCGGCTGTTGCTGTACCACTATACCGGCTGTTGCTGTACCACTATACCGGCTGTTGCATACCACTATACCGGCTGTTGCATACCAATGTACCGGCTGTTGCTGTACCACTATACCGGCTCCACTGACCACTATACCGGCTGTTGCATACCACTATACCGGCTGTTGCATACCACTATACCGGCTGTTGCTGTACCACTATACCGGCTGTTGCTGTACCACTATACCGGCTGTTGCTGTACCACTATACCGGCTCCACTGACCACTATACCGGCTGTTGCTGTACCACTATACCGGCTGTTGCTGTACCACTTACCGGCTGTTGCTGTACGACTATACCGGCTGTTGCTGTACGACTATACCGGCTCCAATGACCACTATAGCGGCTGTTGCAGTACCACTATACCAGCTGTTGCTGTACCACTATACCGGCTGTTGCTGTACCACTATACCGGCTGTTGCTGTACCACTATACCGGCTGTTGCATACCACTATACCGGCTGTTGCTGTACCACTATACCGGCTGTTGCTGTACCACTATACCGGCTCCACTGACCACTATACCGGCTGTTGCAGTACCACTATACCGGCTGTTGCATACCACTATACTAGCTGTTGCTGTACCACTATACCGGCTGTTGCCTTACCACTATACCGGCTGTTGCTGTACCACTATACCGGCTGTTGCTGTACCACTATACCGGCTCCACTGACCACTATACCGGCTCCACTGACCACTATACCGGTTCCACTGACCACTATACCGGCTGTTTCTGTACCATTATACCGGCTTTTGCTGTACCACTATACCGGCTCCACTGACCACTATACCGGCTGTTGCTGTACCACTATACCGGCTGTTGCTGTACCACTATACCGGCTGTTGCTGTACCACTATACCGGCTGTTGCTGTACCACTATACCGGCTCCACCGACCACTATACCGGCTGTTGCTGTACCACTATACCGGCTGTTGCTGTACCACTATACCGGCTCCACTGACCACTATACCGGCTGTTGTTGTACCACTATACCGGCTGTTGCTGTACCACTATACCGGCTCCACTGACCACTATACCGGCTCCACTGACCACTATACCGGCTGTTGCTGTACCACTATACCGGCTGTTGTTGTACCACTATACCGGCTCCACTGACCACTATACCGGCTGTTTCTGTACCACTATACCGGCTGTTGCTGTACCACTATACCGGCTCCACTGGCCACTATACCGGCTGTTGCTGTACCACTATACCGGCTCCACTGACCACTTTACCGGCTGTTGCTGTACCACTATACCGGCTGTTGCTGTACCACTATACCGGCTGTTGCTGAACCACTATACCGGCTGTTGCTGTACCACTATACCGGCTGTTGCATACCACTATACCGGCTGTTGCTGTACCACTATACCGGCTGTTGATGTACCACTATACCGGCTCCACTGACCACTATACCGGCTGTTGCTGTACCACTATACTGGCTGTTGCATACCACTATACTGACTGTTGCTGTACCACTATACCGGCTGTTGCCGTACCACTATACCGGCTGTTGCTGTACCACTATACCGGCTGTTGCTGTACCACTATACCGGCTCCACTGACCACTATACCGGCTCCACTGACCACTATACCGGCTCCACTGACCACTATACCGGCTGTTTCTGTACCATTATACCGGCTTTTGCTGTACCACTATACCGGCTCCACTGACCACTATACCGGCTGTTGCTGTACCACTATACCGGCTGTTGCTGTACCACTATACCGGCTGTTGCTGTACCACTATACCGGCTCCACCGACCCCTATACCGGATGTTGCTGTACCACTATACCAGCTGTGGCTGTACCACTATACCGGCTCCACTGACTTCTATACCGGCTGTTGCTGTACCAATATACCGGCTGTTGCTGTACCACTATACCGGCTGTTGCTGTACCACTATACCGGCTGTTGCATACCACTATACCGGCTGTTGCTGTACCACTATACCGGCTGTTGCTGTACCACTATACCGGCTCCACTGACCACTATACCGGCTGTTTCTGTACCACTATACCGGCTGTTGCTGTACCACTATACCGGCTCCACTGACCACTATACCGGCTGATGCTGTACCACTATACCGGCTCCACTAACCACTATACCGGCTGTTGCTGTACCACTATACCGGCTGTTGCTGTACCACTATACCAGCTGTTGCTGTACCACTATACCGGCTGTTGCTGTACCACTATACCGGCTCCACTGACCACTATACCGGCTCCACTGACCACTATACCGGCTCCACTGACCACTATACCGGCTGTTTCTGTACCACTATACCGGCTGTTGCTGTACCACTATACCGGCTCCACTGACCACTATACCGGCTGTTGCTGTACCACTATACCGGCTGTTGCTGTACCACTATACCGGCTCCACTGACCACTATACCGGCTGTTGCTGTACCACTATACCGGCTGTGGCTGTACCACTATACCGGCTCCACTGACTTCTATACCGGCTGTTGCTGTACCAATATACCGGCTGTTGCTGTACCACTATACCGGCTGTTGCTGTACCACTATACTGGCTGTTGCATACCACTATACCGGCTGTTGCTGTACCACTATACCGGCTGTTGCTGTACCACTATACCGGCTCCACTGACCACTATACCGGCTGTTGCATACCACTATACTGGCTGTTGCATACCACTATACCGGCTGTTGCTGTACCACTATACCGGCTGTTGCTGTACCACTATACCGGCTCCACTGACCACTATACCGGCTGTTGCTGTACCACTATACCGGCTGTTGCATACCACTATACTGGCTGTTGCTGTACCACTATACCGGCTGTTGCCGTACCACTATACCGGCTGTTGCTGTACCACTATACCGGCTGTTGCTGTACCACTATACCCGCTCCACTGACCACTATACCGGCTGTTGCTGTACCACTATACCGGCTCCACTGGCCACTATACCGACTGTTGCTGTACCACTATACCGGCTGTTGCTGTACCACTATACCGGCTGTTGCTGTACCACTATACCGGCTGTAGCTGTACCACTATACCGGCTGTTCCTGTACCACTATACCCGCAGCACTGACCATTAAACCGGCTGTTGATGTACCACTATACCGGCTGTTGCTGTACCACTATACCGGCTGTTGCTGTACCACTATACCGGCTGTTGCTGTACCACTATACCCGCTCCACTGACCACTATACCGGCTGTTGCTGTACCACTATACCGGCTCCACTGGCCACTATACCGGCTGTTGCTGTACCACTATACCGGCTGTTGCTGTACCACTATACCGGCTGTTGCTGTACCACTATACCGGCTCCACTGGCCACTATACCGGCTGTTGCCGAACCACTATACCAGCTGTTGCTGTACCACTATACCGGCTGTTGCTGTACCACTATACCGGCTGTTGCTGTACCACTATACCTGCTGTTACTGTACCACTATACCGGCTGTTGCTGTACCACTATACTGGCTGTTGCTGTACCACTATACCGGCTGTTGCTGTACCACTATACCGGCTGTTGCTGTACCACTATACCGGCTGTTGCTGTACCACTATACCCGCTCCACTGACCACTATACCGGCTGTTGCTGTACCACTATACCGGCTGTTGCTGTCCCACTATACCGGTTGTTGCTGTACCACTATACCGGCTGTTGCTGTACCACTATACCGGCTGTTGCTGTACCACTATACCGGCTGTTCCTGTACCACTATACTTGCTCCACTGACCTCTATACCGGCTGTTGCTGTACCACTATACCGGCTGTTGCTGTACCACTATACCGGCTCCACTGGCCACTATACCGGCTATTGCTGTACCACTATACCGGCTGTTGCTGTACCACTATACCGGCTCCACTGGCCACTATACCTGCTGTTGCTGTACCACTATACCGGCTGTTGCTGTACCACTATACCGGCTGTAGCTGTACCACTATACCGGCTGTTGCTGTACCACTATACCCGCTCCACTGACCACTATACCGGCTGTTGCTGTACCACTATACCGGCTGTTGCTGTACCACTATACCCGCTCCACTCACCACTATACCGGCTGTTGCTGTACGACTATACCGGCTCCACTGGCCACTATACCGGCTGTTGCTGTACCACTATACCGGCTGTTGTTGTACCACTATACCGGCTGTTGCTGTACCACTATACCAGCTGTTGCTGTACCACTATACCGGCTCCACTGACCACTATACCGGCTATTGCTGTACCACTATACCGGCTGTTGCTGTACCACTTACCGGATGTTGCTGTACCACTATACCGGCTGTTGCTGTAAGACTATACCTGCTCCAATGACCACTATAGCGGCTGTTGCTGTACCACTATACCGGCTGTTGCTGTACCACTATACCGGCTGTTGCTGTGCCACTATACCGGCTGTTGCTGTACGACTATACCGGCTCCACTGACCACTATACCGGCTGTTGCTGTACCACTATACCGGCTGTTGCTGTACCACTATACCGGCTGTTGCTGTACCACTATACCGGCTGTTGCTGTACCACTATACCGGCTTTTGCTGTACCACTATACCGGCTGTTGCTGTACCACTATACCGGCTGTTGCTGTACCACTATACCGGCTGTTGCTGTACCACTTTACCGGCTGTTGCTGTACCACTATACCGGCTGTTGCTGTACCACTATACCGGCTCCACTGACCACTATACCGGCTGTTGCTGTACCACTATACCGGCTCCACTGACCACTATACCGGCTCCACTGACCACTATACCGGCTCCACTGACCACTATACCGGCTGTTGCTGTACCACTATACCGGCTGTTGCTGTACCACTATACCGGCTCCACTGACCACTATACCGGCTCCACTGACCACTATACCGGTTCCACTGACCACTATACCGGGTGTTTCTGTACCATTATACCGGCTTTTGCTGTACCACTATACCGGCTCCACTGACCACTATACCGGCTGTTGCTGTACCACTATACCGGCTGTTGCTGTACCACTATACCGGCTGTTGCTGTACCACTATACCGGCTGTTGCTGTACCACTATACCGGCTCCACCGACCACTATACCGGCTGTTGCTGTACCACTATACCGGCTGTTGCTGTACCACTATACCGGCTCCACTGACCACTATACCGGCTGTTGTTGTACCACTATACCGGCTGTTGCTGTACCACTATACCGGCTCCACTGACCACTATACCGGCTCCACTGACCACTATACCGGCTGTTGCTGTACCACTATACCGGCTGTTGTTGTACCACTATACCGGCTCCACTGACCACTATACCGGCTGTTTCTGTACCACTATACCGGCTGTTGCTGTACCACTATACCGGCTCCACTGGCCACTATACCGGCTGTTGCTGTACCACTATACCGGCTCCACTGACCACTATACCGGCTGTTGCTGTACCACTATACCGGCTGTTGCTGTACCACTATACCGGCTGTTGCTGAACCACTATACCGGCTGTTGCTGTACCACTATACCGGCTGTTGCATACCACTATACCGGCTGTTGCTGTACCACTATACCGGCTGTTGATGTACCACTATACCGGCTCCACTGACCACTATACCGGCTGTTGCTGTACCACTATACCGGCTGTTGCATACCACTATACTGACTGTTGCTGTACCACTATACCGGCTGTTGCCGTACCACTATACCGGCTGTTGCTGTACCACTATACCGGCTGTTGCTGTACCACTTTACCGGCTCCACTGACCACTATACCGGCTCCACTGACCACTATACCGGCTCCACTGGCCACTATACCGGCTGTTTCTGTACCATTATACCGGCTTTTGCTGTACCACTATACCGGCTCCACTGACCACTATACCGGCTGTTGCTGTACCACTATACCGGCTGTTGCTGTACCACTATACCGGCTGTTGCTGTACCACTATACCGGCTGTTGCTGTACCACTATACCGGCTCCACCAACCACTATACCGGCTGTTGCTGTACCACTATACCGGCTGTGGCTGTACCACTATACCGGCTCCACTGACTTCTATACCGGCTGTTGCTGTACCAATATACCGGCTGTTGCTGTACCACTATACCGGCTGTTGCTGTACCACTATACCGGCTGTTGCATACCACTATACCGGCTGTTGCTGTACCACTATACCGGCTGTTGCTGTACCACTATACCGGCTCCACTGACCACTATACCGGCTGTTTCTGTACCACTATACCGGCTGTTGCTGTACCACTATACCGGCTCCACTGACCACTATACCGGCTGATGCTGTACCACTATACCGGCTCCACTAACCACTATACCGGCTGTTGCTGTACCACTATACCGGCTGTTGCTGTACCACTATACCAGCTGTTGCTGTACCACTATACCGGCTGTTGCTGTACCACTATACCGGCTCCACTGACCACTATACCGGCTCCACTGACCACTATACCGGCTCCACTGACCACTATACCGGCTGTTTCTGTACCACTATACCGGCTGTTGCTGTACCACTATACCGGCTCCACTGACCACTATACCGGCTGTTGCTGTACCACTATACCGGCTGTTGCTGTACCACTATACCGGCTAATGCTGTACCACTATACCGGCTCCACTGACCACTATACCGGCTGTTGCTGTACCACTATACCGGCTGTGGCTGTACCACTATACCGGCTCCACTGACTACTATACCGGCTGTTGCTGTACCAATATACCGGCTGTTGCTGTACCACTATACCGGCTGTTGCTGTACCACTATACTGGCTGTTGCATACCACTATACCGGCTGTTGCTGTACCACTATACCGGCTGTTGCTGTACCACTATACCGGCTCCACTGACCACTATACCGGCTGTTGCATACCACTATACTGGCTGTTGCATACCACTATACCGGCTGTTGCTGTACCACTATACCGGCTGTTGCTGTACCACTATACCGGCTCCACTGACCACTATACCGGCTGTTGCTGTACCACTATACCGGCTGTTGCATACCACTATACTGGCTGTTGCTGTACCACTATACCGGCTGTTGCCGTTCCACTATACCGGCTGTTGCTGTACCACTATACCGGCTGTTGCTGTACCACTATACCCGCTCCACTGACCACTATACCGGCTGTTGCTGTACCACTATACCGGCTCCACTGGCCACTATACCGACTGTTGCTGTACCACTATACCGGCTGTTGCTGTACCACTATACCGGCTGTTGCTGTACCACTATACCGGCTGTTGCTGTACCACTATACCGGCTGTTCCTGTACCACTATACCCGCAGCACTGACCATTAAACCGGCTGTTGATGTACCACTATACCGGCTGTTGCTGTACCACTATACCGGCTGTTGCTGTACCACTATACCCGCTCCACTGACCACTATACCGGCTGTTGCTGTACCACTATACCGGCTCCACTGGCCACTATACCGGCTGTTGCTGTACCACTATACCGGCTGTTGCTGTACCACTATACCGGCTGTTGCTGTACCACTATACCGGCTCCACTGGCCACTATACCGGCTGTTGCCGAACCACTATACCAGCTGTTGCTGTACCACTATACCGGCTGTTGCTGTACCACTATACCGGCTGTTGCTGTACCACTACACCTGCTGTTACTGTACCACTATACCGGCTGTTGCTGTACCACTATACCGGCTGTTGCTGTACCACTATACCGGCTGTTGCTGTACCACTATACCGGCTGTTGCTGTACCACTATACCGGCTGTTGCTGTACCACTATACCCGCTCCATTGACCACTATACCGGCTGTTGCTGTACCACTATACCGGCTGTTGCTGTCCCACTATACCGGTTGTTGCTGTACCACTATACCGGCTGTTGCTGTACCACTATACCGGCTGTTGCTGTACCACTATACCGGCTGTTCCTGTACCACTATACTTGCTCCACTGACCTCTATACCGGCTGTTGCTGTACCACTATACCGGCTGTTGCTGTACCACTATACCGGCTCCACTGGCCACTATACCGGCTATTGCTGTACCACTATACCGGCTGTTGCTGTACCACTATACCGGCTCCACTGGCCACTATACCGGCTGTTGCTGTACCACTATACCGGCTGTTGCTGTACCACTATACCGGCTGTAGCTGTACCACTATACCGGCTGTTGCTGTACCACTATACCCGCTCCACTGACCACTATACCGGCTGTTGCTGTACCACTATACCGGCTGTTGCTGTACCACTATACCCGCTCCACTGACCACTATACCGGCTGTTGCTGTACCACTATACCGGCTCCACTGGCCACTATACCGGCTGTTGCTGTACCACTATACCGGCTGTTGTTGTACCACTATACCGGCTGTTGCTGTACCACTATACCAGCTGTTGCTGTACCACTATACCGGCTCCACTGACCACTATACCGGCTGTTGCTGTACCACTATACCGGCTGTTGCTGTACCACTTACCGGCTGTTGCTGTACCACTATACCGGCTGTTGCTGTAAGACAATACCTGCTCCACTGACCACTATAGCGGCTGTTGCTGTACCACTATACCGGCTGTTGCTGTACCACTATACCGGCTGTTGCTGTGCCACTATACCGGCTGTTGCTGTACGACTATACCGGCTCCACTGACCACTATACCGGCTGTTGCTGTACCACTATACCGGCTGTTGCTGTACCACTATACCGGCTGTTGCTGTACCACTATACCGGCTGTTGCTGTACCACTATACCGGCTTTTGCTGTACCACTATACCGGCTGTTGCTGTACCACTATACCGGCTGTTGCTGTACCACTATACCGGCTGTTGCTGTACCACTATACCGGCTGTTGCTGTACCACTATACCGGCTGTTGCTGTACCACTATACCGGCTGTTGCTGTACCACTATACCGGCTCCACTGACCACTATACCGGCTGTTTCTGTACCACTATACCGGCTGTTGCTGTACCACTATACCGGCTCCACTGACCACTATACCGGCTGTTGCTGTACCACTATACCGGCTGTTGCTGTACCACTATACCGGCTGTTGCTGTACCACTATACCGGTTCCACTAACCACTATACCGGCTGTTGCTGTACCACTATACCGGCTGTTGCTGTACCACTATACCGGCTGTTGCTGTACCACTATACCGGCTGTTGCTGTACCACTATACCGGCTGTTGCTGTACCACTATACCGGCTCCACTGACCACTATACCGGCTCCACTGACCACTATACCGGCTCCACTGACCACTATACCGGCTGTTTCTGTACCACTATACCGGCTTTTGCTGTACCACTATACCGGCTCAACTGACCACTATACCGGCTGTTGCTGTACCACTATACCGGCTGTTGCTGTACCACTATACCGGCTCCACTGACCACTATACCGGCTGTTGCTGTACCACTATACCGGCTGTTGCTGTACCACTTACCGGCTGTTGCTGTACGACTATACCGGCTGTTGCTGTACGACTATACCGGCTCCAATGACCACTATAGCGGCTGTTGCAGTACCACTATACCAGCTGTTGCTGTACCACTATACCGGCTGTTGCTGTACCACTATACCGGCTGTTGCTGTACCACTATACCGGCTGTTGCTGTACCACTATACCGGCTGTTGCTGTACCACTATACCGGCTGTTGCTGTACCACTATACTGGCTGTTGCATACCACTATACCGGCTGTTGCATACCAATGTACCGGCTGTTGCTGTACCACTATACCGGCTCCACTGACCACTATACCGGCTGTTGCATACCACTATATCGGCTGTTGCATACCACTATACCGGCTGTTGCTGTACCACTATACCGGCTGTTGCTGTACCACTATACCGGCTGTTGCTGTACCACTATACCGGCTCCACTGACCACTATACCGGCTGTTGCTGTACCACTATACCGGCTGTTGCTGTACCACTTACCGGCTGTTGCTGTACGACTATACCGGCTGTTGCTGTACGACTATACCGGCTCCAATGACCACTATAGCGGCTGTTGCAGTACCACTATACCAGCTGTTGCTGTACCACTATACCGGCTGTTGCTGTACCACTATAC
The DNA here is from genome assembly GCA_036785665.1 of Chirona hameri. Lineage (NCBI taxonomy): Eukaryota > Metazoa > Arthropoda > Thecostraca > Balanomorpha > Balanidae > Chirona > Chirona hameri. The sequence goes on from JAXIVJ010000055.1 coordinate 84,686, forward strand.
CGGCTGTTGCTGTACCACTATACCGGCTGTTGCATACCACTATACCGGCTGTTGCTGTACCACTATACCGGCTGTTGCTGTACCACTATACCGGCTCCACTGACCACTATACCGGCTGTTGCAGTACCACTATACCGGCTGTTGCATACCACTATACTAGCTGTTGCTGTACCACTATACCAGCTGTTGCCTTACCACTATACCGGCTGTTGCTGTACCACTATACCGGCTGTTGCTGTACCACTATACCGGCTCCACTGACCACTATACCGGCTCCACTGACCACTATACCGGTTCCACTGACCACTATACCGGCTGTTTCTGTACCATTATACCGGCTTTTGCTGTACCACTATACCGGCTCCACTGACCACTATACCGGCTGTTGCTGTACCACTATACCGGCTGTTGCTGTACCACTATACCGGCTGTTGCTGTACCACTATACCGGCTGTTGCTGTACCACTATACCGGCTCCACCGACCACTATACCGGCTGTTGCTGTACCACTATACCGGCTGTTGCTGTACCACTATACCGGCTCCACTGACCACTATACCGGCTGTTGTTGTACCACTATACCGGCTGTTGCTGTACCACTATACCGGCTCCACTGACCACTATACCGGCTCCACTGACCACTATACCGGCTGTTGCTGTACCACTATACCGGCTGTTGTTGTACCACTATACCGGCTCCACTGACCACTATACCGGCTGTTTCTGTACCACTATACCGGCTGTTGCTGTACCACTATACCGGCTCCACTGGCCACTATACCGGCTGTTGCTGTACCACTATACCGGCTCCACTGACCACTTTACCGGCTGTTGCTGTACCACTATACCGGCTGTTGCTGTACCACTATACCGGCTGTTGCTGAACCACTATACCGGCTGTTGCTGTACCACTATACCGGCTGTTGCATACCACTATACCGGCTGTTGCTGTACCACTATACCGGCTGTTGATGTACCACTATACCGGCTCCACTGACCACTATACCGGCTGTTGCTGTACCACTATACTGGCTGTTGCATACCACTATACTGACTGTTGCTGTACCACTATACCGGCTGTTGCCGTACCACTATACCGGCTGTTGCTGTACCACTATACCGGCTGTTGCTGTACCACTATACCGGCTCCACTGACCACTATACCGGCTCCACTGACCACTATACCGGCTCCACTGACCACTATACCGGCTGTTTCTGTACCATTATACCGGCTTTTGCTGTACCACTATACCGGCTCCACTGACCACTATACCGGCTGTTGCTGTACCACTATACCGGCTGTTGCTGTACCACTATACCGGCTGTTGCTGTACCACTATACCGGCTCCACCGACCCCTATACCGGCTGTTGCTGTACCACTATACCAGCTGTGGCTGTACCACTATACCGGCTCCACTGACTTCTATACCGGCTGTTGCTGTACCAATATACCGGCTGTTGCTGTACCACTATACCGGCTGTTGCTGTACCACTATACCGGCTGTTGCATACCACTATACCGGCTGTTGCTGTACCACTATACCGGCTGTTGCTGTACCACTATACCGGCTCCACTGACCACTATACCGGCTGTTTCTGTACCACTATACCGGCTGTTGCTGTACCACTATACCGGCTCCACTGACCACTATACCGGCTGATGCTGTACCACTATACCGGCTCCACTAACCACTATACCGGCTGTTGCTGTACCACTATACCGGCTGTTGCTGTACCACTATACCAGCTGTTGCTGTACCACTATACCGGCTGTTGCTGTACCACTATACCGGCTCCACTGACCACTATACCGGCTCCACTGACCACTATACCGGCTCCACTGACCACTATACCGGCTGTTTCTGTACCACTATACCGGCTGTTGCTGTACCACTATACCGGCTCCACTGACCACTATACCGGCTGTTGCTGTACCACTATACCGGCTGTTGCTGTACCACTATACCGGCTGTTGCTGTACCACTATACCGGCTCCACTGACCACTATACCGGCTGTTGCTGTACCACTATACCGGCTGTGGCTGTACCACTATACCGGCTCCACTGACTTCTATACCGGCTGTTGCTGTACCAATATACCGGCTGTTGCTGTACCACTATACCGGCTGTTGCTGTACCACTATACTGGCTGTTGCATACCACTATACCGGCTGTTGCTGTACCACTATACCGGCTGTTGCTGTACCACTATACCGGCTCCACTGACCACTATACCGGCTGTGGCATACCACTATACTGGCTGTTGCATACCACTATACCGGCTGTTGCTGTACCACTATACCGGCTGTTGCTGTACCACTATACCGGCTCCACTGACCACTATACCGGCTGTTGCTGTACCACTATACCGGCTGTTGCATACCACTATACTGGCTGTTGCTGTACCACTATACCGGCTGTTGCCGTACCACTATACCGGCTGTTGCTGTACCACTATACCGGCTGTTGCTGTACCACTATACCCGCTCCACTGACCACTATACCGGCTGTTGCTGTACCACTATACCGGCTCCACTGGCCACTATACCGACTGTTGCTGTACCACTATACCGGCTGTTGCTGTACCACTATACCGGCTGTTGCTGTACCACTATACCGGCTGTAGCTGTACCACTATACCGGCTGTTCCTGTACCACTATACCCGCAGCACTGACCATTAAACCGGCTGTTGATGTACCACTATACCGGCTGTTGCTGTACCACTATACCGGCTGTTGCTGTACCACTATACCGGCTGTTGCTGTACCACTATACCCGCTCCACTGACCACTATACCGGCTGTTGCTGTACCACTATACCGGCTCCACTGGCCACTATACCGGCTGTTGCTGTACCACTATACCGGCTGTTGCTGTACCACTATACCGGCTGTTGCTGTACCACTATACCGGCTCCACTGGCCACTATACCGGCTGTTGCCGAACCACTATACCAGCTGTTGCTGTACCACTATACCGGCTGTTGCTGTACCACTATACCGGCTGTTGCTGTACCACTATACCTGCTGTTACTGTACCACTATACCGGCTGTTGCTGTACCACTATACTGGCTGTTGCTGTACCACTATACCGGCTGTTGCTGTACCACTATACCGGCTGTTGCTGTACCACTATACCCGCTCCACTGACCACTATACCGGCTGTTGCTGTACCACTATACCGGCTGTTGCTGTCCCACTATACCGGTTGTTGCTGTACCACTATACCGGCTGTTGCTGTACCACTATACCGGCTGTTGCTGTACCACTATACCGGCTGTTCCTGTACCACTATACTTGCTCCACTGACCTCTATACCGGCTGTTGCTGTACCACTATACGGGCTGTTGCTGTACCACTATACCGGCTCCACTGGCCACTATACCGGCTATTGCTGTACCACTATACCGGCTGTTGCTGTACCACTATACCGGCTCCACTGGCCACTATACCTGCTGTTGCTGTACCACTATACCGGCTGTTGCTGTACCACTATACCGGCTGTAGCTGTACCACTATACCGGCTGTTGCTGTACCACTATACCCGCTCCACTGACCACTATACCGGCTGTTGCTGTACCACTATACCGGCTGTTGCTGTACCACTATACCCGCTCCACTCACCACTATACCGGCTGTTGCTGTACGACTATACCGGCTCCACTGGCCACTATACCGGCTGTTGCTGTACCACTATACCGGCTGTTGTTGTACCACTATACCGGCTGTTGCTGTACCACTATACCAGCTGTTGCTGTACCACTATACCGGCTCCACTGACCACTATACCGGCTATTGCTGTACCACTATACCGGCTGTTGCTGTACCACTTACCGGATGTTGCTGTACCACTATACCGGCTGTTGCTGTAAGACTATACCTGCTCCAATGACCACTATAGCGGCTGTTGCTGTACCACTATACCGGCTGTTGCTGTACCACTATACCGGCTGTTGCTGTGCCACTATACCGGCTGTTGCTGTACGACTATACCGGCTCCACTGACCACTATACCGGCTGTTGCTGTACCACTATACCGGCTGTTGCTGTACCACTATACCGGCTGTTGCTGTACCACTATACCGGCTGTTGCTGTACCACTATACCGGCTTTTGCTGTACCACTATACCGGCTGTTGCTGTACCACTATACCGGCTGTTGCTGTACCACTATACCGGCTGTTGCTGTACCACTTTACCGGCTGTTGCTGTACCACTATACCGGCTGTTGCTGTACCACTATACCGGCTCCACTGACCACTATACCGGCTGTTGCTGTACCACTATACCGGCTCCACTGACCACTATACCGGCTCCACTGACCACTATACCGGCTCCACTGACCACTATACCGGCTGTTGCTGTACCACTATACCGGCTGTTGCTGTACCACTATACCGGCTCCACTGACCACTATACCGGCTCCACTGACCACTATACCGGTTCCACTGACCACTATACCGGGTGTTTCTGTACCATTATACCGGCTTTTGCTGTACCACTATACCGGCTCCACTGACCACTATACCGGCTGTTGCTGTACCACTATACCGGCTGTTGCTGTACCACTATACCGGCTGTTGCTGTACCACTATACCGGCTGTTGCATACCACTATACCGGCTGTTGCATACCACTATACCGGCTGTTGCTGTACCACTATACCGGCTCCACTGACCACTATACCGGCTGTTGCATACCACTATACCGGCTGTTGCATACCACTATACCGGCTGTTGCTGTACCACTATACCGGCTGTTGCTGTACCACTATACCGGCTGTTGCTGTACCACTATACCGGCTCCACTGACCACTATACCGGCTGTTGCTGTACCACTATACCGGCTGTTGCTGTACCACTTACCGGCTGTTGCTGTACGACTATACCGGCTGTTGCTTTTTGACTATACCGGCTCCAATGACCACTATAGCGGCTGTTGCAGTACCACTATACCAGCTGTTGCTGTACCACTATACCGGCTGTTGCTGTACCACTATACCGTCTGTTGCTGTACCACTATACCGGCTGTTGCTGTACCACTATACCGGCTGTTGCTGTACCACTATACCGGCTGTTGCTGTACCACTATACCGGCTGTTGCATACCACTATACCGGATGTTGCTGTACCACTATACCGGCTCCACTGACCACTATACCGGCTGTTGCATACCACTATACCGGCTGTTGCATACCACTATACCGGCTGTTGCTGTACCACTATACCGGCTGTTGCTGTACCACTATACCGGCTGTTGCTGTACCACTATACCGGCTGTTGCTGTACCACTATACCGGCTCCACTGACCACTATACCGGCTGTTGCTGTACCACTATACCGGCTGTTGCTGTACCACTATAGCGGCTGTTGCTGTACCACTATACTAGCTGTTGCTGTACCACTATACCGGCTCCACTGACCACTATACCGGCTGTTGCTGTACCACTATACCGGCTCCACTGACCACTATACCGGCTGTTGCTGTACCACTATACCGGCTGTTGCATACCACTATACCGGTTGTTGCTGTACCACTATACCGGCTGTTGCTGTACCACTATACCGGCTGTTGCTGTACCACTATACCGGGCTGTTGCTGTACCACTATACCGGCTGTTGCTGTACCACTATACCGGCTGTTGCTGTACCACTATACCGGCTCCACTGACCACTATACCGCCTGTTGCTGTACCACTATACCGGCTGTTGCTGTACCACTATACCGGCTCCACTGACCACTATACCGGCTCCACTGACCACTATACCGGCTGTTGTTGTACCACTATACCGGCTGTTGCTGTACCACTATACCGGCTCCACTGACCACTATACCGGCTCCACTGACCACTATACCGGCTGTTGCTGTACCACTATACCGGCTGTTGTTGTACCACTATACCGGCTCCACTGACCACTATACCGGCTGTTTCTGTACCACTATACCGGCTGTTGCTGTACCACTATACCGGCTCCACTGGCCACTATACCGGCTGTTGCTGTACCACTATACCGGCTCCACTGACCACTATACCAGCTGTTGCTGTACCACTATACCGGCTGTTGCTGTACCACTATACCGGCTGTTGCTGAACCACTATACCGGCTGTTGCTGTACCACTATACCGGCTGTTGCATACCACTATACCGGCTGTTGCTGTACCACTATACCGGCTGTTGCTGTACCACTATACCGGCTCCACTGACCACTATACCGGCTGTTGCAGTACCACTATACCGGCTGTTGCATACCACTATACTAGCTGTTGCTGTACCAATATACCGGCTGTTGCCGTACCACTATACCGGCTGTTGCTGTACCACTATACCGGCTGTTGCTGTACCACTATACCGGCTCCACTGACCACTATACCGGCTCCACTGACCACTATACCGGTTCCACTGACCACTATACCGGCTGTTTCTGTACCATTATACCGGCTTTTGCTGTACCACTATACCGGCTCCACTGACCACTATACCGGCTGTTGCTGTACCACTATACCGGCTGTTGCTGTACCACTATACCGGCTGTTGCTGTACCACTATACCGGCTCTTGCTGTACCACTATACCGGCTCCACCGACCACTATACCGGCTGTTGCTGTACCACTATACCGGCTGTTGCTGTACCACTATACCGGCTCCACTGACCACTATACCGGCTGTTGTTGTACCACTATACCGGCTGTTGCTGTACCACTATACCGGCTCCACTGACCACTATACCGGCTCCACTGACCACTATACCGGCTGTTGCTGTACCACTATACCGGCTGTTGTTGTACCACTATACCGGCTCCACTGACCACTATACCGGCTGTTTCTGTACCACTATACCGGCTGTTGCTGTACCACTATACCGGCTCCACTGGCCACTATACCGGCTGTTGCTGTACCACTATACCGGCTCCACTGACCACTATACCGGCTGTTGCTGTACCACTATACCGGCTGTTGCTGTACCACTATACCGGCTGTTGCTGAACCACTATACCGGCTGTTGCTGAACCACTATACCGGCTGTTGCTGAACCACTATACCGGCTGTTGCTGAACCACTATACCGGCTGTTGCTGTACCACTATACCGGCTGTTGCTGTACCACTATACCGGCTGTTGATGTACCACTATACCGGCTCCACTGACCACTATACCGGCTGTTGCTGTACCACTATACCGGCTGTTGCATACCACTATACTGACTGTTGCTGTACCACTATACCGGCTGTTGCCGTACCACTATACCGGCTGTTGCTGTACCACTATACCGGCTGTTGCTGTACCACTTTACCGGCTCCACTGACCACTATACCGGCTCCACTGACCACTATACCGGCTCCACTGGCCACTATACCGGCTGTTTCTGTACCATTATACCGGCTTTTGCTGTACCACTATACCGGCTCCACTGACCACTATACCGGCTGTTGCTGTACCACTATACCGGCTGTTGCTGTACCACTATACCGGCTGTTGCTGTACCACTATACCGGCTGTTGCTGTACCACTATACCGGCTCCACCAACCACTATACCGGCTGTTGCTGTACCACTATACCGGCTGTGGCTGTACCACTATACCGGCTCCACTGACTTCTATACCGGCTGTTGCTGTACCAATATACCGGCTGTTGCTGTACCACTATACCGGCTGTTGCTGTACCACTATACCGGCTGTTGCATACCACTATACCGGCTGTTGCTGTACCACTATACCGGCTGTTGCTGTACCACTATACCGGCTCCACTGACCACTATACCGGCTGTTTCTGTACCACTATACCGGCTGTTGCTGTACCACTATACCGGCTCCACTGACCACTATACCGGCTGATGCTGTACCACTATACCGGCTCCACTAACCACTATACCGGCTGTTGCTGTACCACTATACCGGCTGTTGCTGTACCACTATACCAGCTGTTGCTGTACCACTATACCGGCTGTTGCTGTACCACTATACCGGCTCCACTGACCACTATACCGGCTCCACTGACCACTATACCGGCTCCACTGACCACTATACCGGCTGTTTCTGTACCACTATACCGGCTGTTGCTGTACCACTATACCGGCTCCACTGACCACTATACCGGCTGTTGCTGTACCACTATACCGGCTGTTGCTGTACCACTATACCGGCTAATGCTGTACCACTATACCGGCTCCACTGACCACTATACCGGCTGTTGCTGTACCACTATACCGGCTGTGGCTGTACCACTATACCGGCTCCACTGACTACTATACCGGCTGTTGCTGTACCAATATACCGGCTGTTGCTGTACCACTATACCGGCTGTTGCTGTACCACTATACTGGCTGTTGCATACCACTATACCGGCTGTTGCTGTACCACTATACCGGCTGTTGCTGTACCACTATACCGGCTCCACTGACCACTATACCGGCTGTTGCATACCACTATACTGGCTGTTGCATACCACTATACCGGCTGTTGCTGTACCACTATACCGGCTGTTGCTGTACCACTATACCGGCTCCACTGACCACTATACCGGCTGTTACTGTACCACTATACCGGCTGTTGCATACCACTATACTGGCTGTTGCTGTACCACTATACCGGCTGTTGCCGTTCCACTATACCGGCTGTTGCTGTACCACTATACCGGCTGTTGCTGTACCACTATACCCGCTCCACTGACCACTATACCGGCTGTTGCTGTACCACTATACCGGCTCCACTGGCCACTATACCGACTGTTGCTGTACCACTATACCGGCTGTTGCTGTACCACTATACCGGCTGTTGCTGTACCACTATACCGGCTGTTGCTGTACCACTATACCGGCTGTTCCTGTACCACTATACCCGCAGCACTGACCATTAAACCGGCTGTTGATGTACCACTATACCGGCTGTTGCTGTACCACTATACCGGCTGTTGCTGTACCACTATACCCGCTCCACTGACCACTATACCGGCTGTTGCTGTACCACTATACCGGCTCCACTGGCCACTATACCGGCTGTTGCTGTACCACTATACCGGCTGTTGCTGTACCACTATACCGGCTGTTGCTGTACCACTATACCGGCTCCACTGGCCACTATACCGGCTGTTGCCGAACCACTATACCAGCTGTTGCTGTACCACTATACCGGCTGTTGCTGTACCACTATACCGGCTGTTGCTGTACCACTATACCTGCTGTTACTGTACCACTATACCGGCTGTTGCTGTACCACTATACCGGCTGTTGCTGTACCACTATACCGGCTGTTGCTGTACCACTATACCGGCTGTTGCTGTACCACTATACCGGCTGTTGCTGTACCACTATACCTGCTCCATTGACCACTATACCGGCTGTTGCTGTACCACTATACCGGCTGTTGCTGTCCCACTATACCGGTTGTTGCTGTACCACTATACCGGCTGTTGCTGTACCACTATACCGGCTGTTGCTGTACCACTATACCGGCTGTTGCTGTACCACTATACCGGCTCCACTGACCACTATACCGGCTCCACTGACCACTATACCGGCTCCACTGACCACTATACCGGCTGTTTCTGTACCACTATACCGGCTGTTGCTGTACCACTATACCGGCTCCACTGACCACTATACCGGCTGTTGCTGTACCACTATACCGGCTGTTGCTGTACCACTATACCGGCTGTTGCTGTACCACTATACCGGCTCCACTGACCACTATACCGGCTGTTGCTGTACCACTATACCGGCTGTGGCTGTACCACTATACCGGCTCCACTGACTTCTATACCGGCTGTTGCTGTACCAATATACCGGCTGTTGCTGTACCACTATACCGGCTGTTGCTGTACCACTATACTGGCTGTTGCATACCACTATACCGGCTGTTGCTGTACCACTATACCGGCTGTTGCTGTACCACTATACCGGCTCCACTGACCACTATACCGGCTGTGGCATACCACTATACTGGCTGTTGCATACCACTATACCGGCTGTTGCTGTACCACTATACCGGCTGTTGCTGTACCACTATACCGGCTCCACTGACCACTATACCGGCTGTTGCTGTACCACTATACCGGCTGTTGCATACCACTATACTGGCTGTTGCTGTACCACTATACCGGCTGTTGCCGTACCACTATACCGGCTGTTGCTGTACCACTATACCGGCTGTTGCTGTACCACTATACCCGCTCCACTGACCACTATACCGGCTGTTGCTGTACCACTATACCGGCTCCACTGGCCACTATACCGACTGTTGCTGTACCACTATACCGGCTGTTGCTGTACCACTATACCGGCTGTTGCTGTACCACTATACCGGCTGTAGCTGTACCACTATACCGGCTGTTCCTGTACCACTATACCCGCAGCACTGACCATTAAACCGGCTGTTGATGTACCACTATACCGGCTGTTGCTGTACCACTATACCGGCTGTTGCTGTACCACTATACCGGCTGTTGCTGTACCACTATACCCGCTCCACTGACCACTATACCGGCTGTTGCTGTACCACTATACCGGCTCCACTGGCCACTATACCGGCTGTTGCTGTACCACTATACCGGCTGTTGCTGTACCACTATACCGGCTGTTGCTGTACCACTATACCGGCTCCACTGGCCACTATACCGGCTGTTGCCGAACCACTATACCAGCTGTTGCTGTACCACTATACCGGCTGTTGCTGTACCACTATACCGGCTGTTGCTGTACCACTATACCTGCTGTTACTGTACCACTATACCGGCTGTTGCTGTACCACTATACTGGCTGTTGCTGTACCACTATACCGGCTGTTGCTGTACCACTATACCGGCTGTTGCTGTACCACTATACCCGCTCCACTGACCACTATACCGGCTGTTGCTGTACCACTATACCGGCTGTTGCTGTCCCACTATACCGGTTGTTGCTGTACCACTATACCGGCTGTTGCTGTACCACTATACCGGCTGTTGCTGTACCACTATACCGGCTGTTCCTGTACCACTATACTTGCTCCACTGACCTCTATACCGGCTGTTGCTGTACCACTATACGGGCTGTTGCTGTACCACTATACCGGCTCCACTGGCCACTATACCGGCTATTGCTGTACCACTATACCGGCTGTTGCTGTACCACTATACCGGCTCCACTGGCCACTATACCTGCTGTTGCTGTACCACTATACCGGCTGTTGCTGTACCACTATACCGGCTGTAGCTGTACCACTATACCGGCTGTTGCTGTACCACTATACCCGCTCCACTGACCACTATACCGGCTGTTGCTGTACCACTATACCGGCTGTTGCTGTACCACTATACCCGCTCCACTCACCACTATACCGGCTGTTGCTGTACGACTATACCGGCTCCACTGGCCACTATACCGGCTGTTGCTGTACCACTATACCGGCTGTTGTTGTACCACTATACCGGCTGTTGCTGTACCACTATACCAGCTGTTGCTGTACCACTATACCGGCTCCACTGACCACTATACCGGCTATTGCTGTACCACTATACCGGCTGTTGCTGTACCACTTACCGGATGTTGCTGTACCACTATACCGGCTGTTGCTGTAAGACTATACCTGCTCCAATGACCACTATAGCGGCTGTTGCTGTACCACTATACCGGCTGTTGCTGTACCACTATACCGGCTGTTGCTGTGCCACTATACCGGCTGTTGCTGTACGACTATACCGGCTCCACTGACCACTATACCGGCTGTTGCTGTACCACTATACCGGCTGTTGCTGTACCACTATACCGGCTGTTGCTGTACCACTATACCGGCTGTTGCTGTACCACTATACCGGCTTTTGCTGTACCACTATACCGGCTGTTGCTGTACCACTATACCGGCTGTTGCTGTACCACTATACCGGCTGTTGCTGTACCACTTTACCGGCTGTTGCTGTACCACTATACCGGCTGTTGCTGTACCACTATACCGGCTCCACTGACCACTATACCGGCTGTTGCTGTACCACTATACCGGCTCCACTGACCACTATACCGGCTCCACTGACCACTATACCGGCTCCACTGACCACTATACCGGCTGTTGCTGTACCACTATACCGGCTGTTGCTGTACCACTATACCGGCTCCACTGACCACTATACCGGCTCCACTGACCACTATACCGGTTCCACTGACCACTATACCGGGTGTTTCTGTACCATTATACCGGCTTTTGCTGTACCACTATACCGGCTCCACTGACCACTATACCGGCTGTTGCTGTACCACTATACCGGCTGTTGCTGTACCACTATACCGGCTGTTGCTGTACCACTATACCGGCTGTTGCATACCACTATACCGGCTGTTGCATACCACTATACCGGCTGTTGCTGTACCACTATACCGGCTCCACTGACCACTATACCGGCTGTTGCATACCACTATACCGGCTGTTGCATACCACTATACCGGCTGTTGCTGTACCACTATACCGGCTGTTGCTGTACCACTATACCGGCTGTTGCTGTACCACTATACCGGCTCCACTGACCACTATACCGGCTGTTGCTGTACCACTATACCGGCTGTTGCTGTACCACTTACCGGCTGTTGCTGTACGACTATACCGGCTGTTGCTTTTTGACTATACCGGCTCCAATGACCACTATAGCGGCTGTTGCAGTACCACTATACCAGCTGTTGCTGTACCACTATACCGGCTGTTGCTGTACCACTATACCGTCTGTTGCTGTACCACTATACCGGCTGTTGCTGTACCACTATACCGGCTGTTGCTGTACCACTATACCGGCTGTTGCTGTACCACTATACCGGCTGTTGCATACCACTATACCGGATGTTGCTGTACCACTATACCGGCTCCACTGACCACTATACCGGCTGTTGCATACCACTATACCGGCTGTTGCATACCACTATACCGGCTGTTGCTGTACCACTATACCGGCTGTTGCTGTACCACTATACCGGCTGTTGCTGTACCACTATACCGGCTGTTGCTGTACCACTATACCGGCTCCACTGACCACTATACCGGCTGTTGCTGTACCACTATACCGGCTGTTGCTGTACCACTATAGCGGCTGTTGCTGTACCACTATACTAGCTGTTGCTGTACCACTATACCGGCTCCACTGACCACTATACCGGCTGTTGCTGTACCACTATACCGGCTCCACTGACCACTATACCGGCTGTTGCTGTACCACTATACCGGCTGTTGCATACCACTATACCGGTTGTTGCTGTACCACTATACCGGCTGTTGCTGTACCACTATACCGGCTGTTGCTGTACCACTATACCGGGCTGTTGCTGTACCACTATACCGGCTGTTGCTGTACCACTATACCGGCTGTTGCTGTACCACTATACCGGCTCCACTGACCACTATACCGCCTGTTGCTGTACCACTATACCGGCTGTTGCTGTACCACTATACCGGCTCCACTGACCACTATACCGGCTCCACTGACCACTATACCGGCTGTTGTTGTACCACTATACCGGCTGTTGCTGTACCACTATACCGGCTCCACTGACCACTATACCGGCTCCACTGACCACTATACCGGCTGTTGCTGTACCACTATACCGGCTGTTGTTGTACCACTATACCGGCTCCACTGACCACTATACCGGCTGTTTCTGTACCACTATACCGGCTGTTGCTGTACCACTATACCGGCTCCACTGGCCACTATACCGGCTGTTGCTGTACCACTATACCGGCTCCACTGACCACTATACCAGCTGTTGCTGTACCACTATACCGGCTGTTGCTGTACCACTATACCGGCTGTTGCTGAACCACTATACCGGCTGTTGCTGTACCACTATACCGGCTGTTGCATACCACTATACCGGCTGTTGCTGTACCACTATACCGGCTGTTGCTGTACCACTATACCGGCTCCACTGACCACTATACCGGCTGTTGCAGTACCACTATACCGGCTGTTGCATACCACTATACTAGCTGTTGCTGTACCAATATACCGGCTGTTGCCGTACCACTATACCGGCTGTTGCTGTACCACTATACCGGCTGTTGCTGTACCACTATACCGGCTCCACTGACCACTATACCGGCTCCACTGACCACTATACCGGTTCCACTGACCACTATACCGGCTGTTTCTGTACCATTATACCGGCTTTTGCTGTACCACTATACCGGCTCCACTGACCACTATACCGGCTGTTGCTGTACCACTATACCGGCTGTTGCTGTACCACTATACCGGCTGTTGCTGTACCACTATACCGGCTCTTGCTGTACCACTATACCGGCTCCACCGACCACTATACCGGCTGTTGCTGTACCACTATACCGGCTGTTGCTGTACCACTATACCGGCTCCACTGACCACTATACCGGCTGTTGTTGTACCACTATACCGGCTGTTGCTGTACCACTATACCGGCTCCACTGACCACTATACCGGCTCCACTGACCACTATACCGGCTGTTGCTGTACCACTATACCGGCTGTTGTTGTACCACTATACCGGCTCCACTGACCACTATACCGGCTGTTTCTGTACCACTATACCGGCTGTTGCTGTACCACTATACCGGCTCCACTGGCCACTATACCGGCTGTTGCTGTACCACTATACCGGCTCCACTGACCACTATACCGGCTGTTGCTGTACCACTATACCGGCTGTTGCTGTACCACTATACCGGCTGTTGCTGAACCACTATACCGGCTGTTGCTGAACCACTATACCGGCTGTTGCTGAACCACTATACCGGCTGTTGCTGAACCACTATACCGGCTGTTGCTGTACCACTATACCGGCTGTTGCTGTACCACTATACCGGCTGTTGATGTACCACTATACCGGCTCCACTGACCACTATACCGGCTGTTGCTGTACCACTATACCGGCTGTTGCATACCACTATACTGACTGTTGCTGTACCACTATACCGGCTGTTGCCGTACCACTATACCGGCTGTTGCTGTACCACTATACCGGCTGTTGCTGTACCACTTTACCGGCTCCACTGACCACTATACCGGCTCCACTGACCACTATACCGGCTCCACTGGCCACTATACCGGCTGTTTCTGTACCATTATACCGGCTTTTGCTGTACCACTATACCGGCTCCACTGACCACTATACCGGCTGTTGCTGTACCACTATACCGGCTGTTGCTGTACCACTATACCGGCTGTTGCTGTACCACTATACCGGCTGTTGCTGTACCACTATACCGGCTCCACCAACCACTATACCGGCTGTTGCTGTACCACTATACCGGCTGTGGCTGTACCACTATACCGGCTCCACTGACTTCTATACCGGCTGTTGCTGTACCAATATACCGGCTGTTGCTGTACCACTATACCGGCTGTTGCTGTACCACTATACCGGCTGTTGCATACCACTATACCGGCTGTTGCTGTACCACTATACCGGCTGTTGCTGTACCACTATACCGGCTCCACTGACCACTATACCGGCTGTTTCTGTACCACTATACCGGCTGTTGCTGTACCACTATACCGGCTCCACTGACCACTATACCGGCTGATGCTGTACCACTATACCGGCTCCACTAACCACTATACCGGCTGTTGCTGTACCACTATACCGGCTGTTGCTGTACCACTATACCAGCTGTTGCTGTACCACTATACCGGCTGTTGCTGTACCACTATACCGGCTCCACTGACCACTATACCGGCTCCACTGACCACTATACCGGCTCCACTGACCACTATACCGGCTGTTTCTGTACCACTATACCGGCTGTTGCTGTACCACTATACCGGCTCCACTGACCACTATACCGGCTGTTGCTGTACCACTATACCGGCTGTTGCTGTACCACTATACCGGCTAATGCTGTACCACTATACCGGCTCCACTGACCACTATACCGGCTGTTGCTGTACCACTATACCGGCTGTGGCTGTACCACTATACCGGCTCCACTGACTACTATACCGGCTGTTGCTGTACCAATATACCGGCTGTTGCTGTACCACTATACCGGCTGTTGCTGTACCACTATACTGGCTGTTGCATACCACTATACCGGCTGTTGCTGTACCACTATACCGGCTGTTGCTGTACCACTATACCGGCTCCACTGACCACTATACCGGCTGTTGCATACCACTATACTGGCTGTTGCATACCACTATACCGGCTGTTGCTGTACCACTATACCGGCTGTTGCTGTACCACTATACCGGCTCCACTGACCACTATACCGGCTGTTACTGTACCACTATACCGGCTGTTGCATACCACTATACTGGCTGTTGCTGTACCACTATACCGGCTGTTGCCGTTCCACTATACCGGCTGTTGCTGTACCACTATACCGGCTGTTGCTGTACCACTATACCCGCTCCACTGACCACTATACCGGCTGTTGCTGTACCACTATACCGGCTCCACTGGCCACTATACCGACTGTTGCTGTACCACTATACCGGCTGTTGCTGTACCACTATACCGGCTGTTGCTGTACCACTATACCGGCTGTTGCTGTACCACTATACCGGCTGTTCCTGTACCACTATACCCGCAGCACTGACCATTAAACCGGCTGTTGATGTACCACTATACCGGCTGTTGCTGTACCACTATACCGGCTGTTGCTGTACCACTATACCCGCTCCACTGACCACTATACCGGCTGTTGCTGTACCACTATACCGGCTCCACTGGCCACTATACCGGCTGTTGCTGTACCACTATACCGGCTGTTGCTGTACCACTATACCGGCTGTTGCTGTACCACTATACCGGCTCCACTGGCCACTATACCGGCTGTTGCCGAACCACTATACCAGTTGTTGCTGTACCACTATACCGGCTGTTGCTGTACCACTATACCGGCTGTTGCTGTACCACTATACCTGCTGTTACTGTACCACTATACCGGCTGTTGCTGTACCACTATACCGGCTGTTGCTGTACCACTATACCGGCTGTTGCTGTACCACTATACCGGCTGTTGCTGTACCACTATACCGGCTGTTGCTGTACCACTATACCTGCTCCATTGACCACTATACCGGCTGTTGCTGTACCACTATACCGGCTGTTGCTGTCCCACTATACCGGTTGTTGCTGTACCACTATACCGGCTGTTGCTGTACCACTATACCGGCTGTTGCTGTACCACTATACCGGCTGTTCCTGTACCACTATACTTGCTCCACTGACCTCTATACCGGCTGTTGCTGTACCACTATACCGGCTGTTGCTGTACCACTATACCGGCTCCACTGGCCACTATACCGGCTATTGCTGTACCACTATACCGGCTGTTGCTGTACCACTATACCGGCTCCACTGGCCACTATACCGGCTGTTGCTGTACCACTATACCGGCTGTTGCTGTACCACTATACCGGCTGTAGCTGTACCACTATACCGGCTGTTGCTGTACCACTATACCCGCTCCACTGACCACTATACCGGCTGTTGCTGTACCACTATACCGGCTGTTGCTGTACCACTATACCCGCTCCACTGACCACTATACCGGCTGTTGCTGTACCACTATACCGGCTCCACTGGCCACTATACCGGCTGTTGCTGTACCACTATACCGGCTGTTGTTGTACCACTATACCGGCTGTTGCTGTACCACTATACCAGCTGTTGCTGTACCACTATACCGGCTCCACTGACCACTATACCGGCTGTTGCTGTACCACTATACCGGCTGTTGCTGTACCACTTACCGGCTGTTGCTGTACCACTATACCGGCTGTTGCTGTAAGACAATACCTGCTCCACTGACCACTATAGCGGCTGTTGCTGTACCACTATACCGGCTGTTGCTGTACCACTATACCGGCTGTTGCTGTGCCACTATACCGGCTGTTGCTGTACGACTATACCGGCTCCACTGACCACTATACCGGCTGTTGCTGTACCACTATACCGGCTGTTGCTGTACCACTATACCGGCTGTTGCTGTACCACTATACCGGCTGTTGCTGTACCACTATACCGGCTTTTGCTGTACCACTATACCGGCTGTTGCTGTACCACTATACCGGCTGTTGCTGTACCACTATACCGGCTGTTGCTGTACCACTATACCGGCTGTTGCTGTACCACTATACCGGCTGTTGCTGTACCACTATACCGGCTGTTGCTGTACCACTATACCGGCTCCACTGACCACTATACCGGCTGTTTCTGTACCACTATACCGGCTGTTGCTGTACCACTATACCGGCTCCACTGACCACTATACCGGCTGTTGCTGTACCACGATACCGGCTGTTGCTGTACCACTATACCGGCTGTTGCTGTACCACTATACCGGTTCCACTAACCACTATACCGGCTGTTGCTGTACCACTATACCGGCTGTTGCTGTACCACTATACCGGCTGTTGCTGTACCACTATACCGGCTGTTGCTGTACCACTATACCGGCTGTTGCTGTACCACTATACCGGCTCCACTGACCACTATACCGGCTCCACTGACCACTATACCGGCTCCACTGACCACTATACCGGCTCCACTGACCACTATACCGGCTGTTTCTGTACCACTATACCGGCTTTTGCTGTACCACTATACCGGCTCAACTGACCACTATACCGGCTGTTGCTGTACCACTATACCGGCTGTTGCTGTACCACTATACCGGCTCCACTGACCACTATACCGGCTGTTGCTGTACCACTATACCGGCTGTTGCTGTACCACTTACCGGCTGTTGCTGTACGACTATACCGGCTGTTGCTGTACGACTATACCGGCTCCAATGACCACTATAGCGGCTGTTGCAGTACCACTATAACAGCTGTTGCTGTACCACTATACCGGCTGTTGCTGTACCACTATACCGGCTGTTGCTGTACCACTATACCGGCTGTTGCTGTACCACTATACCGGCTGTTGCTGTACCACTATACCGGCTGTTGCTGTACCACTATACCGGCTGTTGCATACCACTATACCGGCTGTTGCATACCAATGTACCGGCTGTTGCTGTACCACTATACCGGCTCCACTGACCACTATACCGGCTGTTGCATACCACTATACCGGCTGTTGCATACCACTATACCGGCTGTTGCTGTACCACTATACCGGCTGTTGCTGTACCACTATACCGGCTGTTGCTGTACCACTATACCGGCTCCACTGACCACTATACCGGCTGTTGCTGTACCACTATACCGGCTGTTGCTGTACCACTTACCGGCTGTTGCTGTACGACTATACCGGCTGTTGCTGTACGACTATACCGGCTCCAATGACCACTATAGCGGCTGTTGCAGTACCACTATACCAGCTGTTGCTGTACCACTATACCGGCTGTTGCTGTACCACTATACCGGCTGTTGCTGTACCACTATACCGGCTGTTGCATACCACTATACCGGCTGTTGCTGTACCACTATACCGGCTGTTGCTGTACCACTATACCGGCTCCACTGACCACTATACCGGCTGTTGCAGTACCACTATACCGGCTGTTGCATACCACTATACTAGCTGTTGCTGTACCACTATACCGGCTGTTGCCTTACCACTATACCGGCTGTTGCTGTACCACTATACCGGCTGTTGCTGTACCACTATACCGGCTCCACTGACCACTATACCGGCTCCACTGACCACTATACCGGTTCCACTGACCACTATACCGGCTGTTTCTGTACCATTATACCGGCTTTTGCTGTACCACTATACCGGCTCCACTGACCACTATACCGGCTGTTGCTGTACCACTATACCGGCTGTTGCTGTACCACTATACCGGCTGTTGCTGTACCACTATACCGGCTGTTGCTGTACCACTATACCGGCTCCACCGACCACTATACCGGCTGTTGCTGTACCACTATACCGGCTGTTGCTGTACCACTATACCGGCTCCACTGACCACTATACCGGCTGTTGTTGTACCACTATACCGGCTGTTGCTGTACCACTATACCGGCTCCACTGACCACTATACCGGCTCCACTGACCACTATACCGGCTGTTGCTGTACCACTATACCGGCTGTTGTTGTACCACTATACCGGCTCCACTGACCACTATACCGGCTGTTTCTGTACCACTATACCGGCTGTTGCTGTACCACTATACCGGCTCCACTGGCCACTATACCGGCTGTTGCTGTACCACTATACCGGCTCCACTGACCACTTTACCGGCTGTTGCTGTACCACTATACCGGCTGTTGCTGTACCACTATACCGGCTGTTGCTGAACCACTATACCGGCTGTTGCTGTACCACTATACCGGCTGTTGCATACCACTATACCGGCTGTTGCTGTACCACTATACCGGCTGTTGATGTACCACTATACCGGCTCCACTGACCACTATACCGGCTGTTGCTGTACCACTATACTGGCTGTTGCATACCACTATACTGACTGTTGCTGTACCACTATACCGGCTGTTGCCGTACCACTATACCGGCTGTTGCTGTACCACTATACCGGCTGTTGCTGTACCACTATACCGGCTCCACTGACCACTATACCGGCTCCACTGACCACTATACCGGCTCCACTGACCACTATACCGGCTGTTTCTGTACCATTATACCGGCTTTTGCTGTACCACTATACCGGCTCCACTGACCACTATACCGGCTGTTGCTGTACCACTATACCGGCTGTTGCTGTACCACTATACCGGCTGTTGCTGTACCACTATACCGGCTCCACCGACCCCTATACCGGATGTTGCTGTACCACTATACCAGCTGTGGCTGTACCACTATACCGGCTCCACTGACTTCTATACCGGCTGTTGCTGTACCAATATACCGGCTGTTGCTGTACCACTATACCGGCTGTTGCTGTACCACTATACCGGCTGTTGCATACCACTATACCGGCTGTTGCTGTACCACTATACCGGCTGTTGCTGTACCACTATACCGGCTCCACTGACCACTATACCGGCTGTTTCTGTACCACTATACCGGCTGTTGCTGTACCACTATACCGGCTCCACTGACCACTATACCGGCTGATGCTGTACCACTATACCGGCTCCACTAACCACTATACCGGCTGTTGCTGTACCACTATACCGGCTGTTGCTGTACCACTATACCAGCTGTTGCTGTACCACTATACCGGCTGTTGCTGTACCACTATACCGGCTCCACTGACCACTATACCGGCTCCACTGACCACTATACCGGCTCCACTGACCACTATACCGGCTGTTTCTGTACCACTATACCGGCTGTTGCTGTACCACTATACCGGCTCCACTGACCACTATACCGGCTGTTGCTGTACCACTATACCGGCTGTTGCTGTACCACTATACCGGCTCCACTGACCACTATACCGGCTGTTGCTGTACCACTATACCGGCTGTGGCTGTACCACTATACCGGCTCCACTGACTTCTATACCGGCTGTTGCTGTACCAATATACCGGCTGTTGCTGTACCACTATACCGGCTGTTGCTGTACCACTATACTGGCTGTTGCATACCACTATACCGGCTGTTGCTGTACCACTATACCGGCTGTTGCTGTACCACTATACCGGCTCCACTGACCACTATACCGGCTGTTGCATACCACTATACTGGCTGTTGCATACCACTATACCGGCTGTTGCTGTACCACTATACCGGCTGTTGCTGTACCACTATACCGGCTCCACTGACCACTATACCGGCTGTTGCTGTACCACTATACCGGCTGTTGCATACCACTATACTGGCTGTTGCTGTACCACTATACCGGCTGTTGCCGTACCACTATACCGGCTGTTGCTGTACCACTATACCGGCTGTTGCTGTACCACTATACCCGCTCCACTGACCACTATACCGGCTGTTGCTGTACCACTATACCGGCTCCACTGGCCACTATACCGACTGTTGCTGTACCACTATACCGGCTGTTGCTGTACCACTATACCGGCTGTTGCTGTACCACTATACCGGCTGTAGCTGTACCACTATACCGGCTGTTCCTGTACCACTATACCCGCAGCACTGACCATTAAACCGGCTGTTGATGTACCACTATACCGGCTGTTGCTGTACCACTATACCGGCTGTTGCTGTACCACTATACCGGCTGTTGCTGTACCACTATACCCGCTCCACTGACCACTATACCGGCTGTTGCTGTACCACTATACCGGCTCCACTGGCCACTATACCGGCTGTTGCTGTACCACTATACCGGCTGTTGCTGTACCACTATACCGGCTGTTGCTGTACCACTATACCGGCTCCACTGGCCACTATACCGGCTGTTGCCGAACCACTATACCAGCTGTTGCTGTACCACTATACCGGCTGTTGCTGTACCACTATACCGGCTGTTGCTGTACCACTATACCTGCTGTTACTGTACCACTATACCGGCTGTTGCTGTACCACTATACTGGCTGTTGCTGTACCACTATACCGGCTGTTGCTGTACCACTATACCGGCTGTTGCTGTACCACTATACCGGCTGTTGCTGTACCACTATACCCGCTCCACTGACCACTATACCGGCTGTTGCTGTACCACTATACCGGCTGTTGCTGTCCCACTATACCGGTTGTTGCTGTACCACTATACCGGCTGTTGCTGTACCACTATACCGGCTGTTGCTGTACCACTATACCGGCTGTTCCTGTACCACTATACTTGCTCCACTGACCTCTATACCGGCTGTTGCTGTACCACTATACCGGCTGTTGCTGTACCACTATACCGGCTCCACTGGCCACTATACCGGCTATTGCTGTACCACTATACCGGCTGTTGCTGTACCACTATACCGGCTCCACTGGCCACTATACCTGCTGTTGCTGTACCACTATACCGGCTGTTGCTGTACCACTATACCGGCTGTAGCTGTACCACTATACCGGCTGTTGCTGTACCACTATACCCGCTCCACTGACCACTATACCGGCTGTTGCTGTACCACTATACCGGCTGTTGCTGTACCACTATACCCGCTCCACTCACCACTATACCGGCTGTTGCTGTACGACTATACCGGCTCCACTGGCCACTATACCGGCTGTTGCTGTACCACTATACCGGCTGTTGTTGTACCACTATACCGGCTGTTGCTGTACCACTATACCAGCTGTTGCTGTACCACTATACCGGCTCCACTGACCACTATACCGGCTATTGCTGTACCACTATACCGGCTGTTGCTGTACCACTTACCGGATGTTGCTGTACCACTATACCGGCTGTTGCTGTAAGACTATACCTGCTCCAATGACCACTATAGCGGCTGTTGCTGTACCACTATACCGGCTGTTGCTGTACCACTATACCGGCTGTTGCTGTGCCACTATACCGGCTGTTGCTGTACGACTATACCGGCTCCACTGACCACTATACCGGCTATTGCTGTACCACTATACCGGCTGTTGCTGTACCACTATACCGGCTGTTGCTGTACCACTATACCGGCTGTTGCTGTACCACTATACCGGCTTTTGCTGTACCACTATACCGGCTGTTGCTGTACCACTATACCGGCTGTTGCTGTACCACTATACCGGCTGTTGCTGTACCACTTTACCGGCTGTTGCTGTACCACTATACCGGCTGTTGCTGTACCACTATACCGGCTCCACTGACCACTATACCGGCTGTTGCTGTACCACTATACCGGCTCCACTGACCACTATACCGGCTCCACTGACCACTATACCGGCTCCACTGACCACTATACCGGCTGTTGCTGTACCACTATACCGGCTGTTGCTGTACCACTATACCGGCTCCACTGACCACTATACCGGCTCCACTGACCACTATACCGGTTCCACTGACCACTATACCGGGTGTTTCTGTACCATTATACCGGCTTTTGCTGTACCACTATACCGGCTCCACTGACCACTATACCGGCTGTTGCTGTACCACTATACCGGCTGTTGCTGTACCACTATACCGGCTGTTGCTGTACCACTATACCGGCTGTTGCTGTACCACTATACCGGCTCCACCGACCACTATACCGGCTGTTGCTGTACCACTATACCGGCTGTTGCTGTACCACTATACCGGCTCCACTGACCACTATACCGGCTGTTGTTGTACCACTATACCGGCTGTTGCTGTACCACTATACCGGCTCCACTGACCACTATACCGGCTCCACTGACCACTATACCGGCTGTTGCTGTACCACTATACCGGCTGTTGTTGTACCACTATACCGGCTCCACTGACCACTATACCGGCTGTTTCTGTACCACTATACCGGCTGTTGCTGTACCACTATACCGGCTCCACTGGCCACTATACCGGCTGTTGCTGTACCACTATACCGGCTCCACTGACCACTATACCGGCTGTTGCTGTACCACTATACCGGCTGTTGCTGTACCACTATACCGGCTGTTGCTGAACCACTATACCGGCTGTTGCTGTACCACTATACCGGCTGTTGCATACCACTATACCGGCTGTTGCTGTACCACTATACCGGCTGTTGATGTACCACTATACCGGCTCCACTGACCACTATACCGGCTGTTGCTGTACCACTATACCGGCTGTTGCATACCACTATACTGACTGTTGCTGTACCACTATACCGGCTGTTGCCGTACCACTATACCGGCTGTTGCTGTACCACTATACCGGCTGTTGCTGTACCACTTTACCGGCTCCACTGACCACTATACCGGCTCCACTGACCACTATACCGGCTCCACTGGCCACTATACCGGCTGTTTCTGTACCATTATACCGGCTTTTGCTGTACCACTATACCGGCTCCACTGACCACTATACCGGCTGTTGCTGTACCACTATACCGGCTGTTGCTGTACCACTATACCGGCTGTTGCTGTACCACTATACCGGCTGTTGCTGTACCACTATACCGGCTCCACCAACCACTATACCGGCTGTTGCTGTACCACTATACCGGCTGTGGCTGTACCACTATACCGGCTCCACTGACTTCTATACCGGCTGTTGCTGTACCAATATACCGGCTGTTGCTGTACCACTATACCGGCTGTTGCTGTACCACTATACCGGCTGTTGCATACCACTATACCGGCTGTTGCTGTACCACTATACCGGCTGTTGCTGTACCACTATACCGGCTCCACTGACCACTATACCGGCTGTTTCTGTACCACTATACCGGCTGTTGCTGTACCACTATACCGGCTCCACTGACCACTATACCGGCTGATGCTGTACCACTATACCGGCTCCACTAACCACTATACCGGCTGTTGCTGTACCACTATACCGGCTGTTGCTGTACCACTATACCAGCTGTTGCTGTACCACTATACCGGCTGTTGCTGTACCACTATACCGGCTCCACTGACCACTATACCGGCTCCACTGACCACTATACCGGCTCCACTGACCACTATACCGGCTGTTTCTGTACCACTATACCGGCTGTTGCTGTACCACTATACCGGCTCCACTGACCACTATACCGGCTGTTGCTGTACCACTATACCGGCTGTTGCTGTACCACTATACCGGCTAATGCTGTACCACTATACCGGCTCCACTGACCACTATACCGGCTGTTGCTGTACCACTATACCGGCTGTGGCTGTACCACTATACCGGCTCCACTGACTACTATACCGGCTGTTGCTGTACCAATATACCGGCTGTTGCTGTACCACTATACCGGCTGTTGCTGTACCACTATACTGGCTGTTGCATACCACTATACCGGCTGTTGCTGTACCACTATACCGGCTGTTGCTGTACCACTATACCGGCTCCACTGACCACTATACCGGCTGTTGCATACCACTATACTGGCTGTTGCATACCACTATACCGGCTGTTGCTGTACCACTATACCGGCTGTTGCTGTACCACTATACCGGCTCCACTGACCACTATACCGGCTGTTGCTGTACCACTATACCGGCTGTTGCATACCACTATACTGGCTGTTGCTGTACCACTATACCGGCTGTTGCCGTTCCACTATACCGGCTGTTGCTGTACCACTATACCGGCTGTTGCTGTACCACTATACCCGCTCCACTGACCACTATACCGGCTGTTGCTGTACCACTATACCGGCTCCACTGGCCACTATACCGACTGTTGCTGTACCACTATACCGGCTGTTGCTGTACCACTATACCGGCTGTTGCTGTACCACTATACCGGCTGTTGCTGTACCACTATACCGGCTGTTCCTGTACCACTATACCCGCAGCACTGACCATTAAACCGGCTGTTGATGTACCACTATACCGGCTGTTGCTGTACCACTATACCGGCTGTTGCTGTACCACTATACCCGCTCCACTGACCACTATACCGGCTGTTGCTGTACCACTATACCGGCTCCACTGGCCACTATACCGGCTGTTGCTGTACCACTATACCGGCTGTTGCTGTACCACTATACCGGCTGTTGCTGTACCACTATACCGGCTCCACTGGCCACTATACCGGCTGTTGCCGAACCACTATACCAGCTGTTGCTGTACCACTATACCGGCTGTTGCTGTACCACTATACCGGCTGTTGCTGTACCACTACACCTGCTGTTACTGTACCACTATACCGGCTGTTGCTGTACCACTATACCGGCTGTTGCTGTACCACTATACCGGCTGTTGCTGTACCACTATACCGGCTGTTGCTGTACCACTATACCGGCTGTTGCTGTACCACTATACCCGCTCCATTGACCACTATACCGGCTGTTGCTGTACCACTATACCGGCTGTTGCTGTCCCACTATACCGGTTGTTGCTGTACCACTATACCGGCTGTTGCTGTACCACTATACCGGCTGTTGCTGTACCACTATACCGGCTGTTCCTGTACCACTATACTTGCTCCACTGACCTCTATACCGGCTGTTGCTGTACCACTATACCGGCTGTTGCTGTACCACTATACCGGCTCCACTGGCCACTATACCGGCTATTGCTGTACCACTATACCGGCTGTTGCTGTACCACTATACCGGCTCCACTGGCCACTATACCGGCTGTTGCTGTACCACTATACCGGCTGTTGCTGTACCACTATACCGGCTGTAGCTGTACCACTATACCGGCTGTTGCTGTACCACTATACCCGCTCCACTGACCACTATACCGGCTGTTGCTGTACCACTATACCGGCTGTTGCTGTACCACTATACCCGCTCCACTGACCACTATACCGGCTGTTGCTGTACCACTATACCGGCTCCACTGGCCACTATACCGGCTGTTGCTGTACCACTATACCGGCTGTTGTTGTACCACTATACCGGCTGTTGCTGTACCACTATACCAGCTGTTGCTGTACCACTATACCGGCTCCACTGACCACTATACCGGCTGTTGCTGTACCACTATACCGGCTGTTGCTGTACCACTTACCGGCTGTTGCTGTACCACTATACCGGCTGTTGCTGTAAGACAATACCTGCTCCACTGACCACTATAGCGGCTGTTGCTGTACCACTATACCGGCTGTTGCTGTACCACTATACCGGCTGTTGCTGTGCCACTATACCGGCTGTTGCTGTACGACTATACCGGCTCCACTGACCACTATACCGGCTGTTGCTGTACCACTATACCGGCTGTTGCTGTACCACTATACCGGCTGTTGCTGTACCACTATACCGGCTGTTGCTGTACCACTATACCGGCTTTTGCTGTACCACTATACCGGCTGTTGCTGTACCACTATACCGGCTGTTGCTGTACCACTATACCGGCTGTTGCTGTACCACTATACCGGCTGTTGCTGTACCACTATACCGGCTGTTGCTGTACCACTATACCGGCTGTTGCTGTACCACTATACCGGCTCCACTGACCACTATACCGGCTGTTTCTGTACCACTATACCGGCTGTTGCTGTACCACTATACCGGCTCCACTGACCACTATACCGGCTGTTGCTGTACCACTATACCGGCTGTTGCTGTACCACTATACCGGCTGTTGCTGTACCACTATACCGGTTCCACTAACCACTATACCGGCTGTTGCTGTACCACTATACCGGCTGTTGCTGTACCACTATACCGGCTGTTGCTGTACCACTATACCGGCTGTTGCTGTACCACTATACCGGCTGTTGCTGTACCACTATACCGGCTCCACTGACCACTATACCGGCTCCACTGACCACTATACCGGCTCCACTGACCACTATACCGGCTGTTTCTGTACCACTATACCGGCTTTTGCTGTACCACTATACCGGCTCAACTGACCACTATACCGGCTGTTGCTGTACCACTATACCGGCTGTTGCTGTACCACTATACCGGCTCCACTGACCACTATACCGGCTGTTGCTGTACCACTATACCGGCTGTTGCTGTACCACTTACCGGCTGTTGCTGTACGACTATACCGGCTGTTGCTGTACGACTATACCGGCTCCAATGACCACTATAGCGGCTGTTGCAGTACCACTATACCAGCTGTTGCTGTACCACTATACCGGCTGTTGCTGTACCACTATACCGGCTGTTGCTGTACCACTATACCGGCTGTTGCTGTACCACTATACCGGCTGTTGCTGTACCACTATACCGGCTGTTGCTGTACCACTATACTGGCTGTTGCATACCACTATACCGGCTGTTGCATACCAATGTACCGGCTGTTGCTGTACCACTATACCGGCTCCACTGACCACTATACCGGCTGTTGCATACCACTATATCGGCTGTTGCATACCACTATACCGGCTGTTGCTGTACCACTATACCGGCTGTTGCTGTACCACTATACCGGCTGTTGCTGTACCACTATACCGGCTCCACTGACCACTATACCGGCTGTTGCTGTACCACTATACCGGCTGTTGCTGTACCACTTACCGGCTGTTGCTGTACGACTATACCGGCTGTTGCTGTACGACTATACCGGCTCCAATGACCACTATAGCGGCTGTTGCAGTACCACTATACCAGCTGTTGCTGTACCACTATACCGGCTGTTGCTGTACCACTATACCGGCTGTTGCTGTACCACTATACCGGCTGTTGCATACCACTATACCGGCTGTTGCTGTACCACTATACCGGCTGTTGCTGTACCACTATACCGGCTCCACTGACCACTATACCGGCTGTTGCAGTACCACTATACCGGCTGTTGCATACCACTATACTAGCTGTTGCTGTACCACTATACCAGCTGTTGCCTTACCACTATACCGGCTGTTGCTGTACCACTATACCGGCTGTTGCTGTACCACTATACCGGCTCCACTGACCACTATACCGGCTCCACTGACCACTATACCGGTTCCACTGACCACTATACCGGCTGTTTCTGTACCATTATACCGGCTTTTGCTGTACCACTATACCGGCTCCACTAACCACTATACCGGCTGTTGCTGTACCACTATACCGGCTGTTGCTGTACCACTATACCGGCTGTTGCTGTACCACTATACCGGCTGTTGCTGTACCACTATACCGGCTCCACCGACCACTATACCGGCTGTTGCTGTACCACTATACCGGCTGTTGCTGTACCACTATACCGGCTCCACTGACCACTATACCGGCTGTTGTTGTACCACTATACCGGCTGTTGCTGTACCACTATACCGGCTCCACTGACCACTATACCGGCTCCACTGACCACTATACCGGCTGTTGCTGTACCACTATACCGGCTGTTGTTGTACCACTATACCGGCTCCACTGACCACTATACCGGCTGTTTCTGTACCACTATACCGGCTGTTGCTGTACCACTATACCGGCTCCACTGGCCACTATACCGGCTGTTGCTGTACCACTATACCGGCTCCACTGACCACTTTACCGGCTGTTGCTGTACCACTATACCGGCTGTTGCTGTACCACTATACCGGCTGTTGCTGAACCACTATACCGGCTGTTGCTGTACCACTATACCGGCTGTTGCATACCACTATACCGGCTGTTGCTGTACCACTATACCGGCTGTTGATGTACCACTATACCGGCTCCACTGACCACTATACCGGCTGTTGCTGTACCACTATACTGGCTGTTGCATACCACTATACTGACTGTTGCTGTACCACTATACCGGCTGTTGCCGTACCACTATACCGGCTGTTGCTGTACCACTATACCGGCTGTTGCTGTACCACTATACCGGCTCCACTGACCACTATACCGGCTCCACTCACCACTATACCGGCTCCACTGACCACTATACCGGCTGTTTCTGTACCATTATACCGGCTTTTGCTGTACCACTATACCGGCTCCACTGACCACTATACCGGCTGTTGCTGTACCACTATACCGGCTGTTGCTGTACCACTATACCGGCTGTTGCTGTACCACTATACCGGCTCCACCGACCCCTATACCGGCTGTTGCTGTACCACTATACCAGCTGTGGCTGTACCACTATACCGGCTCCACTGACTTCTATACCGGCTGTTGCTGTACCAATATACCGGCTGTTGCTGTACCACTATACCGGCTGTTGCTGTACCACTATACCGGCTGTTGCATACCACTATACCGGCTGTTGCTGTACCACTATACCGGCTGTTGCTGTACCACTATACCGGCTCCACTGACCACTATACCGGCTGTTTCTGTACCACTATACCGGCTGTTGCTGTACCACTATACCGGCTCCACTGACCACTATACCGGCTGATGCTGTACCACTATACCGGCTCCACTAACCACTATACCGGCTGTTGCTGTACCACTATACCGGCTGTTGCTGTACCACTATACCAGCTGTTGCTGTACCACTATACCGGCTGTTGCTGTACCACTATACCGGCTCCACTGACCACTATACCGGCTCCACTGACCACTATACCGGCTCCACTGACCACTATACCGGCTGTTTCTGTACCACTATACCGGCTGTTGCTGTACCACTATACCGGCTCCACTGACCACTATACCGGCTGTTGCTGTACCACTATACCGGCTGTTGCTGTACCACTATACCGGCTGTTGCTGTACCACTATACCGGCTCCACTGACCACTATACCGGCTGTTGCTGTACCACTATACCGGCTGTGGCTGTACCACTATACCGGCTCCACTGACTTCTATACCGGCTGTTGCTGTACCAATATACCGGCTGTTGCTGTACCACTATACCGGCTGTTGCTGTACCACTATACTGGCTGTTGCATACCACTATACCGGCTGTTGCTGTACCACTATACCGGCTGTTGCTGTACCACTATACCGGCTCCACTGACCACTATACCGGCTGTGGCATACCACTATACTGGCTGTTGCATACCACTATACCGGCTGTTGCTGTACCACTATACCGGCTGTTGCTGTACCACTATACCGGCTCCACTGACCACTATACCGGCTGTTGCTGTACCACTATACCGGCTGTTGCATACCACTATACTGGCTGTTGCTGTACCACTATACCGGCTGTTGCCGTACCACTATACCGGCTGTTGCTGTACCACTATACCGGCTGTTGCTGTACCACTATACCCGCTCCACTGACCACTATACCGGCTGTTGCTGTACCACTATACCGGCTCCACTGGCCACTATACCGACTGTTGCTGTACCACTATACCGGCTGTTGCTGTACCACTATACCGGCTGTTGCTGTACCACTATACCGGCTGTAGCTGTACCACTATACCGGCTGTTCCTGTACCACTATACCCGCAGCACTGACCATTAAACCGGCTGTTGATGTACCACTATACCGGCTGTTGCTGTACCACTATACCGGCTGTTGCTGTACCACTATACCGGCTGTTGCTGTACCACTATACCCGCTCCACTGACCACTATACCGGCTGTTGCTGTACCACTATACCGGCTCCACTGGCCACTATACCGGCTGTTGCTGTACCACTATACCGGCTGTTGCTGTACCACTATACCGGCTGTTGCTGTACCACTATACCGGCTCCACTGGCCACTATACCGGCTGTTGCCGAACCACTATACCAGCTGTTGCTGTACCACTATACCGGCTGTTGCTGTACCACTATACCGGCTGTTGCTGTACCACTATACCTGCTGTTACTGTACCACTATACCGGCTGTTGCTGTACCACTATACTGGCTGTTGCTGTACCACTATACCGGCTGTTGCTGTACCACTATACCGGCTGTTGCTGTACCACTATACCCGCTCCACTGACCACTATACCGGCTGTTGCTGTACCACTATACCGTCTGTTGCTGTCCCACTATACCGGTTGTTGCTGTACCACTATACCGGCTGTTGCTGTACCACTATACCGGCTGTTGCTGTACCACTATACCGGCTGTTCCTGTACCACTATACTTGCTCCACTGACCTCTATACCGGCTGTTGCTGTACCACTATACGGGCTGTTGCTGTACCACTATACCGGCTCCACTGGCCACTATACCGGCTATTGCTGTACCACTATACCGGCTGTTGCTGTACCACTATACCGGCTCCACTGGCCACTATACCTGCTGTTGCTGTACCACTATACCGGCTGTTGCTGTACCACTATACCGGCTGTAGCTGTACCACTATACCGGCTGTTGCTGTACCACTATACCCGCTCCACTGACCACTATACCGGCTGTTGCTGTACCACTATACCGGCTGTTGCTGTACCACTATACCCGCTCCACTCACCACTATACCGGCTGTTGCTGTACGACTATACCGGCTCCACTGGCCACTATACCGGCTGTTGCTGTACCACTATACCGGCTGTTGTTGTACCACTATACCGGCTGTTGCTGTACCACTATACCAGCTGTTGCTGTACCACTATACCGGCTCCACTGACCACTATACCGGCTATTGCTGTACCACTATACCGGCTGTTGCTGTACCACTTACCGGATGTTGCTGTACCACTATACCGGCTGTTGCTGTAAGACTATACCTGCTCCAATGACCACTATAGCGGCTGTTGCTGTACCACTATACCGGCTGTTGCTGTACCACTATACCGGCTGTTGCTGTGCCACTATACCGGCTGTTGCTGTACGACTATACCGGCTCCACTGACCACTATACCGGCTGTTGCTGTACCACTATACCGGCTGTTGCTGTACCACTATACCGGCTGTTGCTGTACCACTATACCGGCTGTTGCTGTACCACTATACCGGCTTTTGCTGTACCACTATACCGGCTGTTGCTGTACCACTATACCGGCTGTTGCTGTACCACTATACCGGCTGTTGCTGTACCACTTTACCGGCTGTTGCTGTACCACTATACCGGCTGTTGCTGTACCACTATACCGGCTCCACTGACCACTATACCGGCTGTTGCTGTACCACTATACCGGCTCCACTGACCACTATACCGGCTCCACTGACCACTATACCGGCTCCACTGACCACTATACCGGCTGTTGCTGTACCACTATACCGGCTGTTGCTGTACCACTATACCGGCTCCACTGACCACTATACCGGCTCCACTGACCACTATACCGGTTCCACTGACCACTATACCGGGTGTTTCTGTACCATTATACCGGCTTTTGCTGTACCACTATACCGGCTCCACTGACCACTATACCGGCTGTTGCTGTACCACTATACCGGCTGTTGCTGTACCACTATACCGGCTGTTGCTGTACCACTATACCGGCTGTTGCTGTACCACTATACCGGCTCCACCGACCACTATACCGGCTGTTGCTGTACCACTATACCGGCTGTTGCTGTACCACTATACCGGCTCCACTGACCACTATACCGGCTGTTGTTGTACCACTATACCGGCTGTTGCTGTACCACTATACCGGCTCCACTGACCACTATACCGGCTCCACTGACCACTATACCGGCTGTTGCTGTACCACTATACCGGCTGTTGTTGTACCACTATACCGGCTCCACTGACCACTATACCGGCTGTTTCTGTACCACTATACCGGCTGTTGCTGTACCACTATACCGGCTCCACTGGCCACTATACCGGCTGTTGCTGTACCACTATACCGGCTCCACTGACCACTATACCGGCTGTTGCTGTACCACTATACCGGCTGTTGCTGTACCACTATACCGGCTGTTGCTGAACCACTATACCGGCTGTTGCTGTACCACTATACCGGCTGTTGCATACCACTATACCGGCTGTTGCTGTACCACTATACCGGCTGTTGATGTACCACTATACCGGCTCCACTGACCACTATACCGGCTGTTGCTGTACCACTATACCGGCTGTTGCATACCACTATACTGACTGTTGCTGTACCACTATACCGGCTGTTGCCGTACCACTATACCGGCTGTTGCTGTACCACTATACCGGCTGTTGCTGTACCACTTTACCGGCTCCACTGACCACTATACCGGCTCCACTGACCACTATACCGGCTCCACTGGCCACTATACCGGCTGTTTCTGTACCATTATACCGGCTTTTGCTGTACCACTATACCGGCTCCACTGACCACTATACCGGCTGTTGCTGTACCACTATACCGGCTGTTGCTGTACCACTATACCGGCTGTTGCTGTACCACTATACCGGCTGTTGCTGTACCACTATACCGGCTCCACCAACCACTATACCGGCTGTTGCTGTACCACTATACCGGCTGTGGCTGTACCACTATACCGGCTCCACTGACTTCTATACCGGCTGTTGCTGTACCAATATACCGGCTGTTGCTGTACCACTATACCGGCTGTTGCTGTACCACTATACCGGCTGTTGCATACCACTATACCGGCTGTTGCTGTACCACTATACCGGCTGTTGCTGTACCACTATACCGGCTCCACTGACCACTATACCGGCTGTTTCTGTACCACTATACCGGCTGTTGCTGTACCACTATACCGGCTCCACTGACCACTATACCGGCTGATGCTGTACCACTATACCGGCTCCACTAACCACTATACCGGCTGTTGCTGTACCACTATACCGGCTGTTGCTGTACCACTATACCAGCTGTTGCTGTACCACTATACCGGCTGTTGCTCTACCACTATACCGGCTCCACTGACCACTATACCGGCTCCACTGACCACTATACCGGCTCCACTGACCACTATACCGGCTGTTTCTGTACCACTATACCGGCTGTTGCTGTACCACTATACCGGCTCCACTGACCACTATACCGGCTGTTGCTGTACCACTATACCGGCTGTTGCTGTACCACTATACCGGCTAATGCTGTACCACTATACCGGCTCCACTGACCACTATACCGGCTGTTGCTGTACCACTATACCGGCTGTGGCTGTACCACTATACCGGCTCCACTGACTACTATACCGGCTGTTGCTGTACCAATATACCGGCTGTTGCTGTACCACTATACCGGCTGTTGCTGTACCACTATACTGGCTGTTGCATACCACTATACCGGCTGTTGCTGTACCACTATACCGGCTGTTGCTGTACCACTATACCGGCTCCACTGACCACTATACCGGCTGTTGCATACCACTATACTGGCTGTTGCATACCACTATACCGGCTGTTGCTGTACCACTATACCGGCTGTTGCTGTACCACTATACCGGCTCCACTGACCACTATACCGGCTGTTGCTGTACCACTATACCGGCTGTTGCATACCACTATACTGGCTGTTGCTGTACCACTATACCGGCTGTTGCCGTTCCACTATACCGGCTGTTGCTGTACCACTATACCGGCTGTTGCTGTACCACTATACCCGCTCCACTGACCACTATACCGGCTGTTGCTGTACCACTATACCGGCTCCACTGGCCACTATACCGACTGTTGCTGTACCACTATACCGGCTGTTGCTGTACCACTATACCGGCTGTTGCTGTACCACTATACCGGCTGTTGCTGTACCACTATACCGGCTGTTCCTGTACCACTATACCCGCAGCACTGACCATTAAACCGGCTGTTGATGTACCACTATACCGGCTGTTGCTGTACCACTATACCGGCTGTTGCTGTACCACTATACCCGCTCCACTGACCACTATACCGGCTGTTGCTGTACCACTATACCGGCTCCACTGGCCACTATACCGGCTGTTGCTGTACCACTATACCGGCTGTTGCTGTACCACTATACCGGCTGTTGCTGTACCACTATACCGGCTCCACTGGCCACTATACCGGCTGTTGCCGAACCACTATACCAGCTGTTGCTGTACCACTATACCGGCTGTTGCTGTACCACTATACCGGCTGTTGCTGTACCACTATACCTGCTGTTACTGTACCACTATACCGGCTGTTGCTGTACCACTATACCGGCTGTTGCTGTACCACTATACCGGCTGTTGCTGTACCACTATACCGGCTGTTGCTGTACCACTATACCGGCTGTTGCTGTACCACTATACCCGCTCCATTGACCACTATACCGGCTGTTGCTGTACCACTATACCGGCTGTTGCTGTCCCACTATACCGGTTGTTGCTGTACCACTATACCGGCTGTTGCTGTACCACTATACCGGCTGTTGCTGTACCACTATACCGGCTGTTCCTGTACCACTATACTTGCTCCACTGACCTCTATACCGGCTGTTGCTGTACCACTATACCGGCTGTTGCTGTACCACTATACCGGCTCCACTGGCCACTATACCGGCTATTGCTGTACCACTATACCGGCTGTTGCTGTACCACTATACCGGCTCCACTGGCCACTATACCGGCTGTTGCTGTACCACTATACCGGCTGTTGCTGTACCACTATACCGGCTGTAGCTGTACCACTATACCGGCTGTTGCTGTACCACTATACCCGCTCCACTGACCACTATACCGGCTGTTGCTGTACCACTATACCGGCTGTTGCTGTACCACTATACCCGCTCCACTGACCACTATACCGGCTGTTGCTGTACCACTATACCGGCTCCACTGGCCACTATACCGGCTGTTGCTGTACCACTATACCGGCTGTTGTTGTACCACTATACCGGCTGTTGCTGTACCACTATACCAGCTGTTGCTGTACCACTATACCGGCTCCACTGACCACTATACCGGCTGTTGCTGTACCACTATACCGGCTGTTGCTGTACAACTTACCGGCTGTTGCTGTACCACTATACCGGCTGTTGCTGTAAGACAATACCTGCTCCACTGACCACTATAGCGGCTGTTGCTGTACCACTATACCGGCTGTTGCTGTACCACTATACCGGCTGTTGCTGTGCCACTATACCGGCTGTTGCTGTACGACTATACCGGCTCCACTGACCACTATACCGGCTGTTGCTGTACCACTATACCGGCTGTTGCTGTACCACTATACCGGCTGTTGCTGTACCACTATACCGGCTGTTGCTGTACCACTATACCGGCTTTTGCTGTACCACTATACCGGCTGTTGCTGTACCACTATACCGGCTGTTGCTGTACCACTATACCGGCTGTTGCTGTACCACTATACCGGCTGTTGCTGTACCACTATACCGGCTGTTGCTGTACCACTATACCGGCTGTTGCTGTACCACTATACCGGCTCCACTGACCACTATACCGGCTGTTTCTGTACCACTATACCGGCTGTTGCTGTACCACTATACCGGCTCCACTGACCACTATACCGGCTGTTGCTGTACCACTATACCGGCTGTTGCTGTACCACTATACCGGCTGTTGCTGTACCACTATACCGGTTCCACTAACCACTATACCGGCTGTTGCTGTACCACTATACCGGCTGTTGCTGTACCACTATACCGGCTGTTGCTGTACCACTATACCGGCTGTTGCTGTACCACTATACCGGCTGTTGCTGTACCACTATACCGGCTCCACTGACCACTATACCGGCTCCACTGACCACTATACCGGCTCCACTGACCACTATACCGGCTGTTTCTGTACCACTATACCGGCTTTTGCTGTACCACTATACCGGCTCAACTGACCACTATACCGGCTGTTGCTGTACCACTATACCGGCTGTTGCTGTACCACTATACCGGCTCCACTGACCACTATACCGGCTGTTGCTGTACCACTATACCGGCTGTTGCTGTACCACTTACCGGCTGTTGCTGTACGACTATACCGGCTGTTGCTGTACGACTATACCGGCTCCAATGACCACTATAGCGGCTGTTGCAGTACCACTATACCAGCTGTTGCTGTACCACTATACCGGCTGTTGCTGTACCACTATACCGGCTGTTGCTGTACCACTATACCGGCTGTTGCTGTACCACTATACCGGCTGTTGCTGTACCACTATACCGGCTGTTGCTGTACCACTATACCGGCTGTTGCATACCACTATACCGGCTGTTGCATACCAATGTACCGGCTGTTGCTGTACCACTATACCGGCTCCACTGACCACTATACCGGCTGTTGCATACCACTATACCGGCTGTTGCATACCACTATACCGGCTGTTGCTGTACCACTATACCGGCTGTTGCTGTACCACTATACCGGCTGTTGCTGTACCACTATACCGGCTCCACTGACCACTATACCGGCTGTTGCTGTACCACTATACCGGCTGTTGCTGTACCACTTACCGGCTGTTGCTGTACGACTATACCGGCTGTTGCTGTACGACTATACCGGCTCCAATGACCACTATAGCGGCTGTTGCAGTACCACTATACCAGCTGTTGCTGTACCACTATACCGGCTGTTGCTGTACCACTATACCGGCTGTTGCTGTACCACTATACCGGCTGTTGCTGTACCACTATACCGGCTGTTGCTGTACCACTATACCGGCTCCACTGACCACTATACCGGCTGTTGCAGTACCACTATACCGGCTGTTGCATACCACTATACTAGCTGTTGCTGTACCACTATACCAGCTGTTGCCTTACCACTATACCGGCTGTTGCTGTACCACTATACCGGCTGTTGCTGTACCACTATACCGGCTCCACTGACCACTATACCGGCTCCACTGACCACTATACCGGTTCCACTGACCACTATACCGGCTGTTTCTGTACCATTATACCGGCTTTTGCTGTACCACTATACCGGCTCCACTGACCACTATACCGGCTGTTGCTGTACCACTATACCGGCTGTTGCTGTACCACTATACCGGCTGTTGCTGTACCACTATACCGGCTGTTGCTGTACCACTATACCGGCTCCACCGACCACTATACCGGCTGTTGCTGTACCACTATACCGGCTGTTGCTGTACCACTATACCGGCTCCACTGACCACTATACCGGCTGTTGTTGTACCACTATACCGGCTGTTGCTGTACCACTATACCGGCTCCACTGACCACTATACCGGCTCCACTGACCACTATACCGGCTGTTGATGTACCACTATACCGGCTGTTGTTGTACCACTATACCGGCTCCACTGACCACTATACCGGCTGTTTCTGTACCACTATACCGGCTGTTGCTGTACCACTATACCGGCTCCACTGGCCACTATACCGGCTGTTGCTGTACCACTATACCGGCTCCACTGACCACTTTACCGGCTGTTGCTGTACCACTATACCGGCTGTTGCTGTACCACTATACCGGCTGTTGCTGAACCACTATACCGGCTGTTGCTGTACCACTATACCGGCTGTTGCATACCACTATACCGGCTGTTGCTGTACCACTATACCGGCTGTTGATGTACCACTATACCGGCTCCACTGACCACTATACCGGCTGTTGCTGTACCACTATACTGGCTGTTGCATACCACTATACTGACTGTTGCTGTACCACTATACCGGCTGTTGCCGTACCACTATACCGGCTGTTGCTGTACCACTATACCGGCTGTTGCTGTACCACTATACCGGCTCCACTGACCACTATACCGGCTCCACTGACCACTATACCGGCTCCACTGACCACTATACCGGCTGTTTCTGTACCATTATACCGGCTTTTGCTGTACCACTATACCGGCTCCACTGACCACTATACCGGCTGTTGCTGTACCACTATACCGGCTGTTGCTGTACCACTATACCGGCTGTTGCTGTACCACTATACCGGCTCCACCGACCCCTATACCGGCTGTTGCTGTACCACTATACCAGCTGTGGCTGTACCACTATACCGGCTCCACTGACTTCTATACCGGCTGTTGCTGTACCAATATACCGGCTGTTGCTGTACCACTATACCGGCTGTTGCTGTACCACTATACCGGCTGTTGCATACCACTATACCGGCTGTTGCTGTACCACTATACCGGCTGTTGCTGTACCACTATACCGGCTCCACTGACCACTATACCGGCTGTTTCTGTACCACTATACCGGCTGTTGCTGTACCACTATACCGGCTCCACTGACCACTATACCGGCTGATGCTGTACCACTATACCGGCTCCACTAACCACTATACCGGCTGTTGCTGTACCACTATACCGGCTGTTGCTGTACCACTATACCAGCTGTTGCTGTACCACTATACCGGCTGTTGCTGTACCACTATACCGGCTCCACTGACCACTATACCGGCTCCACTGACCACTATACCGGCTCCACTGACCACTATACCGGCTGTTTCTGTACCACTATACCGGCTGTTGCTGTACCACTATACCGGCTCCACTGACCACTATACCGGCTGTTGCTGTACCACTATACCGGCTGTTGCTGTACCACTATACCGGCTGTTGCTGTACCACTATACCGGCTCCACTGACCACTATACCGGCTCCACTGACCACTATACCGGCTGTTGCTGTACCACTATACCGGCTGTGGCTGTACCACTATACCGGCTCCACTGACTTCTATACCGGCTGTTGCTGTACCAATATACCGGCTGTTGCTGTACCACTATACCGGCTGTTGCTGTACCACTATACTGGCTGTTGTATACCACTATACCGGCTGTTGCTGTACCACTATACCGGCTGTTGCTGTACCACTATACCGGCTCCACTGACCACTATACCGGCTGTGGCATACCACTATACTGGCTGTTGCATACCACTATACCGGCTGTTGCTGTACCACTATACCGGCTGTTGCTGTACCACTATACCGGCTCCACTGACCACTATACCGGCTGTTGCTGTACCACTATACCGGCTGTTGCATACCACTATACTGGCTGTTGCTGTACCACTATACCGGCTGTTGCCGTACCACTATACCGGCTGTTGCTGTACCACTATACCGGCTGTTGCTGTACCACTATACCCGCTCCACTGACCACTATACCGGCTGTTGCTGTACCACTATACCGGCTCCACTGGCCACTATACCGACTGTTGCTGTACCACTATACCGGCTGTTGCTGTACCACTATACCGGCTGTTGCTGTACCACTATACCGGCTGTAGCTGTACCACTATACCGGCTGTTCCTGTACCACTATACCCGCAGCACTGACCATTAAACCGGCTGTTGATGTACCACTATACCGGCTGTTGCTGTACCACTATACCGGCTGTTGCTGTACCACTATACCGGCTGTTGCTGTACCACTATACCCGCTCCACTGACCACTATACCGGCTGTTGCTGTACCACTATACCGGCTCCACTGGCCACTATACCGGCTGTTGCTGTACCACTATACCGGCTGTTGCTGTACCACTATACCGGCTGTTGCTGTACCACTATACCGGCTGTTGCTGTACCACTATACCGGCTCCACTGGCCACTATACCGGCTGTTGCCGAACCACTATACCAGCTGTTGCTGTACCACTATACCGGCTGTTGCTGTACCACTATACCGGCTGTTGCTGTACCACTATACCTGCTGTTACTGTACCACTATACCGGCTGTTGCTGTACCACTATACTGGCTGTTGCTGTACCACTATACCGGCTGTTGCTGTACCACTATACCGGCTGTTGCTGTACCACTATACCGGCTGTTGCTGTACCACTATACCCGCTCCACTGACCACTATACCGGCTGTTGCTGTACCACTATACCGGCTGTTGCTGTCCCACTATACCGGTTGTTGCTGTACCACTATACCGGCTGTTGCTGTACCACTATACCGGCTGTTGCTGTACCACTATACCGGCTGTTCCTGTACCACTATACTTGCTCCACTGACCTCTATACCGGCTGTTGCTGTACCACTATACGGGCTGTTGCTGTACCACTATACCGGCTCCACTGGCCACTATACCGGCTATTGCTGTACCACTATACCGGCTGTTGCTGTACCACTATACCGGCTCCACTGGCCACTATACCTGCTGTTGCTGTACCACTATACCGGCTGTTGCTGTACCACTATACCGGCTGTAGCTGTACCACTATACCGGCTGTTGCTGTACCACTATACCCGCTCCACTGACCACTATACCGGCTGTTGCTGTACCACTATACCGGCTGTTGCTGTACCACTATACCCGCTCCACTCACCACTATACCGGCTGTTGCTGTACGACTATACCGGCTCCACTGGCCACTATACCGGCTGTTGCTGTACCACTATACCGGCTGTTGTTGTACCACTATACCGGCTGTTGCTGTACCACTATACCAGCTGTTGCTGTACCACTATACCGGCTCCACTGACCACTATACCGGCAATTGCTGTACCACTATACCGGCTGTTGCTGTACCACTTACCGGATGTTGCTGTACCACTATACCGGCTGTTGCTGTAAGACTATACCTGCTCCAATGACCACTATAGCGGCTGTTGCTGTACCACTATACCGGCTGTTGCTGTACCACTATACCGGCTGTTGCTGTGCCACTATACCGGCTGTTGCTGTACGACTATACCGGCTCCACTGACCACTATACCGGCTGTTGCTGTACCACTATACCGGCTGTTGCTGTACCACTATACCGGCTGTTGCTGTACCACTATACCGGCTGTTGCTGTACCACTATACCGGCTTTTGCTGTACCACTATACCGGCTGTTGCTGTACCACTATACCGGCTGTTGCTGTACCACTATACCGGCTGTTGCTGTACCACTTTACCGGCTGTTGCTGTACCACTATACCGGCTGTTGCTGTACCACTATACCGGCTCCACTGACCACTATACCGGCTGTTGCTGTACCACTATACCGGCTCCACTGACCACTATACCGGCTCCACTGACCACTATACCGGCTCCACTGACCACTATACCGGCTGTTGCTGTACCACTATACCGGCTGTTGCTGTACCACTATACCGGCTCCACTGACCACTATACCGGCTCCACTGACCACTATACCGGTTCCACTGACCACTATACCGGGTGTTTCTGTACCATTATACCGGCTTTTGCTGTACCACTATACCGGCTCCACTGACCACTATACCGGCTGTTGCTGTACCACTATACCGGCTGTTGCTGTACCACTATACCCGCTCCACTGACCACTATACCGGCTGTTGCTGTACCACTATACCGGCTGTTGCTGTCCCACTATACCGGTTGTTGCTGTACCACTATACCGGCTGTTGCTGTACCACTATACCGGCTGTTGCTGTACCACTATACCGGCTGTTCCTGTACCACTATACTTGCTCCACTGACCTCTATACCGGCTGTTGCTGTACCACTATACGGGCTGTTGCTGTACCACTATACCGGCTCCACTGGCCACTATACCGGCTATTGCTGTACCACTATACCGGCTGTTGCTGTACCACTATACCGGCTCCACTGGCCACTATACCTGCTGTTGCTGTACCACTATACCGGCTGTTGCTGTACCACTATACCGGCTGTAGCTGTACCACTATACCGGCTGTTGCTGTACCACTATACCCGCTCCACTGACCACTATACCGGCTGTTGCTGTACCACTATACCGGCTGTTGCTGTACCACTATACCCGCTCCACTCACCACTATACCGGCTGTTGCTGTACGACTATACCGGCTCCACTGGCCACTATACCGGCTGTTGCTGTACCACTATACCGGCTGTTGTTGTACCACTATACCGGCTGTTGCTGTACCACTATACCAGCTGTTGCTGTACCACTATACCGGCTCCACTGACCACTATACCGGCTATTGCTGTACCACTATACCGGCTGTTGCTGTACCACTTACCGGATGTTGCTGTACCACTATACCGGCTGTTGCTGTAAGACTATACCTGCTCCAATGACCACTATAGCGGCTGTTGCTGTACCACTATACCGGCTGTTGCTGTACCACTATACCGGCTGTTGCTGTGCCACTATACCGGCTGTTGCTGTACGACTATACCGGCTCCACTGACCACTATACCGGCTGTTGCTGTACCACTATACCGGCTGTTGCTGTACCACTATACCGGCTGTTGCTGTACCACTATACCGGCTGTTGCTGTACCACTATACCGGCTTTTGCTGTACCACTATACCGGCTGTTGCTGTACCACTATACCGGCTGTTGCTGTACCACTATACCGGCTGTTGCTGTACCACTTTACCGGCTGTTGCTGTACCACTATACCGGCTGTTGCTGTACCACTATACCGGCTCCACTGACCACTATACCGGCTGTTGCTGTACCACT
The DNA here is from genome assembly GCA_036785665.1 of Chirona hameri. NCBI lineage: Eukaryota > Metazoa > Arthropoda > Thecostraca > Balanomorpha > Balanidae > Chirona > Chirona hameri. Next base: position 128,965 of record JAXIVJ010000055.1, read on the forward strand.
ATACCGGCTCCACTGACCACTATACCGGCTCCACTGACCACTATACCGGCTCCACTGACCACTATACCGGCTGTTGCTGTACCACTATACCGGCTGTTGCTGTACCACTATACCGGCTCCACTGACCACTATACCGGCTCCACTGACCACTATACCGGTTCCACTGACCACTATACCGGGTGTTTCTGTACCATTATACCGGCTTTTGCTGTACCACTATACCGGCTCCACTGACCACTATACCGGCTGTTGCTGTACCACTATACCGGCTGTTGCTGTACCACTATACCGGCTGTTGCTGTACCACTATACCGGCTGTTGCTGTACCACTATACCGGCTCCACCGACCACTATACCGGCTGTTGCTGTACCACTATACCGGCTGTTGCTGTACCACTATACCGGCTCCACTGACCACTATACCGGCTGTTGTTGTACCACTATACCGGCTGTTGCTGTACCACTATACCGGCTCCACTGACCACTATACCGGCTCCACTGACCACTATACCGGCTGTTGCTGTACCACTATACCGGCTGTTGTTGTACCACTATACCGGCTCCACTGACCACTATACCGGCTGTTTCTGTACCACTATACCGGCTGTTGCTGTACCACTATACCGGCTCCACTGGCCACTATACCGGCTGTTGCTGTACCACTATACCGGCTCCACTGACCACTATACCGGCTGTTGCTGTACCACTATACCGGCTGTTGCTGTACCACTATACCGGCTGTTGCTGAACCACTATACCGGCTGTTGCTGTACCACTATACCGGCTGTTGCATACCACTATACCGGCTGTTGCTGTACCACTATACCGGCTGTTGATGTACCACTATACCGGCTCCACTGACCACTATACCGGCTGTTGCTGTACCACTATACCGGCTGTTGCATACCACTATACTGACTGTTGCTGTACCACTATACCGGCTGTTGCCGTACCACTATACCGGCTGTTGCTGTACCACTATACCGGCTGTTGCTGTACCACTTTACCGGCTCCACTGACCACTATACCGGCTCCACTGACCACTATACCGGCTCCACTGGCCACTATACCGGCTGTTTCTGTACCATTATACCGGCTTTTGCTGTACCACTATACCGGCTCCACTGACCACTATACCGGCTGTTGCTGTACCACTATACCGGCTGTTGCTGTACCACTATACCGGCTGTTGCTGTACCACTATACCGGCTGTTGCTGTACCACTATACCGGCTCCACCAACCACTATACCGGCTGTTGCTGTACCACTATACCGGCTGTGGCTGTACCACTATACCGGCTCCACTGACTTCTATACCGGCTGTTGCTGTACCAATATACCGGCTGTTGCTGTACCACTATACCGGCTGTTGCTGTACCACTATACCGGCTGTTGCATACCACTATACCGGCTGTTGCTGTACCACTATACCGGCTGTTGCTGTACCACTATACCGGCTCCACTGACCACTATACCGGCTGTTTCTGTACCACTATACCGGCTGTTGCTGTACCACTATACCGGCTCCACTGACCACTATACCGGCTGATGCTGTACCACTATACCGGCTCCACTAACCACTATACCGGCTGTTGCTGTACCACTATACCGGCTGTTGCTGTACCACTATACCAGCTGTTGCTGTACCACTATACCGGCTGTTGCTCTACCACTATACCGGCTCCACTGACCACTATACCGGCTCCACTGACCACTATACCGGCTCCACTGACCACTATACCGGCTGTTTCTGTACCACTATACCGGCTGTTGCTGTACCACTATACCGGCTCCACTGACCACTATACCGGCTGTTGCTGTACCACTATACCGGCTGTTGCTGTACCACTATACCGGCTAATGCTGTACCACTATACCGGCTCCACTGACCACTATACCGGCTGTTGCTGTACCACTATACCGGCTGTGGCTGTACCACTATACCGGCTCCACTGACTACTATACCGGCTGTTGCTGTACCAATATACCGGCTGTTGCTGTACCACTATACCGGCTGTTGCTGTACCACTATACTGGCTGTTGCATACCACTATACCGGCTGTTGCTGTACCACTATACCGGCTGTTGCTGTACCACTATACCGGCTCCACTGACCACTATACCGGCTGTTGCATACCACTATACTGGCTGTTGCATACCACTATACCGGCTGTTGCTGTACCACTATACCGGCTGTTGCTGTACCACTATACCGGCTCCACTGACCACTATACCGGCTGTTGCTGTACCACTATACCGGCTGTTGCATACCACTATACTGGCTGTTGCTGTACCACTATACCGGCTGTTGCCGTTCCACTATACCGGCTGTTGCTGTACCACTATACCGGCTGTTGCTGTACCACTATACCCGCTCCACTGACCACTATACCGGCTGTTGCTGTACCACTATACCGGCTCCACTGGCCACTATACCGACTGTTGCTGTACCACTATACCGGCTGTTGCTGTACCACTATACCGGCTGTTGCTGTACCACTATACCGGCTGTTGCTGTACCACTATACCGGCTGTTCCTGTACCACTATACCCGCAGCACTGACCATTAAACCGGCTGTTGATGTACCACTATACCGGCTGTTGCTGTACCACTATACCGGCTGTTGCTGTACCACTATACCCGCTCCACTGACCACTATACCGGCTGTTGCTGTACCACTATACCGGCTCCACTGGCCACTATACCGGCTGTTGCTGTACCACTATACCGGCTGTTGCTGTACCACTATACCGGCTGTTGCTGTACCACTATACCGGCTCCACTGGCCACTATACCGGCTGTTGCCGAACCACTATACCAGCTGTTGCTGTACCACTATACCGGCTGTTGCTGTACCACTATACCGGCTGTTGCTGTACCACTATACCTGCTGTTACTGTACCACTATACCGGCTGTTGCTGTACCACTATACCGGCTGTTGCTGTACCACTATACCGGCTGTTGCTGTACCACTATACCGGCTGTTGCTGTACCACTATACCGGCTGTTGCTGTACCACTATACCCGCTCCATTGACCACTATACCGGCTGTTGCTGTACCACTATACCGGCTGTTGCTGTCCCACTATACCGGTTGTTGCTGTACCACTATACCGGCTGTTGCTGTACCACTATACCGGCTGTTGCTGTACCACTATACCGGCTGTTCCTGTACCACTATACTTGCTCCACTGACCTCTATACCGGCTGTTGCTGTACCACTATACCGGCTGTTGCTGTACCACTATACCGGCTCCACTGGCCACTATACCGGCTATTGCTGTACCACTATACCGGCTGTTGCTGTACCACTATACCGGCTCCACTGGCCACTATACCGGCTGTTGCTGTACCACTATACCGGCTGTTGCTGTACCACTATACCGGCTGTAGCTGTACCACTATACCGGCTGTTGCTGTACCACTATACCCGCTCCACTGACCACTATACCGGCTGTTGCTGTACCACTATACCGGCTGTTGCTGTACCACTATACCCGCTCCACTGACCACTATACCGGCTGTTGCTGTACCACTATACCGGCTCCACTGGCCACTATACCGGCTGTTGCTGTACCACTATACCGGCTGTTGTTGTACCACTATACCGGCTGTTGCTGTACCACTATACCAGCTGTTGCTGTACCACTATACCGGCTCCACTGACCACTATACCGGCTGTTGCTGTACCACTATACCGGCTGTTGCTGTACAACTTACCGGCTGTTGCTGTACCACTATACCGGCTGTTGCTGTAAGACAATACCTGCTCCACTGACCACTATAGCGGCTGTTGCTGTACCACTATACCGGCTGTTGCTGTACCACTATACCGGCTGTTGCTGTGCCACTATACCGGCTGTTGCTGTACGACTATACCGGCTCCACTGACCACTATACCGGCTGTTGCTGTACCACTATACCGGCTGTTGCTGTACCACTATACCGGCTGTTGCTGTACCACTATACCGGCTGTTGCTGTACCACTATACCGGCTTTTGCTGTACCACTATACCGGCTGTTGCTGTACCACTATACCGGCTGTTGCTGTACCACTATACCGGCTGTTGCTGTACCACTATACCGGCTGTTGCTGTACCACTATACCGGCTGTTGCTGTACCACTATACCGGCTGTTGCTGTACCACTATACCGGCTCCACTGACCACTATACCGGCTGTTTCTGTACCACTATACCGGCTGTTGCTGTACCACTATACCGGCTCCACTGACCACTATACCGGCTGTTGCTGTACCACTATACCGGCTGTTGCTGTACCACTATACCGGCTGTTGCTGTACCACTATACCGGTTCCACTAACCACTATACCGGCTGTTGCTGTACCACTATACCGGCTGTTGCTGTACCACTATACCGGCTGTTGCTGTACCACTATACCGGCTGTTGCTGTACCACTATACCGGCTGTTGCTGTACCACTATACCGGCTCCACTGACCACTATACCGGCTCCACTGACCACTATACCGGCTCCACTGACCACTATACCGGCTGTTTCTGTACCACTATACCGGCTTTTGCTGTACCACTATACCGGCTCAACTGACCACTATACCGGCTGTTGCTGTACCACTATACCGGCTGTTGCTGTACCACTATACCGGCTCCACTGACCACTATACCGGCTGTTGCTGTACCACTATACCGGCTGTTGCTGTACCACTTACCGGCTGTTGCTGTACGACTATACCGGCTGTTGCTGTACGACTATACCGGCTCCAATGACCACTATAGCGGCTGTTGCAGTACCACTATACCAGCTGTTGCTGTACCACTATACCGGCTGTTGCTGTACCACTATACCGGCTGTTGCTGTACCACTATACCGGCTGTTGCTGTACCACTATACCGGCTGTTGCTGTACCACTATACCGGCTGTTGCTGTACCACTATACCGGCTGTTGCATACCACTATACCGGCTGTTGCATACCAATGTACCGGCTGTTGCTGTACCACTATACCGGCTCCACTGACCACTATACCGGCTGTTGCATACCACTATACCGGCTGTTGCATACCACTATACCGGCTGTTGCTGTACCACTATACCGGCTGTTGCTGTACCACTATACCGGCTGTTGCTGTACCACTATACCGGCTCCACTGACCACTATACCGGCTGTTGCTGTACCACTATACCGGCTGTTGCTGTACCACTTACCGGCTGTTGCTGTACGACTATACCGGCTGTTGCTGTACGACTATACCGGCTCCAATGACCACTATAGCGGCTGTTGCAGTACCACTATACCAGCTGTTGCTGTACCACTATACCGGCTGTTGCTGTACCACTATACCGGCTGTTGCTGTACCACTATACCGGCTGTTGCTGTACCACTATACCGGCTGTTGCTGTACCACTATACCGGCTCCACTGACCACTATACCGGCTGTTGCAGTACCACTATACCGGCTGTTGCATACCACTATACTAGCTGTTGCTGTACCACTATACCAGCTGTTGCCTTACCACTATACCGGCTGTTGCTGTACCACTATACCGGCTGTTGCTGTACCACTATACCGGCTCCACTGACCACTATACCGGCTCCACTGACCACTATACCGGTTCCACTGACCACTATACCGGCTGTTTCTGTACCATTATACCGGCTTTTGCTGTACCACTATACCGGCTCCACTGACCACTATACCGGCTGTTGCTGTACCACTATACCGGCTGTTGCTGTACCACTATACCGGCTGTTGCTGTACCACTATACCGGCTGTTGCTGTACCACTATACCGGCTCCACCGACCACTATACCGGCTGTTGCTGTACCACTATACCGGCTGTTGCTGTACCACTATACCGGCTCCACTGACCACTATACCGGCTGTTGTTGTACCACTATACCGGCTGTTGCTGTACCACTATACCGGCTCCACTGACCACTATACCGGCTCCACTGACCACTATACCGGCTGTTGATGTACCACTATACCGGCTGTTGTTGTACCACTATACCGGCTCCACTGACCACTATACCGGCTGTTTCTGTACCACTATACCGGCTGTTGCTGTACCACTATACCGGCTCCACTGGCCACTATACCGGCTGTTGCTGTACCACTATACCGGCTCCACTGACCACTTTACCGGCTGTTGCTGTACCACTATACCGGCTGTTGCTGTACCACTATACCGGCTGTTGCTGAACCACTATACCGGCTGTTGCTGTACCACTATACCGGCTGTTGCATACCACTATACCGGCTGTTGCTGTACCACTATACCGGCTGTTGATGTACCACTATACCGGCTCCACTGACCACTATACCGGCTGTTGCTGTACCACTATACTGGCTGTTGCATACCACTATACTGACTGTTGCTGTACCACTATACCGGCTGTTGCCGTACCACTATACCGGCTGTTGCTGTACCACTATACCGGCTGTTGCTGTACCACTATACCGGCTCCACTGACCACTATACCGGCTCCACTGACCACTATACCGGCTCCACTGACCACTATACCGGCTGTTTCTGTACCATTATACCGGCTTTTGCTGTACCACTATACCGGCTCCACTGACCACTATACCGGCTGTTGCTGTACCACTATACCGGCTGTTGCTGTACCACTATACCGGCTGTTGCTGTACCACTATACCGGCTCCACCGACCCCTATACCGGCTGTTGCTGTACCACTATACCAGCTGTGGCTGTACCACTATACCGGCTCCACTGACTTCTATACCGGCTGTTGCTGTACCAATATACCGGCTGTTGCTGTACCACTATACCGGCTGTTGCTGTACCACTATACCGGCTGTTGCATACCACTATACCGGCTGTTGCTGTACCACTATACCGGCTGTTGCTGTACCACTATACCGGCTCCACTGACCACTATACCGGCTGTTTCTGTACCACTATACCGGCTGTTGCTGTACCACTATACCGGCTCCACTGACCACTATACCGGCTGATGCTGTACCACTATACCGGCTCCACTAACCACTATACCGGCTGTTGCTGTACCACTATACCGGCTGTTGCTGTACCACTATACCAGCTGTTGCTGTACCACTATACCGGCTGTTGCTGTACCACTATACCGGCTCCACTGACCACTATACCGGCTCCACTGACCACTATACCGGCTCCACTGACCACTATACCGGCTGTTTCTGTACCACTATACCGGCTGTTGCTGTACCACTATACCGGCTCCACTGACCACTATACCGGCTGTTGCTGTACCACTATACCGGCTGTTGCTGTACCACTATACCGGCTGTTGCTGTACCACTATACCGGCTCCACTGACCACTATACCGGCTGTTGCTGTACCACTATACCGGCTGTGGCTGTACCACTATACCGGCTCCACTGACTTCTATACCGGCTGTTGCTGTACCAATATACCGGCTGTTGCTGTACCACTATACCGGCTGTTGCTGTACCACTATACTGGCTGTTGTATACCACTATACCGGCTGTTGCTGTACCACTATACCGGCTGTTGCTGTACCACTATACCGGCTCCACTGACCACTATACCGGCTGTGGCATACCACTATACTGGCTGTTGCATACCACTATACCGGCTGTTGCTGTACCACTATACCGGCTGTTGCTGTACCACTATACCGGCTCCACTGACCACTATACCGGCTGTTGCTGTACCACTATACCGGCTGTTGCATACCACTATACTGGCTGTTGCTGTACCACTATACCGGCTGTTGCCGTACCACTATACCGGCTGTTGCTGTACCACTATACCGGCTGTTGCTGTACCACTATACCCGCTCCACTGACCACTATACCGGCTGTTGCTGTACCACTATACCGGCTCCACTGGCCACTATACCGACTGTTGCTGTACCACTATACCGGCTGTTGCTGTACCACTATACCGGCTGTTGCTGTACCACTATACCGGCTGTAGCTGTACCACTATACCGGCTGTTCCTGTACCACTATACCCGCAGCACTGACCATTAAACCGGCTGTTGATGTACCACTATACCGGCTGTTGCTGTACCACTATACCGGCTGTTGCTGTACCACTATACCGGCTGTTGCTGTACCACTATACCCGCTCCACTGACCACTATACCGGCTGTTGCTGTACCACTATACCGGCTCCACTGGCCACTATACCGGCTGTTGCTGTACCACTATACCGGCTGTTGCTGTACCACTATACCGGCTGTTGCTGTACCACTATACCGGCTGTTGCTGTACCACTATACCGGCCCCACTGGCCACTATACCGGCTGTTGCCGAACCACTATACCAGCTGTTGCTGTACCACTATACCGGCTGTTGCTGTACCACTATACCGGCTGTTGCTGTACCACTATACCTGCTGTTACTGTACCACTATACCGGCTGTTGCTGTACCACTATACTGGCTGTTGCTGTACCACTATACCGGCTGTTGCTGTACCACTATACCGGCTGTTGCTGTACCACTATACCGGCTGTTGCTGTACCACTATACCCGCTCCACTGACCACTATACCGGCTGTTGCTGTACCACTATACCGGCTGTTGCTGTCCCACTATACCGGTTGTTGCTGTACCACTATACCGGCTGTTGCTGTACCACTATACCGGCTGTTGCTGTACCACTATACCGGCTGTTCCTGTACCACTATACTTGCTCCACTGACCTCTATACCGGCTGTTGCTGTACCACTATACGGGCTGTTGCTGTACCACTATACCGGCTCCACTGGCCACTATACCGGCTATTGCTGTACCACTATACCGGCTGTTGCTGTACCACTATACCGGCTCCACTGGCCACTATACCTGCTGTTGCTGTACCACTATACCGGCTGTTGCTGTACCACTATACCGGCTGTAGCTGTACCACTATACCGGCTGTTGCTGTACCACTATACCCGCTCCACTGACCACTATACCGGCTGTTGCTGTACCACTATACCGGCTGTTGCTGTACCACTATACCCGCTCCACTCACCACTATACCGGCTGTTGCTGTACGACTATACCGGCTCCACTGGCCACTATACCGGCTGTTGCTGTACCACTATACCGGCTGTTGTTGTACCACTATACCGGCTGTTGCTGTACCACTATACCAGCTGTTGCTGTACCACTATACCGGCTCCACTGACCACTATACCGGCAATTGCTGTACCACTATACCGGCTGTTGCTGTACCACTTACCGGATGTTGCTGTACCACTATACCGGCTGTTGCTGTAAGACTATACCTGCTCCAATGACCACTATAGCGGCTGTTGCTGTACCACTATACCGGCTGTTGCTGTACCACTATACCGGCTGTTGCTGTGCCACTATACCGGCTGTTGCTGTACGACTATACCGGCTCCACTGACCACTATACCGGCTGTTGCTGTACCACTATACCGGCTGTTGCTGTACCACTATACCGGCTGTTGCTGTACCACTATACCGGCTGTTGCTGTACCACTATACCGGCTTTTGCTGTACCACTATACCGGCTGTTGCTGTACCACTATACCGGCTGTTGCTGTACCACTATACCGGCTGTTGCTGTACCACTTTACCGGCTGTTGCTGTACCACTATACCGGCTGTTGCTGTACCACTATACCGGCTCCACTGACCACTATACCGGCTGTTGCTGTACCACTATACCGGCTCCACTGACCACTATACCGGCTCCACTGACCACTATACCGGCTCCACTGACCACTATACCGGCTGTTGCTGTACCACTATACCGGCTGTTGCTGTACCACTATACCGGCTCCACTGACCACTATACCGGCTCCACTGACCACTATACCGGTTCCACTGACCACTATACCGGGTGTTTCTGTACCATTATACCGGCTTTTGCTGTACCACTATACCGGCTCCACTGACCACTATACCGGCTGTTGCTGTACCACTATACCGGCTGTTGCTGTACCACTATACCGGCTGTTGCTGTACCACTATACCGGCTGTTGCTGTACCACTATACCGGCTCCACCGACCACTATACCGGCTGTTGCTGTACCACTATACCGGCTGTTGCTGTACCACTATACCGGCTCCACTGACCACTATACCGGCTGTTGTTGTACCACTATACCGGCTGTTGCTGTACCACTATACCGGCTCCACTGACCACTATACCGGCTCCACTGACCACTATACCGGCTGTTGCTGTACCACTATACCGGCTGTTGTTGTACCACTATACCGGCTCCACTGACCACTATACCGGCTGTTTCTGTACCACTATACCGGCTGTTGCTGTACCACTATACCGGCTCCACTGGCCACTATACCGGCTGTTGCTGTACCACTATACCGGCTCCACTGACCACTATACCGGCTGTTGCTGTACCACTATACCGGCTGTTGCTGTACCACTATACCGGCTGTTGCTGAACCACTATACCGGCTGTTGCTGTACCACTATACCGGCTGTTGCATACCACTATACCGGCTGTTGCTGTACCACTATACCGGCTGTTGCTGTACCACTATACCGGCTCCACTGACCACTATACCGGCTCCACTGGCCACTATACCGGCTCCACTGACCACTATACCGGCTGTTTCTGTACCACTATACCGGCTGTTGCTGTACCACTATACCGGCTCCACTGACCACTATACCGGCTGTTGCTGTACCACTATACCGGCTGTTGCTGTACCACTATACCGGCTAATGCTGTACCACTATACCGGCTCCACTGACCACTATACCGGCTGTTGCTGTACCACTATACCGGCTGTGGCTGTACCACTATACCGGCTCCACTGACTACTATACCGGCTGTTGCTGTACCAATATACCGGCTGTTGCTGTACCACTATACCGGCTGTTGCTGTACCACTATACTGGCTGTTGCATACCACTATACCGGCTGTTGCTGTACCACTATACCGGCTGTTGCTGTACCACTATACCGGCTCCACTGACCACTATACCGGCTGTTGCATACCACTATACTGGCTGTTGCATACCACTATACCGGCTGTTGCTGTACCACTATACCGGCTGTTGCTGTACCACTATACCGGCTCCACTGACCACTATACCGGCTGTTGCTGTACCACTATACCGGCTGTTGCATACCACTATACTGGCTGTTGCTGTACCACTATACCGGCTGTTGCCGTACCACTATACCGGCTGTTGCTGTACCACTATACCGGCTGTTGCTGTACCACTATACCCGCTCCACTGACCACTATACCGGCTGTTGCTGTACCACTATACCGGCTCCACTGGCCACTATACCGACTGTTGCTGTACCACTATACCGGCTGTTGCTGTACCACTATACCGGCTGTTGCTGTACCACTATACCGGCTGTTGCTGTACCACTATACCGGCTGTTCCTGTACCACTATACCCGCAGCACTGACCATTAAACCGGCTGTTGATGTACCACTATACCGGCTGTTGCTATACCACTATACCGGCTGTTGCTGTACCACTATACCCGCTCCACTGACCACTATACCGGCTGTTGCTGTACCACTATACCGGCTCCACTGGCCACTATACCGGCTGTTGCTGTACCACTATACCGGCTGTTGCTGTACCACTATACCGGCTGTTGCTGTACCACTATACCGGCTCCACTGGCCACTATACCGGCTGTTGCCGAACCACTATACCAGCTGTTGCTGTACCACTATACCGGCTGTTGCTGTACCACTATACCGGCTGTTGCTGTACCACTATACCTGCTGTTACTGTACCACTATACCGGCTGTTGCTGTACCACTATACCGGCTGTTGCTGTACCACTATACCGGCTGTTGCTGTACCACTATACCGGCTGTTGCTGTACCACTATACCGGCTGTTGCTGTACCACTATACCCGCTCCATTGACCACTATACCGGCTGTTGCTGTACCACTATACCGGCTGTTGCTGTCCCACTATACCGGTTGTTGCTGTACCACTATACCGGCTGTTGCTGTACCACTATACCGGCTGTTGCTGTACCACTATACCGGCTGTTCCTGTACCACTATACTTGCTCCACTGACCTCTATACCGGCTGTTGCTGTACCACTATACCGGCTGTTGCTGTACCACTATACCGGCTCCACTGGCCACTATACCGGCATTTGCTGTACCACTATACCGGCTGTTGCTGTACCACTATACCGGCTCCACTGGCCACTATACCGGCTGTTGCTGTACCACTATACCGGCTGTTGCTGTACCACTATACCGGCTGTAGCTGTACCAATATACCGGCTGTTGCTGTACCACTATACCCGCTCCACTGACCACTATACCGGCTGTTGCTGTACCACTATACCGGCTGTTGCTGTACCACTATACCCGCTCCACTGACCACTATACCGGCTGTTGCTGTACCACTATACCGGCTCCACTGGCCACTATACCGGCTGTTGCTGTACCACTATACCGGCTGTTGTTGTACCACTATACCGGCTGTTGCTGTACCACTATACCAGCTGTTGCTGTACCACTATACCGGCTCCACTGACCACTATACCGGCTGTTGCTGTACCACTATACCGGCTGTTGCTGTACCACTTACCGGCTGTTGCTGTACCACTATACCGGCTGTTGCTGTAAGACAATACCTGCTCCACTGACCACTATAGCGGCTGTTGCTGTACCACTATACCGGCTGTTGCTGTACCACTATACCGGCTGTTGCTGTGCCACTATACCGGCTGTTGCTGTACGACTATACCGGCTCCACTGACCACTATACCGGCTGTTGCTGTACCACTATACCGGCTGTTGCTGTACCACTATACCGGCTGTTGCTGTACCACTATACCGGCTGTTGCTGTACCACTATACCGGCTTTTGCTGTACCACTATACCGGCTGTTGCTGTACCACTATACCGGCTGTTGCTGTACCACTATACCGGCTGTTGCTGTACCACTATACCGGCTGTTGCTGTACCACTATACCGGCTGTTGCTGTACCACTATACCGGCTGTTGCTGTACCACTATACCGGCTCCACTGACCACTATACCGGCTGTTTCTGTACCACTATACCGGCTGTTGCTGTACCACTATACCGGCTCCACTGACCACTATACCGGCTGTTGCTGTACCACTATACCGGCGGTTGCTGTACCACTATACCGGCTGTTGCTGTACCACTATACCGGTTCCACTAACCACTATACCGGCTGTTGCTGTACCACTATACCGGCTGTTGCTGTACCACTATACCGGCTGTTGCTGTACCACTATACCGGCTGTTGCTGTACCACTATACCGGCTGTTGCTGTACCACTATACCGGCTCCACTGACCACTATACCGGCTCCACTGACCACTATACCGGCTCCACTGACCACTATACCGGCTGTTTCTGTACCACTATACCGGCTTTTGCTGTACCACTATACCGGCTCAACTGACCACTATACCGGCTGTTGCTGTACCACTATACCGGCTGTTGCTGTACCACTATACCGGCTCCACTGACCACTATACCGGCTGTTGCTGTACCACTATACCGGCTGTTGCTGTACCACTTACCGGCTGTTGCTGTACGACTATACCGGCTGTTGCTGTACGACTATACCGGCTCCAATGACCACTATAGCGGCTGTTGCAGTACCACTATACCAGCTGTTGCTGTACCACTATACCGGCTGTTGCTGTACCACTATACCGGCTGTTGCTGTACCACTATACCGGCTGTTGCTGTACCACTATACCGGCTGTTGCTGTACCACTATACCGGCTGTTGCTGTACCACTATACCGGCTGTTGCATACCACTATACCGGCTGTTGCATACCAATGTACCGGCTGTTGCTGTACCACTATACCGGCTCCACTGACCACTATACCGGCTGTTGCATACCACTATACCGGCTGTTGCATACCACTATACCGGCTGTTGCTGTACCACTATACCGGCTGTTGCTGTACCACTATACCGGCTGTTGCTGTACCACTATACCGGCTCCACTGACCACTATACCGGCTGTTGCTGTACCACTATACCGGCTGTTGCTGTACCACTTACCGGCTGTTGCTGTACGACTATACCGGCTGTTGCTGTACGACTATACCGGCTCCAATGACCACTATAGCGGCTGTTGCAGTACCACTATACCAGCTGTTGCTGTACCACTATACCGGCTGTTGCTGTACCACTATACCGGCTGTTGCTGTACCACTATACCGGCTGTTGCTGTACCACTATACCGGCTGTTGCTGTACCACTATACCGGCTGTTGCTGTACCACTATACCGGCTGTTGCATACCACTATACCGGCTGTTGCATACCACTATACCGGCTGTTGCTGTACCACTATACCGGCTCCACTGACCACTATACCGGCTGTTGCATACCACTATACCGGTTGTTGCATACCACTATACCGGCTGTTGCTGTACCACTATACCGGCTGTTGCTGTACCACTATACCGGCTGTTGCTGTACCACTATACCGGCTGTTGCTGTACCACTATACCGGCTCCACTGACCACTATACCGGCTGTTGCTGTACCACTATACCGGCTGTTGCTGTACCACTATAGCGGCTGTTGCTGTACCACTATACTAGCTGTTGCTGTACCACTATACCGGCTCCACTGACCACTATACCGGCTGTTGCTGTACCACTATACCGGCTCCACTGACCACTATACCGGCTGTTGCTGTACCACTATACCGGCTGTTGCATACCACTATACCGGTTGTTGCTGTACCACTATACCGGCTGTTGCTGTACCACTATACCGGCTGTTGCTGTACCACTATACCGGCTGTTGCTGTACCACTATACCGGCTGTTGCTGTACCACTATACCGGCTGTTGCTGTACCACTATACCGGCTCCACTGACCACTATACCGCCTGTTGCTGTACCACTATACCGGCTGTTGCTGTACCACTATACCGGCTCCACTGACCACTATACCGGCTCCACTGACCACTATACCGGCTGTTGTTGTACCACTATACCGGCTGTTGCTGTACCACTATACCGGCTCCACTGACCACTATACCGGCTCCACTGACCACTATACCGGCTGTTGCTGTACCACTATACCGGCTGTTGTTGTACCACTATACCGGCTCCACTGACCACTATACCGGCTGTTTCTGTACCACTATACCGGCTGTTGCTGTACCACTATACCGGCTCCACTGGCCACTATACCGGCTGTTGCTGTACCACTATACCGGCTCCACTGACCACTATACCGGCTGTTGCTGTACCACTATACCGGCTGTTGCTGTACCACTATACCGGCTGTTGCTGAACCACTATACCGGCTGTTGCTGTACCACTATACCGGCTGTTGCATACCACTATACCGGCTGTTGCTGTACCACTATACCGGCTGTTGCTGTACCACTATACCGGCTCCACTGACCACTATACCGGCTGTTGCAGTACCACTATACCGGCTGTTGCATACCACTATACTAGCTGTTGCTGTACCACTATACCGGCTGTTGCCTTACCACTATACCGGCTGTTGCTGTACCACTATACTGGCTGTTGCTGTACCACTATACCGGCTCCACTGACCACTATACCGGCTCCACTGACCACTATACCGGTTCCACTGACCACTATACCGGCTGTTTCTGTACCATTATACCGGCTTTTGCTGTACCACTATACCGGCTCCACTGACCACTATACCGGCTGTTGCTGTACCACTATACCGGCTGTTGCTGTACCACTATACCGGCTGTTGCTGTACCACTATACCGGCTGTTGCTGTACCACTATACCGGCTCCACCGACCACTATACCGGCTGTTGCTGTACCACTATACCGGCTGTTGCTGTACCACTATACCGGCTCCACTGACCACTATACCGGCTGTTGTTGTACCACTATACCGGCTGTTGCTGTACCACTATACCGGCTCCACTGACCACTATACCGGCTCCACTGACCACTATACCGGCTGTTGCTGTACCACTATACCGGCTGTTGTTGTACCACTATACCGGCTCCACTGACCACTATACCGGCTGTTTCTGTACCACTATACCGGCTGTTGCTGTACCACTATACCGGCTCCACTGGCCACTATACCGGCTGTTGCTGTACCACTATACCGGCTCCACTGACCACTTTACTGGCTGTTGCTGTACCACTATACCGGCTGTTGCTGTACCACTATACCGGCTGTTGCTGAACCACTATACCGGCTGTTGCTGTACCACTATACCGGCTGTTGCATACCACTATACCGGCTGTTGCTGTACCACTATACCGGCTGTTGATGTACCACTATACCGGCTCCACTGACCACTATACCGGCTGTTGCTGTACCACTATATTGGCTGTTGCATACCACTATACTGACTGTTGCTGTACCACTATACCGGCTGTTGCCGTACCACTATACCGGCTGTTGCTGTACCACTATACCGGCTGTTGCTGTACCACTATACCGGCTCCACTGACCACTATACCGGCTCCACTGACCACTATACCGGCTCCACTGACCACTATACCGGCTGTTTCTGTACCATTATACCGGCTTTTGCTGTACCACTATACCGGCTCCACTGACCACTATACCGGCTGTTGCTGTACCACTATACCGGCTGTTGCTGTACCACTATACCGGCTGTTGCTGTACCACTATACCGGCTCCACCGACCCCTATACCGGCTGTTGCTGTACCACTATACCGGCTGTGGCTGTACCACTATACCGGCTCCACTGACTTCTATACCGGCTGTTGCTGTACCAATATACCGGCTGTTGCTGTACCACTATACCGGCTGTTGCATACCACTATACCGGCTGTTGCTGTACCACTATACCGGCTGTTGCTGTACCACTATACCGGCTCCACTGACCACTATACCGGCTGTTTCTGTACCACTATACCGGCTGTTGCTGTACCACTATACCGGCTCCACTGACCACTATACCGGCTGATGCTGTACCACTATACCGGCTCCACTAACCACTATACCGGCTGTTGCTGTACCACTATACCGGCTGTTGCTGTACCACTATACCAGCTGTTGCTGTACCACTATACCGGCTGTTGCTGTACCACTATACCGGCTCCACTGACCACTATACCGGCTCCACTGACCACTATACCGGCTCCACTGACCACTATACCGGCTGTTTCTGTACCACTATACCGGCTGTTGCTGTACCACTATACCGGCTCCACTGACCACTATACCGGCTGTTGCTGTACCACTATACCGGCTGTTGCTGTACCACTATACCGGCTGTTGCTGTACCACTATACCGGCTCCACTGACCACTATACCGGCTGTTGCTGTACCACTATACCGGCTGTGGCTGTACCACTATACCGGCTCCACTGACTTCTATACCGGCTGTTGCTGTACCAATATACCGGCTGTTGCTGTACCACTATACCGGCTGTTGCTGTACCACTATACTGGCTGTTGCATACCACTATACCGGCTGTTGCTGTACCACTATACCGGCTGTTGCTGTACCACTATACCGGCTCCACTGACCACTATACCGGCTGTTGCATACCACTATACTGGCTGTTGCATACCACTATACCGGCTGTTGCTGTACCACTATACCGGCTGTTGCTGTACCACTATACCGGCTCCACTGACCACTATACCGGCTGTTGCTGTACCACTATACCGGCAGTTGCATACCACTATACTGGCTGTTGCTGTACCACTATACCGGCTGTTGCCGTACCACTATACCGGCTGTTGCTGTACCACTATACCGGCTGTTGCTGTACCACTATACCCGCTCCACTGACCACTATACCGGCTGTTGCTGTACCACTATACCGGCTCCACTGGCCACTATACCGACTGTTGCTGTACCACTATACCGGCTGTTGCTGTACCACTATACCGGCTGTTGCTGTACCACTATACCGGCTGTAGCTGTACCACTATACCGGCTGTTCCTGTACCACTATACCCGCAGCACTGACCATTAAACCGGCTGTTGATGTACCACTATACCGGCTGTTGCTGTACCACTATACCGGCTGTTGCTGTACCACTATACCGGCTGTTGCTGTACCACTATACCCGCTCCACTGACCACTATACCGGCTGTTGCTGTACCACTATACCGGCTCCACTGGCCACTATACCGGCTGTTGCTGTACCACTATACCGGCTGTTGCTGTACCACTATACCGGCTGTTGCTGTACCACTATACCGGCTCCACTGGCCACTATACCGGCTGTTGCCGAACCACTATACCAGCTGTTGCTGTACCACTATACCGGCTGTTGCTGTACCACTATACCGGCTGTTGCTGTACCACTATACCTGCTGTTACTGTACCACTATACCGGCTGTTGCTGTACCACTATACTGGTTGTTGCTGTACCACTATACCGGCTGTTGCTGTACCACTATACCGGCTGTTGCTGTACCACTATACCGGCTGTTGCTGTACCACTATACCCGCGCCACTGACCACTATACCGGCTGTTGCTGTACCACTATACCGGCTGTTGCTGTCCCACTATACCGGTTGTTGCTGTACCACTATACCGGCTGTTGCTGTACCACTATACCGGCTGTTGCTGTACCACTATACCGGCTGTTCCTGTACCACTATACTTGCTCCACTGACCTCTATACCGGCTGTTGCTGTACCACTATACCGGCTGTTGCTGTACCACTATACCGGCTCCACTGGCCACTATACCGGCTATTGCTGTACCACTATACCGGCTGTTGCTGTACCACTATACCGGCTCCACTGGCCACTATACCTGCTGTTGCTGTACCACTATACCGGCTGTTGCTGTACCACTATACCGGCTGTAGCTGTACCACTATACCGGCTGTTGCTGTACCACTATACCCGCTCCACTGACCACTATACCGGCTGTTGCTGTACCACTATACCGGCTGTTGCTGTACCACTATACCCGCTCCACTCACCACTATACCGGCTGTTGCTGTACGACTATACCGGCTCCACTGGCCACTATACCGGCTGTTGCTGTACCACTATACCGGCTGTTGTTGTACCACTATACCGGCTGTTGCTGTACCACTATACCGGCTGTTGCTGTACCACTATACCGGCTCCACTGACCACTATACCGGCTATTGCTGTACCACTATACCGGCTGTTGCTGTACCACTTACCGGCTGTTGCTGTACCACTATACCGGCTGTTGCTGTAAGACTATACCTGCTCCAATGACCACTATAGCGGCTGTTGCTGTACCACTATACCGGCTCCAATGACCACTATACCGGCTGTTGCTGTACCACTATACCGGCTCCAATGACCACTATACCGGCTATTGCTGTACCACTATACCGGCTGTTGCTGTACCACTTACCGGCTGTTGCTGTACCACTATACCGGCTGTTGCTGTAAGACTATACCTGCTCCAATGACCACTATAGCGGCTGTTGCTGTACCACTATACCGGCTCCAATGACCACTATACCAGCTGTTGCTGTACCACTATACCGGCTCCAATGACCACTATACCGGCTATTGCTGTACCACTATACCGGCTGTTGCTGTACCACTTACCGGCTGTTGCTGTACCACTATACCGGCTGTTGCTGTAAGACTATACCTGCTCCAATGACCACTATAGCGGCTGTTGCTGTACCACTATACCGGCTGTTGCTGTACCACTATACCGGCTGTTGCTGTGCCACTATACCGGCTGTTGCTGTACGACTATACCGGCTCCACTGACCACTATACCGGCTGTTGCTGTACCACTATACCGGCTGTTGCTGTACCACTATACCGGCTGTTGCTGTACCACTATACCGGCTTTTGCTGTACCACTATACCGGCTGTTGCTGTACCACTATACCGGCTGTTGCTGTACCACTATACCGGCTGTTGCTGTACCACTTTACCGGCTGTTGCTGTACCACTATACCGGCTGTTGCTGTACCACTATACCGGCTCCACTGACCACTATACCGGCTGTTGCTGTACCACTATACCGGCTCCACTGACCACTATACCGGCTCCACTGACCACTATACCGGCTCCACTGACCACTATACCGGCTGTTGCTGTACCACTATACCGGCTGTTGCTGTACCACTATACCGGCTCCACTGACCACTATACCGGCTCCACTGACCACTATACCGGTTCCACTGACCACTATACCGGGTGTTTCTGTACCATTATACCGGCTTTTGCTGTACCACTATACCGGCTCCACTGACCACTATACCGGCTGTTGCTGTACCACTATACCGGCTGTTGCTGTACCACTATACCGGCTGTTGCTGTACCACTATACCGGCTGTTGCTGTACCACTATACCGGCTGTTGCTGTACCACTATACCGGCTCCACCGACCACTATACCGGCTGTTGCTGTACCACTATACCGGCTCCACTGACCACTATACCGGCTGTTGCTGTACCACTATACCGGCTGTTGCTGTACCACTATACCGGCTGTTGCTGAACCACTATACCGGCTGTTGCTGTACCACTATACCGGCTGTTGCATACCACTATACCGGCTGTTGCTGTACCACTATACCGGCTGTTGATGTACCACTATACCGGCTCCACTGACCACTATACCGGCTGTTGCTGTACCACTATACCGGCTGTTGCATACCACTATACTGACTGTTGCTGTACCACTATACCCTCTGTTGCCGTACCACTATACCGGCTGTTGCTGTACCACTATACCGGCTGTTGCTGTACCACTATACCGGCTCCACTGACCACTATACCGGCTCCACTGACCACTATACCGGCTCCACTGACCATATACCGGCTGTTTCTGTACCATTATACCGGCTTTTGCTGTACCACTATACCGGCTCCACTGACCACTATACCGGCTGTTGCTGTACCACTATACCGGCTGTTGCTGTACCACTATACCGGCTGTTGCTGTACCACTATACCGGCTGTTGCTGTACCACTATACCGGCTCCACCGACCACTATACCGGCTGTTGCTGTACCACTATACCGGCTGTGGCTGTACCACTATACCGGCTCCACTGACTTCTATACCGGCTGTTGCTGTACCAATATACCGGCTGTTGCTGTACCACTATACCGGCTGTTGCTGTACCACTATACCGGCTGTTGCATACCACTATACCGGCTGTTGCTGTACCACTATACCGGCTGTTGCTGTACCACTATACCGGCTCCACTGACCACTATACCGGCTGTTTCTGTACCACTATACCGGCTGTTGCTGTACCACTATACCGGCTCCACTGACCACTATACCGGCTGATGCTGTACCACTATACCGGCTCCACTAACCACTATACCGGCTGCTGCTGTACCACTATACCGGCTGTTGCTGTACCACTATACCAGCTGTTGCTGTACCACTATACCGGCTGTTGCTGTACCACTATACCGGCTCCACTGACCACTATACCGGCTCCACTGACCACTATACCGGCTCCACTGACCACTATACCGGCTGTTTCTGTACCACTATACCGGCTGTTGCTGTACCACTATACCGGCTCCACTGACCACTATACCGGCTGTTGCTGTACCACTATACCGGCTGTTGCTGTACCACTATACCGGCTGTTGCTGTACCACTATACCGGCTCCACTGACCACTATACCGGCTGTTGCTGTACCACTATACCGGCTGTGGCTGTACCACTATACCGGCTCCACTGACTTTTATACCGGCTGTTCCTGTACCAATATACCGGCTGTTGCTGTACCACTATACCGGCTGTTGCTGTACCACTATACTGGCTGTTGCATACCACTATACCGGCTGTTGCTGTACCACTATACCGGCTGTTGCTGTACCACTATACCGGCTCCACCGACCACTATACCGGCTGTTGCATACCACTATACTGGCTGTTGCATACCACTATACCGGCTGTTGCTGTACCACTATACCGGCTGTTGCTGTACCACTATACCGGCTCCACTGACCACTATACCGGCTGTTGCTGTACCACTATACCGGCTGTTGCATACCACTATACTGGCTGTTGCTGTACCACTATACCGGCTGTTGCCGTACCACTATACCGGCTGTTGCTGTACCACTATACCGGCTGTTGCTGTACCACTATACCCGCTCCACTGACCACTATACCGGCTGTTGCTGTACCACTATACCGGCTCCACTGGCCACTATACCGGCTGTTGCTGTACCACTATACCGGCTGTTGCTGTACCACTGTACCGGCTGTTGCTGTACCACTATACCGGCTGTTCCTGTACCACTATACCCGCAGCACTGACCATTAAACCGGCTGTTGATGTACCACTATACCGGCTGTTGCTGTACCACTATACCGGCTGTTGCTGTACCACTATACCGGCTGTTGCTGTACCACTATACCCGCTCCACTGACCACTATACCGGCTGTTGCTGTACCACTATACCGGCTCCACTGACCACTATACCGGCTGTTGCTGTACCACTATACCGGCTGTTGCTGTACCACTATACCGGCTGTTGCTGTACCACTATACCGGCTCCACCGACCCCTATACCGGCTGTTGCTGTACCACTATACCGGCTGTGGCTGTACCACTATACCGGCTCCACTGACTTCTATACCGGCTGTTGCTGTACCAATATACCGGCTGTTGCTGTACCACTATACCGGCTGTTGCTGTACCACTATACCGGCTGTTGCATACCACTATACCGGCTGTTGCTGTACCACTATACCGGCTGTTGCTGTACCACTATACCGGCTCCACTGACCACTATACCGGCTGTTTCTGTACCACTATACCGGCTGTTGCTGTACCACTATACCGGCTCCACTGACCACTATACCGGCTGATGCTGTACCACTATACCGGCTCCACTAACCACTATACCGGCTGTTGCTGTACCACTATACCGGCTGTTGCTGTACCACTATACCAGCTGTTGCTGTACCACTATACCGGCTGTTGCTGTACCACTATACCGGCTCCACTGACCACTATACCGGCTCCACTGACCACTATACCGGCTGTTTCTGTACCACTATACCGGCTGTTGCTGTACCACTATACCGGCTCCACTGACCACTATACCGGCTGTTGCTGTACCACTATACCGGCTGTTGCTGTACCACTATACCGGCTGTTGCTGTACCACTATACCGGCTCCACTGACCACTCTACCGGCTGTTGCTGTACCACTATACCGGCTGTGGCTGTACCACTATACCGGCTCCACTGACTTCTATACCGGCTGTTGCTGTACCAATATACCGGCTGTTGCTGTACCACTATACCGGCTGTTGCTGTACCACTATACTGGCTGTTGCATACCACTATACCGGCTGTTGCTGTACCACTATACCGGCTGTTGCTGTACCACTATACCGGCTCCACTGACCACTATACCGGCTGTTGCATACCACTATACTGGCTGTTGCATACCACTATACCGGCTGTTGCTGTACCACTATACCGGCTGTTGCTGTACCACTATACCGGCTCCACTGACCACTATACCGGCTATTGCTGTACCACTATACCGGCTGTTGCATACCACTATACTGGCTGTTGCTGTACCACTATACCGGCTGTTGCCGTACCACTATACCGGCTGTTGCTGTACCACTATACCGGCTGTTGCTGTACCACTATACCGGCTGTTGCTGTACCACTATACCGGCTGTTCCTGTACCACTATACCCGCAGCACTGACCATTAAACCGGCTGTTGATGTACCACTATACCGGCTGTTGCTGTACCACTATACCGGCTGTTGCTGTACCACTATACCCGCTCCACTGACCACTATACCGGCTGTTGCTGTACCACTATACCGGCTCCACTGGCCACTATACCGGCTGTTGCTGTACCACTATACCGGCTGTTGCTGTACCACTATACCGGCTGTTGCTGTACCACTATACCGGCTGTTGCTGTACCACTATACCTGCTGTTACTGTACCACTATACCGGCTGTTGCTGTACCACTATACTGGCTGTTGCTGTACCACTATACCGGCTGTTGCTGTACCACTATACCGGCTGTTGCTGTACCACTATACCGGCTGTTGCTGTACCACTATACCCGCTCCACTGACCACTATACCGGCTGTTGCTGTACCACTATACCGGCTGTTGCTGTCCCACTATACCGGTTGTTGCTGTACCACTATACCGGCTGTTGCTGTACCACTATACCGGCTGTTGCTGTACCACTATACCGGCTGTTCCTGTACCACTATACTTGCTCCACTGACCTCTATACCGGCTGTTGCTGTACCACTATACCGGCTGTTGCTGTACCACTATACCGGCTCCACTGGCCACTATACCGGCTATTGCTGTACCACTATACCGGCTGTTGCTGTACCACTATACCGGCTCCACTGGCCACTATACCTGCTGTTGCTGTACCACTATACCGGCTGTTGCTGTACCACTATACCGGCTGTAGCTGTACCACTATACCGGCTGTTGCTGTACCACTATACCCGCTCCACTGACCACTATACCGGCTGTTGCTGTACCACTATACCGGCTGTTGCTGTACCACTATACCCGCTCCACTCACCACTATACCGGCTGTTGCTGTACGACTATACCGGCTCCACTGGCCACTATACCGGCTGTTGCTGTACCACTATACCGGCTGTTGTTGTACCACTATACCGGCTGTTGCTGTACCACTATACCAGCTGTTGCTGTACCACTATACCGGCTCCACTGACCACTATACCGGCTATTGCTGTACCACTATACCGGCTGTTGCTGTACCACTTACCGGCTGTTGCTGTACCACTATACCGGCTGTTGCTGTAAGACTATACCTGCTCCAATGACCACTATAGCGGCTGTTGCTGTACCACTATACCGGCTGTTGCTGTACCACTATACCGGCTGTTGCTGTGCCACTATACCGGCTGTTGCTGTACGACTATACCGGCTCCACTGACCACTATACCGGCTGTTGCTGTACCACTATACCGGCTGTTGCTGTACCACTATACCGGCTGTTGCTGTACCACTATACCGGCTGTTGCTGTACCACTATACCGGCTTTTGCTGTACCACTATACCGGCTGTTGCTGTACCACTATACCGGCTGTTGCTGTACCACTATACCGGCTGTTGCTGTACCACTTTACCGGCTGTTGCTGTACCACTATACCGGCTGTTGCTGTACCACTATACCGGCTCCACTGACCACTATACCGGCTGTTGCTGTACCACTATACCGGCTCCACTGACCACTATACCGGCTCCACTGACCACTATACCGGCTCCACTGACCACTATACCGGCTGTTGCTGTACCACTATACCGGCTGTTGCTGTACCACTATACCGGCTCCACTGACCACTATACCGGCTCCACTGACCACTATACCGGTTCCACTGACCACTATACCGGGTGTTTCTGTACCATTATACCGGCTTTTGCTGTGACACTATACCGGCTCCACTGACCACTATACCGGCTGTTGCTGTACCACTATACCGGCTGTTGCTGTACCACTATACCGGCTGTTGCTGTACCACTATACCGGCTGTTGCTGTACCACTATACCGGCTCCACCGACCACTATACCGGCTGTTGCTGTACCACTATACCGGCTCCACTGACCACTATACCGGCTGTTGCTGTACCACTATACCGGCTGTTGCTGTACCACTATACCGGCTGTTGCTGAACCACTATACCGGCTGTTGCTGTACCACTATACCGGCTGTTGCATACCACTATACCGGCTGTTGCTGTACCACTATACCGGCTGTTGATGTACCACTATACCGGCTCCACTGACCACTATACCGGCTGTTGCTGTACCACTATACCGGCTGTTGCATACCACTATACTGACTGTTGCTGTACCACTATACCCTCTGTTGCCGTACCACTATACCGGCTGTTGCTGTACCACTATACCGGCTGTTGCTGTACCACTATACCGGCTCCACTGACCACTATACCGGCTCCACTGACCACTATACCGGCTCCACTGACCATATACCGGCTGTTTCTGTACCATTATACCGGCTTTTGCTGTACCACTATACCGGCTCCACTGACCACTATACCGGCTGTTGCTGTACCACTATACCGGCTGTTGCTGTACCACTATACCGGCTGTTGCTGTACCACTATACCGGCTGTTGCTGTACCACTATACCGGCTCCACCGACCACTATACCGGCTGTTGCTGTACCACTATACCGGCTGTGGCTGTACCACTATACCGGCTCCACTGACTTCTATACCGGCTGTTGCTGTACCAATATACCGGCTGTTGCTGTACCACTATACCGGCTGTTGCTGTACCACTATACCGGCTGTTGCATACCACTATACCGGCTGTTGCTGTACCACTATACCGGCTGTTGCTGTACCACTATACCGGCTCCACTGACCACTATACCGGCTGTTTCTGTACCACTATACCGGCTGTTGCTGTACCACTATACCGGCTCCACTGACCACTATACCGGCTGATGCTGTAACACTATACCGGCTCCACTAACCACTATACCGGCTGCTGCTGTACCACTATACCGGCTGTTGCTGTACCACTATACCAGCTGTTGCTGTACCACTATACCGGCTGTTGCTGTACCACTATACCGGCTCCACTGACCACTATACCGGCTCCACTGACCACTATACCCGCTCCACTGACCACTATACCGGCTGTTTCTGTACCACTATACCGGCTGTTGCTGTACCACTATACCGGCTCCACTGACCATTAAACCGGCTGTTGATGTACCACTATACCGGCTGTTGCTGTACCACTATACCGGCTGTTGCTGTACCACTATACCGGCTGTTGCTGTACCACTATACCCGCTCCACTGACCACTATACCGGCTGTTGCTGTACCACTATACCGGCTCCACTGACCACTATACCGGCTGTTGCTGTACCACTATACCGGCTGTTGCTGTACCACTATACCGGCTGTTGCTGTACCACTATACCGGCTCCACCGACCCCTATACCGGCTGTTGCTGTACCACTATACCGGCTGTGGCTGTACCACTATACCGGCTCCACTGACTTCTATACCGGCTGTTGCTGTACCAATATACCGGCTGTTGCTGTACCACTATACCGGCTGTTGCTGTACCACTATACCGGCTGTTGCATACCACTATACCGGCTGTTGCTGCACCACTATACCGGCTGTTGCTGTACCACTATACCGGCTCCACTGACCACTATACCGGCTGTTTCTGTACCACTATACCGGCTGTTGCTGTACCACTATACCGGCTCCACTGACCACTATACCGGCTGATGCTGTACCACTATACCGGCTCCACTAACCACTATACCGGCTGTTGCTGTACCACTATACCGGCTGTTGCTGTACCACTATACCAGCTGTTGCTGTACCACTATACCGGCTGTTGCTGTACCACTATACCGGCTCCACTGACCACTATACCGGCTCCACTGACCACTATACCGGCTCCACTGACCACTATACCGGCTGTTTCTGTACCACTATACCGGCTGTTGCTGTACCACTATACCGGCTCCACTGACCACTATACCGGCTGTTGCTGTACCACTATACCGGCTGTTGCTGTACCACTATACCGGCTGTTGCTGTACCACTATACCGGCTCCACTGACCACTATACCGGCTGTTGCTGTACCACTATACCGGCTGTGGCTGTACCACTATACCGGCTCCACTGACTTCTATACCGGCTGTTGCTGTACCAATATACCGGCTGTTGCTGTACCACTATACCGGCTGTTGCTGTACCACTATACTGGCTGTTGCATACCACTATACCGGCTGTTGCTGTACCACTATACCGGCTGTTGCTGTACCACTATACCGGCTCCACTGACCACTATACCGGCTGTTGCATACCACTATACTGGCTGTTGCATACCACTATACCGGCTGTTGCTGTACCACTATACCGGCTGTTGCTGTACCACTATACCGGCTCCACTGACCACTATACCGGCTGTTGCTGTACCACTATACCGGCTGTTGCATACCACTATACTGGCTGTTGCTGTACCACTATACCGGCTGTTGCCGTACCACTATACCGGCTGTTGCTGTACCACTATACCGGCTGTTGCTGTACCACTATACCCGCTCCACTGACCACTATACCGGCTGTTGCTGTACCACTATACCGGCTCCACTGGCCACTATACCGACTGTTGCTGTACCACTATACCGGCTGTTGCTGTACCACTATACCGGCTGTTGCTGTACCACTATACCGGCTGTTGCTGTACCACTATACCGGCTGTTCCTGTACCACTATACCCGCAGCACTGACCATTAAACCGGCTGTTGATGTACCACTATACCGGCGGTTGCTGTACCACTATACCGGCTGTTGCTGTACCACTATACCGGCTGTTGCTGTACCACTATACTGGCTGTTGCTGTACCACTATACCGGCTGTTGCTGTACCACTATACCGGCTGTTGCTGTACCACTATACCGGCTGTTGCTGTACCACTATACCCGCTCCACTGACCACTATACCGGCTGTTGCTGTACCACTATACCGGCTGTTGCTGTCCCACTATACCGGTTGTTGCTGTACCACTATACCGGCTGTTGCTGTACCACTATACCGGCTGTTGCTGTACCACTATACCGGCTGTTCCTGTACCACTATACTTGCTCCACTGACCTCTATACCGGCTGTTGCTGTACCACTATACCGGCTGTTGCTGTACCACTATACCGGCTCCACTGGCCACTATACCGGCTGTTGCTGT
Source organism: Chirona hameri (assembly GCA_036785665.1). Lineage (NCBI taxonomy): Eukaryota > Metazoa > Arthropoda > Thecostraca > Balanomorpha > Balanidae > Chirona > Chirona hameri. The sequence goes on from JAXIVJ010000055.1 coordinate 157,607, forward strand.
ACCACTATACCGGCTGTAGCTGTACCACTATACCGGCTGTTGCTGTACCACTATACCCGCTCCACTGACCACTATACCGGCTGTTGCTGTACCACTATACCGGCTGTTGCTGTACCACTATACCCGCTCCACTCACCACTATACCGGCTGTTGCTGTACGACTATACCGACTCCACTGGCCACTATACCGGCTGTTGCTGTACCACTATACCGGCTGTTGTTGTACCACTATACCGGCTGTTGCTGTACCACTATACCAGCTGTTGCTGTACCACTATACCGGCTCCACTGACCACTATACCGGCTATTGCTGTACCACTATACCGGCTGTTGCTGTACCACTTACCGGCTGTTGCTGTACCACTATACCGGCTGTTGCTGTAAGACTATACCTGCTCCAATGACCACTATAGCGGCTGTTGCTGTACCACTATACCGGCTGTTGCTGTACCACTATACCGGCTGTTGCTGTGCCACTATACCGGCTGTTGCTGTACGACTATACCGGCTCCACTGACCACTATACCGGCTGTTGCTGTACCACTATACCGGCTGTTGCTGTACCACTATACCGGCTGTTGCTGTACCACTATACCGGCTGTTGCTGTACCACTATACCGGCTTTTGCTGTACCACTATACCGGCTGTTGCTGTACCACTATACCGGCTGTTGCTGTACCACTATACCGGCTGTTGCTGTACCACTTTACCGGCTGTTGCTGTACCACTATACCGGCTGTTGCTGTACCACTATACCGGCTCCACTGACCACTATACCGGCTGTTGCTGTACCACTATACCGGCTCCACTGACCACTATACCGGCTCCACTGACCACTATACCGGCTCCACTGACCACTATACCGGCTGTTGCTGTACCACTATACCGGCTGTTGCTGTACCACTATACCGGCTCCACTGACCACTATACCGGCTCCACTGACCACTATACCGGTTCCACTGACCACTATACCGGGTGTTTCTGTACCATTATACCGGCTTTTGCTGTGACACTATACCGGCTCCACTGACCACTATACCGGCTGTTGCTGTACCACTATACCGGCTGTTGCTGTACCACTATACCGGCTGTTGCTGTACCACTATACCGGCTCCACTGACCACTATACCGGCTGTTGCTGTACCACTATACCGGCTGTTGCTGTACCACTATACCGGCTGTTGCTGAACCACTATACCGGCTGTTGCTGTACCACTATACCGGCTGTTGCATACCACTATACCGGCTGTTGCTGTACCACTATACCGGCTGTTGATGTACCACTATACCGGCTCCACTGACCACTATACCGGCTGTTGCTGTACCACTATACCGGCTGTTGCATACCACTATACTGACTGTTGCTGTACCACTATACCCTCTGTTGCCGTACCACTATACCGGCTGTTGCTGTACCACTATACCGGCTGTTGCTGTACCACTATACCGGCTCCACTGACCACTATACCGGCTCCACTGACCACTATACCGGCTCCACTGACCATATACCGGCTGTTTCTGTACCATTATACCGGCTTTTGCTGTACCACTATACCGGCTCCACTGACCACTATACCGGCTGTTGCTGTACCACTATACCGGCTGTTGCTGTACCACTATACCGGCTGTTGCTGTACCACTATACCGGCTGTTGCTGTACCACTATACCGGCTCCACCGACCACTATACCGGCTGTTGCTGTACCACTATACCGGCTGTGGCTGTACCACTATACCGGCTCCACTGACTTCTATACCGGCTGTTGCTGTACCAATATACCGGCTGTTGCTGTACCACTATACCGGCTGTTGCTGTACCACTATACCGGCTGTTGCATACCACTATACCGGCTGTTGCTGTACCACTATACCGGCTGTTGCTGTACCACTATACCGGCTCCACTGACCACTATACCGGCTGTTTCTGTACCACTATACCGGCTGTTGCTGTACCACTATACCGGCTCCACTGACCACTATACCGGCTGATGCTGTAACACTATACCGGCTCCACTAACCACTATACCGGCTGCTGCTGTACCACTATACCGGCTGTTGCTGTACCACTATACCAGCTGTTGCTGTACCACTATACCGGCTGTTGCTGTACCACTATACCGGCTCCACTGACCACTATACCGGCTCCACTGACCACTATACCGGCTCCACTGACCACTATACCGGCTGTTTCTGTACCACTATACCGGCTGTTGCTGTACCACTATACCGGCTCCACTGACCACTATACCGGCTGTTGCTGTACCACTATACCGGCTGTTGCTGTACCACTATACCGGCTGTTGCTGTACCACTATACCGGCTCCACTGACCACTATACCGGCTGTTGCTGTACCACTATACCGGCTGTGGCTGTACCACTATACCAGCTCCACTGACTTCTATACCGGCTGTTGCTGTACCAATATACCGGCTGTTGCTGTACCACTATACCGGCTGTTGCTGTACCACTATACTGGCTGTTGCATACCACTATACCGGCTGTTGCTGTACCACTATACCGGCTGTTGCTGTACCACTATACCGGCTCCACCGACCACTATACCGGCTGTTGCATACCACTATACTGGCTGTTGCATACCACTATACCGGCTGTTGCTGTACCACTATACCGGCTGTTGCTGTACCACTATACCTTCTCCACTGACCACTATACCGGCTGTTGCTGTACCACTATACCGGCTGTTGCATACCACTATACTGGCTGTTGCTGTACCACTATACCGGCTGTTGCCGTACCACTATACCGGCTGTTGCTGTACCACTATACCGGCTGTTGCTGTACCACTATACCCGCTCCACTGACCACTATACTGGCTGTTGCTGTACCACTATACCGGCTCCACTGGCCACTATACCGGCTGTTGCTGTACCACTATACCGGCTGTTGCTGTACCACTATACCGGCTGTTGCTGTACCACTATACCGGCTGTTCCTGTACCACTATACCCGCAGCACTGACCATTAAACCGGCTGTTGATGTACCACTATACCGGCTGTTGCTGTACCACTATACCGGCTGTTGCTGTACCACTATACCGGCTGTTCCTGTACCACTATACTTGCTCCACTGACCTCTATACCGGCTGTTGCTGTACCACTATACCGGCTGTTGCTGTACCACTATACCGGCTCCACTGGCCACTATACCGGCTATTGCTGTACCACTATACCGGCTGTTGCTGTACCACTATAACGGCTCCACTGGCCACTATACCGGCTGTTGCTGTACCACTATACCGGCTGTTGCTGTACCACTATACCGGCTGTAGCTGTACCACTATACCGGCTGTTGCTGTACCACTATACCCGCTCCACTGACCACTATACCGGCTGTTGCTGTACCACTATACCGGCTGTTGCTGTACCACTATACCCGCTCCACTCACCACTATACCGGCTGTTGCTGTACCACTATACCGGCTCCACTGGCCACTATACCGGCTGTTGCTGTACCACTATACCGGCTGTTGTTGTACCACTATACCGGCTGTTGCTGTACCACTATACCAGCTGTTGCTGTACCACTATACCGGCTCCACTGACCACTATACCGGCTGTTGCTGTACCACTATACCGGCTGTTGCTGTACCACTTACCGGCTGTTGCTGTACCACTATACCGGCTGTTGCTGTAAGACTATACCTGCTCCACTGACCACTATAGCGGCTGTTGCTGTACCACTATACCGGCTGTTGCTGTACCACTATACCGGCTGTTGCTGTGCCACTATACCGGCTGTTGCTGTACGACTATACCGGCTCCACTGACCACTATACCGGCTGTTGCTGTATCACTATACCGGCTGTTGCTGTACCACTATACCGGCTGTTGCTGTACCACTATACCGGCTGTTGCTGTACCACTATACCGGCTTTTGCTATACCACTATAACGGCTGTTACTGTACCACTATACCGGCTGTTGCTGTACCACTATACCGGCTGTTGCTGTACCACTATACCGGCTGTTGCTGTACCACTATACCGGCTGTTGCTGTACCACTATACCGGCTCCACTGACCACTATACCGGCTGTTGCTGTACCACTATACCGGCTCCACTGACCACTATACCGGCTCCACTGACCACTATACCGGCTCCACTGACCACTATACCGGCTGTTGCTGTACCACTATACCGGCTGTTGCTGTACCACTATACCGGCTCCACTGACCACTATACCGGCTGTTTCTGTACCACTATACCGGCTGTTGCTGTACCACTATACCGGCTCCACTGACCACTATACCGGCTGTTGCTGTACCACTATACCGGCTGTTGCTGTACCACTATACCGGCTCCACTAACCACTATACCGGCTGTTGCTGTACCACTATACCGGCTGTTGCTGTACCACTATACCGGCTGTTGCTGTACCACTATACCGGCTGTTGCTGTACCACTATACCGGCTCCACTGACCACTATACCGGCTCCACTGACCACTATACCGGCTCCACTGACCACTATACCGGCTCCACTGACCACTATACCGGCTGTTTCTGTACCACTATACCAGCTGTTGCTTTACCACTATACCGGCTCCACTGACCACTATACCGGCTGTTGATGTACCACTATACCGGCTGTTGCTGTACCACTATACCGGCTGTTGCTGTACCACTATACGGGCTCCACTGACCACTATACCGGCTGTTGCATACCACTATACCGGCTGTTGCATACCACTATACCGGCAGTTGCTGTACCACTATACCGGCTGTTGTTGTACCACTATACCGGCTCCACTGACCACTATACCGGCTGTTGCTGTACCACTATACCGGCTGTTGCATACCACTATACCGGCTGTTGCTGTACCACTATACCGGCTGTTGCTGTACCACTATACCGGCTGTTGCTGTACCACTATACCGGCTGTTGCTGTACCACTATACTGGCTCCACTGACCACTATGCCGGCTGTTGCTGTACCACTATACCGGCTGTTGCTGTACCACTATACCGGCTGTTGCTGTTCCACTATACCGGCTCCACTGACCACTATACCAGCTGTTGCTGTACCACTATACCGGCTGTTGTTGTACCACTATACCGGCTGTTGCTGTACCACTATACCAGCTGTTGCTGTACCACTATACCGGCTCCACTGACCACTATACCGGCTGTTGCTGTACCACTATACCGGCTGTTGCATACCACTATACCGGTTGTTGCTGTACCACTATACCGGCTGTTGCTGTACCACTATACCAGCTGTTGCTGTACGACTATACCGGCTGTTGCTGTACGACTATACCGGCTGTTGCTGTACCACTATACCGGCTCCACTGGCCACTATACCGGCTGTTGCTGTACCACTATACCGGCTGTTGCTGTACCACTATACCCGCTCCACTGACCACTATACCGGCTGTTGCTGTACCACTATACCGGCTCCACTGGCCACTATACCGGCTGTTGCTGTACCACTATACCGGCTGTTGCTGTACCACTATACCGGCTGTTGCTGTACCACTATACCGGCTGTTGCTGTACCACTATACCGGCTGTTCCTGTACCACTATACCCGCAGCACTGACCACTATACTGGCTGTTGCTGTACCACTATACCGGCTGTTGCTGTACCACTATACCGGCTGTTGCTGTACCACTATAACGGCTGTTGCTGTACCACTATACTCGCTCCACTGACCACTATACCGGCTGTTGCTGTACCACTATACCGGCTCCACTGGCCACTATACCGGCTGTTGCTGTACAACTATACCGGCTGTTGCTGTACCACTATACCGACTATTGCTGTACCACTATACCGGCTGTTGATGTACCACTATACCGGATGTTGATGTACGACTATACCGGCTCCACTGACCACTATACCGGCGGTTGCTGTACCACTATACCGGCTGTCGCATACCACTATACCGGCTGTTGCTGTACCACTATACCGGCTCCACTGGCCACTATACCGGCTGTTGCTGTACCACTATACCGGCTGTTGTTGTACCACTATACCGGCTGTTGCTGTACCACTATACCAGCTGTTGCTGTACCACTATACCGGCTCCACTGACCACTATACCGGCTGTTGCTGTACCACTATACCGGCTGTTGCTGTACCACTATACCGGCTGTTGCTGTACCACTTACCGGCTGTTGCTGTACCACTATACCGGCTGTTGCTGTACGACTATACTGGCTCCACTGACCACTATAGCGGCTGTTGCTGTACCACTATACCGGCTGTTGCTGTACCACTATACCGGCTGTTGCTGTGCCACTATACCGGCTGTTGCTGTACGACTATACCGGCTCCACTGACCACTATACCGGCTGTTGCTGTACCACTATACCGGCTGTTGCTGTACCACTATACCGGCTGTTGCTGTACCACTATACCGGCTGTTGCTGTACCACTATACCGGCTGTTGCTGTACCACTATACCGGCTGTTGCTGTACCACTATACCGGCTGTTGCTGTACCACTATACCGGCTCCACTGACCACTATACCGGCTCTTGCTGTACCACTATACCGGCTCCACTGACCACTATACCGGCTCCACTGACCACTATACCGGCTCCACTGACCACTATACCGGCTGTTTCTGTACCACTATAACGGCTGTTGCTGTACCACTATACCGGCTACACTAACCACTATACCGGCTGTTGCTGTACCACTATACCGGCTGTTGCTGTACCACTATACCGGCTCCACTGGCCACTATACCGGCTGTTGCTGTACCACTATACCGGCTGTTGCTGTACCACTATACCGGCTCCACTGGCCACTATACCGGCTGTTGCTGTACCACTATACCGGCTGTTGCTGTACCACTATACCGGCTGTAGCTGTACCACTATACCGGCTGTTGCTGTACCACTATACCCGCTCCACTGACCACTATACCGGCTGTTGCTGTACCACTATACCGGCTGTTGCTGTACCACTATACCCGCTCCACTGACCACTATACCGGCTGTTGCTGTACCACTATACCGGCTCCACTGGCCACTATACCGGCTGTTGCTGTACCACTATACCGGCTGTTGTTGTACCACTATACCGGCTGTTGCTGTACCACTATACCAGCTGTTGCTGTACCACTATACCGGCTCCACTGACCACTATACCGGCTGTTGCTGTACCACTATACCGGCTGTTGCTGTACCACTTACCGGCTGTTGCTGTACCACTATACCGGCTGTTGCTGTAAGACTATACCTGCTCCACTGACCACTATAGCGGCTGTTGCTGTACCACTATACCGGCTGTTGCTGTACCACTATACCGGCTGTTGCTGTGCCACTATACCGGCTGTTGCTGTACGACTATACCGGCTCCACTGACCACTATACCGGCTGTTGCTGTACCACTATACCGGCTGTTGCTGTACCACTATACCGGCTGTTGCTGTACCACTATACCGGCTGTTGCTATACCACTATTCCGGTTGTTGCTGTACCACTATACCGGCTTTTGCTGTACCACTATACTGGCTGTTGCTGTACCACTATACCGGCTGTTGCTGTACCACTATACCGGCTGTTGCTGTACCACTATACCGGCTGTTGCTGTACCACTATACCGGCTGTTGCTGTACCACTATACCGGCTGTTGCTGTACCACTATACCGGCTCCACTGACCACTATACCGGCTGTTTCTGTACCACTATACCGGCTGTTGCTGTACCACTATACCGGCTCCACTGACCACTATACCGGCTGTTGCTGTACCACTATACCGGCTGTTGCTGTACCACTATACCGGCTGTTGCTGTACCACTATACCGGCTCCACTAACCACTATACCGGCTGTTGCTGTACCACTATACCAGCTGTTGCTGTACCACTATACCGGCTGTTGCTGTACCACTATACCGGCTGTTGCTGTACCACTATACCGGCTGTTGCTGTACCACTATACCGACTCCACTGACCACTATACCGGCTCCACTGACCACTATACCGGCTCCACTGACCACTATACCGGCTGTTTCTGTACCACTATACCGGCTTTTGCTGTACCACTATACCGGCTCCACTGGCCACTATACCGGCTGTTGCTGTACCACTATACCGGCTGTTGCTGTACCACTATACCGGCTCCACTGACCACTATACCGGCTGTTGCTGTACCACTATACCGGCTGTTGCTGTACCACTATACTGGCTGTTGCTGTACCACTTACCGGCTGTTGCTGTACGACTATACCGGCTGTTGCTGTACGACTATACCGGCTCCAATGACCACTATAGCAGCTGTTGCAGTACCACTATACCAGCTGTTGCTGTACCACTATACCGGCTGTTGCTGTACCACTATACCGGCTGTTGCTGTACCACTATACCGGCTGTTGCTGTACCACTATACCGGCTGTTGCTGTACCACTATACCGGCTGTTGCTGTACCACTATACCGGCTGTTGCATACCACTATACCGGCTGTTGCATACCACTATACCGGCTGTTGCTGTACCACTATACCGGCTCCACTGACCACTATACCGGCTGTTGCATACCACTATACCGGCTGTTGCATACCACTATACCGGCTGTTGCTGTACCACTATACCGGCTGTTGCTGTACCACTATACCGGCTGTTGCTGTACCACTATACCGGCTGTTGCTGTACCACTATACCGGCTCCACTGACCACTATACCGGCTGTTGCTGTACCACTATACCGGCTGTTGCTGTACCACTATAGCGGCTGTTGCTGTACCACTATACTAGCTGTTGCTGTACCACTATACCGGCTCCACTGACCACTATACCGGCTGTTGCTGTACCACTATACCGGCTCCACTGACCACTATACCGGCTGTTGCTGTACCACTATACCGGCTGTTGCATACCACTATACTGGCTGTTGCATACCACTATACCGGCTGTTGCTGTACCACTATACCGGCTGTTGCTGTACCACTATACCGGCTCCACTGACCACTATACCGGCTGTTGCTGTACCACTATACCGGCTGTTGCATACCACTATACTGGCTGTTGCTGTACCACTATACCGGCTGTTGCCGTACCACTATACCGGCTGTTGCTGTACCACTATACCGGCTGTTGCTGTACCACTATACCCGCTCCACTGACCACTATACCGGCTGTTGCTGTACCACTATACCGGCTCCACTGGCCACTATACCGGCTGTTGCTGTACCACTATACCGGCTGTTGCTGTACCACTATACCGGCTGTTGCTGTACCACTATACCGGCTGTTGCTGTACCACTATACCGGCTGTTCCTGTACCACTATACCCGCAGCACTGACCATTAAACCGGCTGTTGATGTACCACTATACCGGCTGTTGCTGTACCACTATACCGGCTGTTGCTGTAAGACTATACCTGCTCCACTGACCACTATAGCGGCTGTTGCTGTACCACTATACCGGCTGTTGCTGTACCACTATACCGGCTGTTGCTGTGCCACTATACCGGCTGTTGCTGTACGACTATACCGGCTCCACTGACCACTATACCGGCTGTTGCTGTATCACTATACCGGCTGTTGCTGTACCACTATACCGGCTGTTGCTGTACCACTATACCGGCTGTTGCTGTACCACTATACCGGCTTTTGCTATACCACTATAACGGCTGTTACTGTACCACTATACCGGCTGTTGCTGTACCACTATACCGGCTGTTGCTGTACCACTATACCGGCTGTTGCTGTACCACTATACCGGCTGTTGCTGTACCACTATACCGGCTCCACTGACCACTATACCGGCTGTTGCTGTACCACTATACCGGCTCCACTGACCACTATACCGGCTCCACTGACCACTATACCGGCTCCACTGACCACTATACCGGCTGTTGCTGTACCACTATACCGGCTGTTGCTGTACCACTATACCGGCTCCACTGACCACTATACCGGCTGTTTCTGTACCACTATACCGGCTGTTGCTGTACCACTATACCGGCTCCACTGACCACTATACCGGCTGTTGCTGTACCACTATACCGGCTGTTGCTGTACCACTATACCGGCTCCACTAACCACTATACCGGCTGTTGCTGTACCACTATACCGGCTGTTGCTGTACCACTATACCGGCTGTTGCTGTACCACTATACCGGCTGTTGCTGTACCACTATACCGGCTCCACTGACCACTATACCGGCTCCACTGACCACTATACCGGCTCCACTGACCACTATACCGGCTCCACTGACCACTATACCGGCTGTTTCTGTACCACTATACCAGCTGTTGCTTTACCACTATACCGGCTCCACTGACCACTATACCGGCTGTTGATGTACCACTATACCGGCTGTTGCTGTACCACTATACCGGCTGTTGCTGTACCACTATACGGGCTCCACTGACCACTATACCGGCTGTTGCATACCACTATACCGGCTGTTGCATACCACTATACCGGCAGTTGCTGTACCACTATACCGGCTGTTGTTGTACCACTATACCGGCTCCACTGACCACTATACCGGCTGTTGCTGTACCACTATACCGGCTGTTGCATACCACTATACCGGCTGTTGCTGTACCACTATACCGGCTGTTGCTGTACCACTATACCGGCTGTTGCTGTACCACTATACCGGCTGTTGCTGTACCACTATACTGGCTCCACTGACCACTATGCCGGCTGTTGCTGTACCACTATACCGGCTGTTGCTGTACCACTATACCGGCTGTTGCTGTTCCACTATACCGGCTCCACTGACCACTATACCAGCTGTTGCTGTACCACTATACCGGCTGTTGTTGTACCACTATACCGGCTGTTGCTGTACCACTATACCAGCTGTTGCTGTACCACTATACCGGCTCCACTGACCACTATACCGGCTGTTGCTGTACCACTATACCGGCTGTTGCATACCACTATACCGGTTGTTGCTGTACCACTATACCGGCTGTTGCTGTACCACTATACCAGCTGTTGCTGTACGACTATACCGGCTGTTGCTGTACGACTATACCGGCTGTTGCTGTACCACTATACCGGCTCCACTGGCCACTATACCGGCTGTTGCTGTACCACTATACCGGCTGTTGCTGTACCACTATACCCGCTCCACTGACCACTATACCGGCTGTTGCTGTACCACTATACCGGCTCCACTGGCCACTATACCGGCTGTTGCTGTACCACTATACCGGCTGTTGCTGTACCACTATACCGGCTGTTGCTGTACCACTATACCGGCTGTTGCTGTACCACTATACCGGCTGTTCCTGTACCACTATACCCGCAGCACTGACCACTATACTGGCTGTTGCTGTACCACTATACCGGCTGTTGCTGTACCACTATACCGGCTGTTGCTGTACCACTATAACGGCTGTTGCTGTACCACTATACTCGCTCCACTGACCACTATACCGGCTGTTGCTGTACCACTATACCGGCTCCACTGGCCACTATACCGGCTGTTGCTGTACAACTATACCGGCTGTTGCTGTACCACTATACCGACTATTGCTGTACCACTATACCGGCTGTTGATGTACCACTATACCGGATGTTGATGTACGACTATACCGGCTCCACTGACCACTATACCGGCGGTTGCTGTACCACTATACCGGCTGTCGCATACCACTATACCGGCTGTTGCTGTACCACTATACCGGCTCCACTGGCCACTATACCGGCTGTTGCTGTACCACTATACCGGCTGTTGTTGTACCACTATACCGGCTGTTGCTGTACCACTATACCAGCTGTTGCTGTACCACTATACCGGCTCCACTGACCACTATACCGGCTGTTGCTGTACCACTATACCGGCTGTTGCTGTACCACTATACCGGCTGTTGCTGTACCACTTACCGGCTGTTGCTGTACCACTATACCGGCTGTTGCTGTACGACTATACTGGCTCCACTGACCACTATAGCGGCTGTTGCTGTACCACTATACCGGCTGTTGCTGTACCACTATACCGGCTGTTGCTGTGCCACTATACCGGCTGTTGCTGTACGACTATACCGGCTCCACTGACCACTATACCGGCTGTTGCTGTACCACTATACCGGCTGTTGCTGTACCACTATACCGGCTGTTGCTGTACCACTATACCGGCTGTTGCTGTACCACTATACCGGCTGTTGCTGTACCACTATACCGGCTGTTGCTGTACCACTATACCGGCTGTTGCTGTACCACTATACCGGCTCCACTGACCACTATACCGGCTCTTGCTGTACCACTATACCGGCTCCACTGACCACTATACCGGCTCCACTGACCACTATACCGGCTCCACTGACCACTATACCGGCTGTTTCTGTACCACTTTAACGGCTGTTGCTGTACCACTATACCGGCTACACTAACCACTATACCGGCTGTTGCTGTACCACTATACCGGCTGTTGCTGTACCACTATACCGGCTCCACTGGCCACTATACCGGCTGTTGCTGTACCACTATACCGGCTGTTGCTGTACCACTATACCGGCTCCACTGGCCACTATACCGGCTGTTGCTGTACCACTATACCGGCTGTTGCTGTACCACTATACCGGCTGTAGCTGTACCACTATACCGGCTGTTGCTGTACCACTATACCCGCTCCACTGACCACTATACCGGCTGTTGCTGTACCACTATACCGGCTGTTGCTGTACCACTATACCCGCTCCACTGACCACTATACCGGCTGTTGCTGTACCACTATACCGGCTCCACTGGCCACTATACCGGCTGTTGCTGTACCACTATACCGGCTGTTGTTGTACCACTATACCGGCTGTTGCTGTACCACTATACCAGCTGTTGCTGTACCACTATACCGGCTCCACTGACCACTATACCGGCTGTTGCTGTACCACTATACCGGCTGTTGCTGTACCACTTACCGGCTGTTGCTGTACCACTATACCGGCTGTTGCTGTAAGACTATACCTGCTCCACTGACCACTATAGCGGCTGTTGCTGTACCACTATACCGGCTGTTGCTGTACCACTATACCGGCTGTTGCTGTGCCACTATACCGGCTGTTGCTGTACGACTATACCGGCTCCACTGACCACTATACCGGCTGTTGCTGTACCACTATACCGGCTGTTGCTGTACCACTATACCGGCTGTTGCTGTACCACTATACCGGCTGTTGCTATACCACTATTCCGGTTGTTGCTGTACCACTATACCGGCTTTTGCTGTACCACTATACTGGCTGTTGCTGTACCACTATACCGGCTGTTGCTGTACCACTATACCGGCTGTTGCTGTACCACTATACCGGCTGTTGCTGTACCACTATACCGGCTGTTGCTGTACCACTATACCGGCTGTTGCTGTACCACTATACCGGCTCCACTGACCACTATACCGGCTGTTTCTGTACCACTATACCGGCTGTTGCTGTACCACTATACCGGCTCCACTGACCACTATACCGGCTGTTGCTGTACCACTATACCGGCTGTTGCTGTACCACTATACCGGCTGTTGCTGTACCACTATACCGGCTCCACTAACCACTATACCGGCTGTTGCTGTACCACTATACCGGCTGTTGCTGTACCACTATACCGGCTGTTGCTGTACCACTATACCGGCTGTTGCTGTACCACTATACCGGCTGTTGCTGTACCACTATACCGACTCCACTGACCACTATACCGGCTCCACTGACCACTATACCGGCTCCACTGACCACTATACCGGCTGTTTCTGTACCACTATACCGGCTTTTGCTGTACCACTATACCGGCTCCACTGGCCACTATACCGGCTGTTGCTGTACCACTATACCGGCTGTTGCTGTACCACTATACCGGCTCCACTGACCACTATACCGGCTGTTGCTGTACCACTATACCGGCTGTTGCTGTACCACTATACTGGCTGTTGCTGTACCACTTACCGGCTGTTGCTGTACGACTATACCGGCTGTTGCTGTACGACTATACCGGCTCCAATGACCACTATAGCAGCTGTTGCAGTACCACTATACCAGCTGTTGCTGTACCACTATACCGGCTGTTGCTGTACCACTATACCGGCTGTTGCTGTACCACTATACCGGCTGTTGCTGTACCACTATACCGGCTGTTGCTGTACCACTATACCGGCTGTTGCTGTACCACTATACCGGCTGTTGCATACCACTATACCGGCTGTTGCATACCACTATACCGGCTGTTGCTGTACCACTATACCGGCTCCACTGACCACTATACCGGCTGTTGCATACCACTATACCGGCTGTTGCATACCACTATACCGGCTGTTGCTGTACCACTATACCGGCTGTTGCTGTACCACTATACCGGCTGTTGCTGTACCACTATACCGGCTGTTGCTGTACCACTATACCGGCTCCACTGACCACTATACCGGCTGTTGCTGTACCACTATACCGGCTGTTGCTGTACCACTATAGCGGCTGTTGCTGTACCACTATACTAGCTGTTGCTGTACCACTATACCGGCTCCACTGACCACTATACCGGCTGTTGCTGTACCACTATACCGGCTCCACTGACCACTATACCGGCTGTTGCTGTACCACTATACCGGCTGTTGCATACCACTATACTGGCTGTTGCATACCACTATACCGGCTGTTGCTGTACCACTATACCGGCTGTTGCTGTACCACTATACCGGCTCCACTGACCACTATACCGGCTGTTGCTGTACCACTATACCGGCTGTTGCATACCACTATACTGGCTGTTGCTGTACCACTATACCGGCTGTTGCCGTACCACTATACCGGCTGTTGCTGTACCACTATACCGGCTGTTGCTGTACCACTATACCCGCTCCACTGACCACTATACCGGCTGTTGCTGTACCACTATACCGGCTCCACTGGCCACTATACCGGCTGTTGCTGTACCACTATACCGGCTGTTGCTGTACCACTATACCGGCTGTTGCTGTACCACTATACCGGCTGTTGCTGTACCACTATACCGGCTGTTCCTGTACCACTATACCCGCAGCACTGACCATTAAACCGGCTGTTGATGTACCACTATACCGGCTGTTGCTGTACCACTATACCGGCTGTTGCTGTACCACTATACCGGCTGTTGCTGTACCACTATACCCGCTCCACTGACCACTATACCGGCTGTTGCTGTACCACTATACCGGCTCCACTGGCCACTATACCGGCTGTTGCTGTACCACTATACCGGCTGTTGCTGTACCACTATACCGGCTGTTGCTGTACCACTATACCGGCTCCACTGGCCACTATACCGGCTGTTGCCGAACCACTATACCAGCTGTTGCTGTACCACAATACCGGCTGTTGCTGTACCACTATACCGGCTGTTGCTGTACCACTATACCTGCTGTTACTGTACCACTCTACCGGCTGTTGCTGTACCACTATACCGGCTGTTGCTGTACTACTATACCGGCTGTTGCTGTACCACTATACCGGCTGTTGCTGTACCACTATACCGGCTGTTGCTGTACCACTATACCCGCTCCACTGACCACTATACCGGCTGTTGCTGTACCACTATACCGGCTGTTGCTGTCCCACTATACCGGTTGTTGCTGTACCACTATACCGGCTGTTGCTGTACCACTATACCGGCTGTTGCTGTACCACTATACCGGCTGTTCCTGTACCACTATACTTGCTCCACTGACCTCTATACCGGCTGTTGCTGTACCACTATACCGGCTGTTGCTGTACCACTATACCGGCTCCACTGGCCACTATACCGGCTATTGCTGTACCACTATACCGGCTGTTGCTGTACCACTATAACGGCTCCACTGGCCACTATACCGGCTGTTGCTGTACCACTATACCGGCTGTTGCTGTACCACTATACCGGCTGTAGCTGTACCACTATACCGGCTGTTGCTGTACCACTATACCCGCTCCACTGACCACTATACCGGCTGTTGCTGTACCACTATACCGGCTGTTGCTGTACCACTATACCCGCTCCACTCACCACTATACCGGCTGTTGCTGTACCACTATACCGGCTCCACTGGCCACTATACCGGCTGTTGCTGTACCACTATACCGGCTGTTGTTGTACCACTATACCGGCTGTTGCTGTACCACTATACCAGCTGTTGCTGTACCACTATACCGGCTCCACTGACCACTATACCGGCTGTTGCTGTACCACTATACCGGCTGTTGCTGTACCACTTACCGGCTGTTGCTGTACCACTATACCGGCTGTTGCTGTAAGACTATACCTGCTCCACTGACCACTATAGCGGCTGTTGCTGTACCACTATACCGGCTGTTGCTGTACCACTATACCGGCTGTTGCTGTGCCACTATACCGGCTGTTGCTGTACGACTATACCGGCTCCACTGACCACTATACCGGCTGTTGCTGTACCACTATACCGGCTGTTGCTGTACCACTATACCGGCTGTTGCTGTACCACTATACCGGCTGTTGCTGTACCACTATACCGGCTTTTGCTGTACCACTATACCGGCTGTTGCTGTACCACTATACCGGCTGTTGCTGTACCACTATACCGGCTGTTGCTGTACCACTATACCGGCTGTTGCTGTACCACTATACCGGCTGTTGCTGTACCACTATACCGGCTCCACTGACCATTATACCGGCTGTTGCTGTACCACTATACCGGCTCCACTGACCACTATACCGGCTCCACTGACCACTATACCGGCTCCACTGACCACTATACCGGCTGTTGCTGTACCACTATACCGGCTGTTGCTGTACCACTATACCGGCTCCACTGACCACTATACCGGCTGTTTCTGTACCACTATACCGGCTGTTGCTGTACCACTATACCGGCTCCACTGACCACTATACCGGCTGTTGCTGTACCACTATACCGGCTGTTGCTGTACCACTATACCGGCTCCACTAACCACTATACCGGCTGTTGCTGTACCACTATACCGGCTGTTGCTGTACCACTATACCGGCTGTTGCTGTACCACTATACCGGCTCCACTGACCACTATACCGGCTGTTTCTGTACCACTATACCGGCTGTTGCTGTACCACTATACCGGCTCCACTGACCACTATACCGGCTGTTGCTGTACCACTATACCGGCTGTTGCTGTACCACTATACCGGCTGTTGCTGTACCACTATACCGGCTCCACTAACCACTATACCGGCTGTTGCTGTACCACTATACCGGCTGTTGCTGTACCACTATACCGGCTGTTGCTGTACCACTCTACCGGCTGTTGCTGTACCACTATACCGGCTGTTGCTGTACCACTATACCGACTCCACTGACCACTATACCGGCTCCACTGACCACTATACCGGCTCCACTGACCACTATACCGGCTGTTTCTGTACCACTATACCGGCTTTTGCTGTACCACTATACCGGCTCCACTGGCCACTATACCGGCTGTTGCTGTACCACTATACCGGCTGTTGCTGTACCACTATACCGGCTCCACTGACCACTATACCGGCTGTTGCTGTACCACTATACCGGCTGTTGCTGTACCACTATACCGGCTGTTGCTGTACCACTATACCGGCTGTTGCTGTACCACTTACCGGCTGTTGCTGTACGACTATACCGGCTGTTGCTGTACGACTATACCGGCTCCAATGACCACTATAGCAGCTGTTGCAGTACCACTATACCAGCTGTTGCTGTACCACTATACCGGCTGTTGCTGTACCACTATACCGGCTGTTGCTGTACCACTATACCGGCTGTTGCTGTACCACTATACCGGCTGTTGCTGTACCACTATACCGGCTGTTGCTGTACCACTATACCGGCTGTTGCATACCACTATACCGGCTGTTGCATACCACTATACCGGCTGTTGCTGTACCACTATACCGGCTCCACTGACCACTATACCGGCTGTTGCATACCACTATACCGGCTGTTGCATACCACTATACCGGCTGTTGCTGTACCACTATACCGGCTGTTGCTCTACCACTATACCGGCTGTTGCTGTACCACTATACCGGCTGTTGCTGTACCACTATACCGGCTCCACTGACCACTATACCGGCTGTTACTGTACCACTATACCGGCTGTTACTGTACCACTATACCGGCTGTTGCTGTACCACTATAGCGGCTGTTGCTGTACCACTATACTAGCTGTTGCTGTACCACTATACCGGCTCCACTGACCACTATACCGGCTGTTGCTGTACCACTATACCGGCTCCACTGACCACTATACCGGCTGTTGCTGTACCACTATACCGGCTGTTGCATACCACTATACCGGTTGTTGCTGTACCACTATACCGGCTGTTGCTGTACCACTATACCGGCTGTTGCTGTACCACTATACCGGCTGTTGCTGTACCACTATACCGGCTGTTGCTGTACCACTATACCGGCTGTTGCTGTACCACTATACCGGCTGTTGCTGTACCACTATACCGGCTCCACTGACCACACTACCGCCTGTTGCTGTACCACTATACCGGCTGTTGCTGTACCACTATACCGGCTCCACTGACCACTATACCGGCTCCACTGACCACTATACCGGCTGTTGTTGTACCACTATACCGGCTGTTGCTGTACCACTATACCGGCTCCACTGACCACTATACCGGCTCCACTGACCACTATACCGGCTGTTGCTGTACCACTATACCGGCTGTTGTTGTACCACTATACCGGCTCCACTGACCACTATACCGGCTGTTTCTGTACCACTATACCGGCTGTTGCTGTACCACTATACCGGCTCCACTGACCACTATACCGGCTGTTGCTGTACCACTATACCGGCTGTTGCTGTACCACTATACCGGCTGTTGCTGTACCACTATACCGGCTGTTGCTGTACCACTATACCGGCTCCACTGACCACTATACCGGCTGTTGCTGTACCACTATACCGGCTGTGGCTGTACCACTATACCGGCTCCACTGACTTCTATACCGGCTGTTGCTGTACCAATATACCGGCTGTTGCTGTACCACTATACCGGCTGTTGCTGTACCACTATACTGGCTGTTGCATACCACTATACCGGCTGTTGCTGTACCACTATACCGGCTGTTGCTGTACCACTATACCGGCTCCACCGACCACTATACCGGCTGTTGCATACCACTATACTGGCTGTTGCATACCACTATACCGGCTGTTGCTGTACCACTATACCGGCTGTTGCTGTACCACTATACCGGCTCCACTGACCACTATACCGGCTGTTGCTGTACCACTATACCGGCTGTTGCATACCACTATACTGGCTGTTGCTGTACCACTATACCGGCTGTTGCCGTACCACTATACCGGCTGTTGCTGTACCACTATACCGGCTGTTGCTGTACCACTATACCGGCATCACTGGCCACTATACCGGCTGTTGCTGTACCACTATACCGGCTGTTGCTGTACCACTATACCGGCTGTTGCTGTACCACTATACCGGCTGTTGCTGTACCACTATACCGGCTGTTCCTGTACCACTATACCCGCAGCACTGACCATTAAACCGGCTGTTGATGTACCACTATACCGGCTGTTGCTGTACCACTATACCGGCTGTTGCTGTACCACTATACCGGCTGTTGCTGTACCACTATACCCGCTCCACTGACCACTATACCGGCTGTTGCTGTACCACTATACCGGCTCCACTGGCCACTATACCGGCTGTTGCTGTACCACTATACCGGCTGTTGCTGTACCACTATACCGGCTGTTGCTGTACCACTATACCGGCTCCACTGGCCACTATACCGGCTGTTGCCGAACCACTATACCAGCTGTTGCTGTACCACAATACCGGCTGTTGCTGTACCACTATACCGGCTGTTGCTGTACCACTATACCTGCTGTTACTGTACCACTCTACCGGCTGTTGCTGTACCACTATACCGGCTGTTGCTGTACCACTATACCGGCTGTTGCTGTACCACTATACCGGCTGTTGCTGTACCACTATACCGGCTGTTGCTGTACCACTATACCCGCTCCACTGACCACTATACCGGCTGTTGCTGTACCACTATACCGGCTGTTGCTGTCCCACTATACCGGTTGTTGCTGTACCACTATACCGGCTGTTGCTGTACCACTATACCGGCTGTTGCTGTACCACTATACCGGCTGTTCCTGTACCACTATACTTGCTCCACTGACCTCTATACCGGCTGTTGCTGTACCACTATACCGGCTGTTGCTGTACCACTATACCGGCTCCACTGGCCACTATACCGGCTATTGCTGTACCACTATACCGGCTGTTGCTGTACCACTATAACGGCTCCACTGGCCACTATACCGGCTGTTGCTGTACCACTATACCGGCTGTTGCTGTACCACTATACCGGCTGTAGCTGTACCACTATACCGGCTGTTGCTGTACCACTATACCCGCTCCACTGACCACTATACCGGCTGTTGCTGTACCACTATACCGGCTGTTGCTGTACCACTATACCCGCTCCACTCACCACTATACCGGCTGTTGCTGTACCACTATACCGGCTCCACTGGCCACTATACCGGCTGTTGCTGTACCACTATACCGGCTGTTGTTGTACCACTATACCGGCTGTTGCTGTACCACTATACCAGCTGTTGCTGTACCACTATACCGGCTCCACTGACCACTATACCGGCTGTTGCTGTACCACTATACCGGCTGTTGCTGTACCACTTACCGGCTGTTGCTGTACCACTATACCGGCTATTGCTGTAAGACTATACCTGCTCCACTGACCACTATAGCGGCTGTTGCTTTACCACTATACCGGCTGTTGCTGTACCACTATACCGGCTGTTGCTGTGCCACTATACCGGCTGTTGCTGTACGACTATACCGGCTCCACTGACCACTATACCGGCTGTTGCTGTACCACTATACCGGCTGTTGCTGTACCACTATACCGGCTGTTGCTGTACCACTATACCGGCTGTTGCTGTACCACTATACCGGCTTTTGCTGTACCACTATACCGGCTGTTGCTGTACCACTATACCGGCTGTTGCTGTACCACTATACCGGCTGTTGCTGTACCACTATACCGGCTGTTGCTGTACCACTATACCGGCTGTTGCTGTACCACTATACCGGCTCCACTGACCACTATACCGGCTGTTGCTGTACCACTATACCGGCTCCACTGACCACTATACCGGCTCCACTGACCACTATACCGGCTCCACTGACCACTATACCGGCTGTTGCTGTACCACTATACCGGCTGTTGCTGTACCACTATACCGGCTCCACTGACCACTATACCGGCTGTTTCTGTACCACTATACCGGCTGTTGCTGTACCACTATACCGGCTCCACTGACCACTATACCGGCTGTTGCTGTACCACTATACCGGCTGTTGCTGTACCACTATACCGGCTCCACTAACCACTATACCGGCTGTTGCTGTACCACTATACCGGCTGTTGCTGTACCACTATACCGGCTGTTGCTGTACCACTATACCGGCTCCACTGACCACTATACCGGCTGTTTCTGTACCACTATACCGGCTGTTGCTGTACCACTATACCGGCTCCACTGACCACTATACCGGCTGTTGCTGTACCACTATACCGGCTGATGCTGTACCACTATACCGGCTGTTGCTGTACCACTATACCGGCTCCACTAACCACTATACCGGCTGTTGCTGTACCACTATACCGGCTGTTGCTGTACCACTATACCGGCTGTTGCTGTACCACTATACCGGCTGTTGCTGTACCACTATACCGGCTGTTGCTGTACCACTATACCGACTCCACTGACCACTATACCGGCTCCACTGACCACTATACCGGCTCCACTGACCACTATACCGGCTGTTTCTGTACCACTATACCGGCTTTTGCTGTACCACTATACCGGCTCCACTGGCCACTATACCGGCTGTTGCTGTACCACTATACCGGCTGTTGCTGTACCACTATACCGGCTCCACTGACCACTATACCGGCTGTTGCTATACCACTATACCGGCTGTTGCTGTACCACTATACCGGCTGTTGCTGTACCACTATACCGGCTGTTGCTGTACCACTTACCGGCTGTTGCTGTACGACTATACCGGCTGTTGCTGTACGACTATACCGGCTCCAATGACCACTATAGCAGCTGTTGCAGTACCACTATACCAGCTGTTGCTGTACCACTATACCGGCTGTTGCTGTACCACTATACCGGCTGTTGCTGTACCACTATACCGGCTGTTGCTGTACCACTATACCGGCTGTTGCTGTACCACTATACCGGCTGTTGCTGTACCACTATACCGGCTGTTGCATACCACTATACCGGCTGTTGCATACCACTATACCGGCTGTTGCTGTACCACTATACCGGCTCCACTGACCACTATACCGGCTGTTGCATACCACTATACCGGCTGTTGCATACCACTATACCGGCTGTTGCTGTACCACTATACCGGCTGTTGCTGTACCACTATACCGGCTGTTGCTGTACCACTATACCGGCTGTTGCTGTACCACTATACCGGCTCCACTGACCACTATACCGGCTGTTGCTGTACCACTATACCGGCTGTTGCTGTACCACTATAGCGGCTGTTGCTGTACCACTATACTAGCTGTTGCTGTACCACTATACCGGCTCCACTGACCACTATACCGGCTGTTGCTGTACCACTATACCGGCTCCACTGACCACTATACCGGCTGTTGCTGTACCACTATACCGGCTGTTGCATACCACTATACCGGTTGTTGCTGTACCACTATACCGGCTGTTGCTGTACCACTATACCGGCTGTTGCTGTACCACTATACCGGCTGTTGCTGTACCACTATACCGGCTGTTGCTGTACCACTATACCGGCTGTTGCTGTACCACTATACCGGCTGTTGCTGTACCACTATACCGGCTCCACTGACCACTATACCGCCTGTTGCTGTACCACTATACCGGCTGTTGCTGTACCACTATACCGGCTCCACTGACCACTATACCGGCTCCACTGACCACTATACCGGCTGTTGTTGTACCACTATACCGGCTGTTGCTGTACCACTATACCGGCTCCACTGACCACTATACCGGCTCCACTGACCACTATACCGGCTGTTGCTGTACCACTATACCGGCTGTTGTTGTACCACTATACCGGCTCCATTGACCACTATACCGGCTGTTTCTGTACCACTATACCGGCTGTTGCTGTACCACTATACCGGCTCCACTGACCACTATACCGGCTGTTGCTGTACCACTATACCGGCTGTTGCTGTACCACTATACCGGCTGTTGCTGTACCACTATTCCGGCTCCACTGACCACTATACCGGCTGTTGCTGTACCACTATACCGGCTGTGGCTGTACCACTATACCGGCTCCACTGACTTCTATACCGGCTGTTGCTGTACCAATATACCGGCTGTTGCTGTACCACTATACCGGCTGTTGCTGTACCACTATACTGGCTGTTGCATACCACTATACCGGCTGTTGCTGTACCACTATACCGGCTGTTGCTGTACCACTATACCGGCTCCACCGACCACTATACCGGCTGTTGCATACCACTATACTGGCTGTTGCATACCACTATACCGGCTGTTGCTGTACCACTATACCGGCTGTTGCTGTACCACTATACCGGCTCCACTGACCACTATACCGGCTGTTGCTGTACCACTATACCGGCTGTTGCATACCACTATACTGGCTGTTGCTGTACCACTATACCGGCTGTTGCCGTACCACTATACCGGCTGTTGCTGTACCACTATACCGGCTGTTGCTGTACCACTATACCCGCTCCACTGACCACTATACCGGCTGTTGCTGTACCACTATACCGGCTCCACTGGCCACTATACCGGCTGTTGCTGTACCACTATACCGGCTGTTGCTGTACCACTATACCGGCTGTTGCTGTACCACTATACCGGCTGTTGCTGTACCACTATACCGGCTGTTCCTGTACCACTATACCCGCAGCACTGACCATTAAACCGGCTGTTGATGTACCACTATACCGGCTGTTGCTGTACCACTATACCGGCTGTTGCTGTACCACTATAGCGGCTGTTGCTGTACCACTATACTAGCTGTTGCTGTACCACTATACCGGCTCCACTGACCACTATACCGGCTGTTGCTGTACCACTATACCGGCTCCACTGACCACTATACCGGCTGTTGCTGTACCACTATACCGGCTGTTGCATACCACTATACCGGTTGTTGCTGTACCACTATACCGGCTGTTGCTGTACCACTATACCGGCTGTTGCTGTACCACTATACCGGCTGTTGCTGTACCACTATACCGGCTGTTGCTGTACCACTATACCGGCTGTTGCTGTACCACTATACCGGCTGTTGCTGTACCACTATACCGGCTCCACTGACCACACTACCGCCTGTTGCTGTACCACTATACCGGCTGTTGCTGTACCACTATACCGGCTCCACTGACCACTATACCGGCTCCACTGACCACTATACCGGCTGTTGTTGTACCACTATACCGGCTGTTGCTGTACCACTATACCGGCTCCACTGACCACTATACCGGCTCCACTGACCACTATACCGGCTGTTGCTGTACCACTATACCGGCTGTTGTTGTACCACTATACCGGCTCCTTTGACCACTATACCGGCTGTTTCTGTACCACTATACCGGCTGTTGCTGTACCACTATACCGGCTCCACTGACCACTATACCGGCTGTTGCTGTACCACTATACCGGCTGTTGCTGTACCACTATACCGGCTGTTGCTGTACCACTATACCGGCTCCACTGACCACTATACCGGCTGTTGCTGTACCACTATACCGGCTGTGGCTGTACCACTATACCGGCTCCACTGACTTCTATACCGGCTGTTGCTGTACCAATATACCGGCTGTTGCTGTACCACTATACCGGCTGTTGCTGTACCACTATACTGGCTGTTGCATACCACTATACCGGCTGTTGCTGTACCACTATACCGGCTGTTGCTGTACCACTATACCGGCTCCACCGACCACTATACCGGCTGTTGCATACCACTATACTGGCTGTTGCATACCACTATACCGGCTGTTGCTGTACCACTATACCGGCTGTTGCTGTACCACTATACCGGCTCCACTGACCACTATACCGGCTCCACTGACCACTATACCGGCTGTTGTTGTACCACTATACCGGCTGTTGCTGTACCACTATACCGGCTCCACTGACCACTATACCGGCTCCACTGACCACTATACCGGCTGTTGCTGTACCACTATACCGGCTGTTGTTGTACCACTATACCGGCTCCACTGACCACTATACCGGCTGTTTCTGTACCACTATACCGGCTGTTGCTGTACCACTATACCGGCTCCACTGACCACTATACCGGCTGTTGCTGTACCACTATACCGGCTGTTGCTGTACCACTATACCGGCTGTTGCTGTACCACTATACCGGCTCCACTGACCACTATACCGGCTGTTGCTGTACCACTATACCGGCTGTGGCTGTACCACTATACCGGCTCCACTGACTTCTATACCGGCTGTTGCTGTACCAATATACCGGCTGTTGCTGTACCACTATACCGGCTGTTGCTGTACCACTATACTGGCTGTTGCATACCACTATACCGGCTGTTGCTGTACCACTATACCGGCTGTTGCTGTACCACTATACCGGCTCCACCGACCACTATACCGGCTGTTGCATACCACTATACTGGCTGTTGCATACCACTATACCGGCTGTTGCTGTACCACTATACCGGCTGTTGCTGTACCACTATACCGGCTCCACTGACCACTATACCGGCTGTTGCTGTACCACTATACCGGCTGTTGCATACCACTATACTGGCTGTTGCTGTACCACTACACCGGCTGTTGCCGTACCACTATACCGGCTGTTGCTGTACCACTATACCGGCTGTTGCTGTACCACTATACCCGCTCCACTGACCACTATACCGGCTGTTGCTGTACCACTATACCGGCTCCACTGGCCACTATACCGGCTGTTGCTGTACCACTATACCGGCTGTTGCTGTACCACTATACCGGCTGTTGCTGTACCACTATACCGGCTGTTGCTGTACCACTATACCGGCTGTTCCTGTACCACTATACCCGCAGCACTGACCATTAAACCGGCTGTTGATGTACCACTATACCGGCTGTTGCTGTACCACTATACCGGCTGTTGCTGTACCACTATACCGGCTGTTGCTGTACCACTATACCGGCTGTTGCTGTACCACTATACCCGCTCCACTGACCACTATACCGGCTGTTGCTGTACCACTATACCGGCTCCACTGGCCACTATACCGGCTGTTGCTGTACCACTATACCGGCTGTTGCTGTACCACTATACCGGCTGTTGCTGTACCACTATACCGGCTCCACTGGCCACTATACCGGCTGTTGCCGAACCACTATACCAGCTGTTGCTGTACCACAATACCGGCTGTTGCTGTACCACTATACCGGCTGTTGCTGTACCACTATACCTGCTGTTACTGTACCACTCTACCGGCTGTTGCTGTACCACTATACCGGCTGTTGCTGTACCACTATACCGGCTGTTGCTGTACCACTATACCGGCTGTTGCTGTACCACTATACCGGCTGTTGCTGTACCACTATACCCGCTCCACTGACCACTATACCGGCTGTTGCTGTACCACTATACCGGCTGTTGCTGTCCCACTATACCGGTTGTTGCTGTACCACTATACCGGCTGTTGCTGTACCACTATACCGGCTGTTGCTGTACCACTATACCGGCTGTTCCTGTACCACTATACTTGCTCCACTGACCTCTATACCGGCTGTTGCTGTACCACTATACCGGCTGTTGCTGTACCACTATACCGGCTCCACTGGCCACTATACCGGCTATTGCTGTACCACTATACCGGCTGTTGCTGTACCACTATAACGGCTCCACTGGCCACTATACCGGCTGTTGCTGTACCACTATACCGGCTGTTGCTGTACCACTATACCGGCTGTAGCTGTACCACTATACCGGCTGTTGCTGTACCACTATACCCACTCCACTGACCACTATACCGGCTGTTGCTGTACCACTATACCGGCTGTTGCTGTACCACTATACCCGCTCCACTCACCACTATACCGGCTGTTGCTGTACCACTATACCGGCTCCACTGGCCACTATACCGGCTGTTGCTGTACCACTATACCGGCTGTTGTTGTACCACTATACCGGCTGTTGCTGTACCACTATACCAGCTGTTGCTGTACCACTATACCGGCTCCACTGACCACTATACCGGCTGTTGCTGTACCACTATACCGGCTGTTGCTGTACCACTTACCGGCTGTTGCTGTACCACTATACCGGCTGTTGCTGTAAGACTATACCTGCTCCACTGACCACTATAGCGGCTGTTGCTGTACCACTATACCGGCTGTTGCTGTACCACTATACCGGCTGTTGCTGTGCCACTATACCGGCTGTTGCTGTACGACTATACCGGCTCCACTGACCACTATACCGGCTGTTGCTGTACCACTATACCGGCTGTTGCTGTACCACTATACCGGCTGTTGCTGTACCACTATACCGGCTGTTGCTGTACCACTATACCGGCTTTTGCTGTACCACTATACCGGCTGTTGCTGTACCACTATACCGGCTGTTGCTGTACCACTATACCGGCTGTTGCTGTACCACTATACCGGCTGTTGCTGTACCACTATACCGGCTGTTGCTGTACCACTATACCGGCTCCACTGACCACTATACCGGCTGTTGCTGTACCACTATACCGGCTCCACTGACCACTATACCGGCTCCACTGACCACTATACCGGCTCCACTGACCACTATACCGGCTGTTGCTGTACCACTATACTGGCTGTTGCTGTACCACTATACCGGCTCCACTGACCACTATACCGGCTGTTTCTGTACCACTATACCGGCTGTTGCTGTACCACTATACCGGCTCCACTGACCACTATACCGGCTGTTGCTGTACCACTATACCGGCTGTTGCTGTACCACTATACCGGCTCCACTAACCACTATACCGGCTGTTGCTGTACCACTATACCGGCTGTTGCTGTACCACTATACCGGCTGTTGCTGTACCACTATACCGGCTCCACTGACCACTATACCGGCTGTTTCTGTACCACTATACCGGCTGTTGCTGTACCACTATACCGGCTCCACTGACCACTATACCGGCTGTTGCTGTACCACTATACCGGCTGTTGCTGTACCACTATACCGGCTGTTGCTGTACCACTATACCGGCTCCACTAACCACTATA
The DNA here is from genome assembly GCA_036785665.1 of Chirona hameri. Classification (NCBI taxonomy): domain Eukaryota; kingdom Metazoa; phylum Arthropoda; class Thecostraca; order Balanomorpha; family Balanidae; genus Chirona; species Chirona hameri. Next base: position 185,825 of record JAXIVJ010000055.1, read on the forward strand.
CCGGCTGTTGCTGTACCACTATACCGGCTGTTGCTGTACCACTATACCGGCTGTTGCTGTACCACTATACCGGCTGTTGCTGTACCACTATACCGGCTGTTGCTGTACCACTATACCGACTCCACTGACCACTATACCGGCTCCACTGACCACTATACCGGCTCCACTGACCACTATACCGGCTGTTTCTGTACCACTATACCGGCTTTTGCTGTACCACTATACCGGCTCCACTGGCCACTATACCGGCTGTTGCTGTACCACTATACCGGCTGTTGCTGTACCACTATACCGGCTCCACTGACCACTATACCGGCTGTTGCTATACCACTATACCGGCTGTTGCTGTACCACTATACCGGCTGTTGCTGTACCACTATACCGGCTGTTGCTGTACCACTTACCGGCTGTTGCTGTACGACTATACCGGCTGTTGCTGTACGACTATACCGGCTCCAATGACCACTATAGCAGCTGTTGCAGTACCACTATACCAGCTGTTGCTGTACCACTATACCGGCTGTTGCTGTACCACTATACCGGCTGTTGCTGTACCACTATACCGGCTGTTGCTGTACCACTATACCGGCTGTTGCTGTACCACTATACCGGCTGTTGCTGTACCACTATACCGGCTGTTGCATACCACTATACCGGCTGTTGCATACCACTATACCGGCTGTTGCTGTACCACTATACCGGCTCCACTGACCACTATACCGGCTGTTGCATACCACTATACCGGCTGTTGCATACCACTATACCGGCTGTTGCTGTACCACTATACCGGCTGTTGCTGTACCACTATACCGGCTGTTGCTGTACCACTATACCGGCTGTTGCTGTACCACTATACCGGCTCCACTGACCACTATACCGGCTGTTGCTGTACCACTATACCGGCTGTTGCTGTACCACTATAGCAGCTGTTGCTGTACCACTATACTAGCTGTTGCTGTACCACTATACCGGCTCCACTGACCACTATACCGGCTGTTGCTGTACCACTATACCGGCTCCACTGACCACTATACCGGCTGTTGCTGTACCACTATACCGGCTGTTGCATACCACTATACCGGTTGTTGCTGTACCACTATACCGGCTGTTGCTGTACCACTATACCGGCTGTTGCTGTACCACTATACCGGCTGTTGCTGTACCACTATACCGGCTGTTGCTGTACCACTATACCGGCTGTTGCTGTACCACTATACCGGCTGTTGCTGTACCACTATACCGGCTCCACTGACCACTATACCGCCTGTTGCTGTACCACTATACCGGCTGTTGCTGTACCACTATACCGGCTCCACTGACCACTATACCGGCTCCACTGACCACTATACCGGCTGTTGTTGTACCACTATACCGGCTGTTACTGTACCACTATACCGGCTCCACTGACCACTATACCGGCTCCACTGACCACTATACCGGCTGTTGCTGTACCACTATACCGGCTGTTGTTGTACCACTATACCGGCTCCATTGACCACTATACCGGCTGTTTCTGTACCACTATACCGGCTGTTGCTGTACCACTATACCGGCTCCACTGACCACTATACCGGCTGTTGCTGTACCACTATACCGGCTGTTGCTGTACCACTATACCGGCTGTTGCTGTACCACTATTCCGGCTCCACTGACCACTATACCGGCTGTTGCTGTACCACTATACCGGCTGTGGCTGTACCACTATACCGGCTCCACTGACTTCTATACCGGCTGTTGCTGTACCAATATACCGGCTGTTGCTGTACCACTATACCGGCTGTTGCTGTACCACTATACTGGCTGTTGCATACCACTATACCGGCTGTTGCTGTACCACTATACCGGCTGTTGCTGTACCACTATACCGGCTCCACCGACCACTATACCGGCTGTTGCATACCACTATACTGGCTGTTGCATACCACTATACCGGCTGTTGCTGTACCACTATACCGGCTGTTGCTGTACCACTATACCGGCTCCACTGACCACTATACCGGCTGTTGCTGTACCACTATACCGGCTGTTGCATACCACTATACTGGCTGTTGCTGTACCACTATACCGGCTGTTGCCGTACCACTATACCGGCTGTTGCTGTACCACTATACCGGCTGTTGCTGTACCACTATACCCGCTCCACTGACCACTATACCGGCTGTTGCTGTACCACTATACCGGCTCCACTGGCCACTATACCGGCTGTTGCTGTACCACTATACCGGCTGTTGCTGTACCACTATACCCGCTCCACTCACCACTATACCGGCTGTTGCTGTACCACTATACCGGCTCCACTGGCCACTATACCGGCTGTTGCTGTACCACTATACCGGCTGTTGTTGTACCACTATACCGGCTGTTGCTGTACCACTATACCAGCTGTTGCTGTACCACTATACCGGCTCCACTGACCACTATACCGGCTGTTGCTGTACCACTATACCGGCTGTTGCTGTACCACTTACCGGCTGTTGCTGTACCACTATACCGGCTGTTGCTGTAAGACTATACCTGCTCCACTGACCACTATAGCGGCTGTTGCTGTACCACTATACCGGCTGTTGCTGTACCACTATACCGGCTGTTGCTGTGCCACTATACCGGCTGTTGCTGTACGACTATACCGGCTCCACTGACCACTATACCGGCTGTTGCTGTACCACTATACCGGCTGTTGCTGTACCACTATACCGGCTGTTGCTGTACCACTATACCGGCTGTTGCTGTACCACTATACCGGCTTTTGCTGTACCACTATACCGGCTGTTGCTGTACCACTATACCGGCTGTTGCTGTACCACTATACCGGCTGTTGCTGTACCACTATACCGGCTGTTGCTGTACCACTATACCGGCTGTTGCTGTACCACTATACCGGCTCCACTGACCACTATACCGGCTGTTGCTGTACCACTATACCGGCTCCACTGACCACTATACCGGCTCCACTGACCACTATACCGGCTCCACTGACCACTATACCGGCTGTTGCTGTACCACTATACCGGCTGTTGCTGTACCACTATACCGGCTCCACTGACCACTATACCGGCTGTTTCTGTACCACTATACCGGCTGTTGCTGTACCACTATACCGGCTCCACTGACCACTATACCGGCTGTTGCTGTACCACTATACCGGCTGTTGCTGTACCACTATACCGGCTCCACTAACCACTATACCGGCTGTTGCTGTACCACTATACCGGCTGTTGCTGTACCACTATACCGGCTGTTGCTGTACCACTATACCGGCTGTTGCTGTACCACTATACCGGCTCCACTGACCACTATACCGGCTCCACTGACCACTATACCGGCTCCACTGACCACTATACCGGCTCCACTGACCACTATACCGGCTGTTTCTGTACCACTATACCGGCTGTTGCTTTACCACTATACCGGCTCCACTGACCACTATACCGGCTGTTGCTGTACCACTATACCGGCTGTTGCTGTACCACTATACCGGCTGTTGCTGTACCACTATACCGGCTGTTGCTGTACCACTATACCGGCTGTTGCTGTACCACTATACCGGCTGTTGCTGTACCACTATACCGGCTCCACTGACCACTATACCGCCTGTTGCTGTACCACTATACCGGCTGTTGCTGTACCACTATACCGGCTCCACTGACCACTATACCGGCTCCACTGACCACTATACCGGCTGTTGTTGTACCACTATACCGGCTGTTGCTGTACCACTATACCGGCTCCACTGACCACTATACCGGCTCCACTGACCACTATACCGGCTGTTGCTGTACCACTATACCGGCTGTTGTTGTACCACTATACCGGCTCCACTGACCACTATACCGGCTGTTTCTGTACCACTATACCGGCTGTTGCTGTACCACTATACCGGCTCCACTGACCACTATACCGGCTGTTGCTGTACCACTATACCGGCTGTTGCTGTACCACTATACCGGCTGTTGCTGTACCACTATACCGGCTCCACTGACCACTATACCGGCTGTTGCTGTACCACTATACCGGCTGTGGCTGTACCACTATACCGGCTCCACTGACTTCTATACCGGCTGTTGCTGTACCAATATACCGGCTGTTGCTGTACCACTATACCGGCTGTTGCTGTACCACTATACTGGCTGTTGCATACCACTATACCGGCTGTTGCTGTACCACTATACCGGCTGTTGCTGTACCACTATACCGGCTCCACCGACCACTATACCGGCTGTTGCATACCACTATACTGGCTGTTGCATACCACTATACCGGCTGTTGCTGTACCACTATACCGGCTGTTGCTGTACCACTATACCGGCTCCACTGACCACTATACCGGCTGTTGCTGTACCACTATACCGGCTGTTGCATACCACTATACTGGCTGTTGCTGTACCACTATACCGGCTGTTGCCGTACCACTATACCGGCTGTTGCTGTACCACTATACCGGCTGTTGCTGTACCACTATACCCGCTCCACTGACCACTATACCGGCTGTTGCTGTACCACTATACCGGCTCCACTGGCCACTATACCGGCTGTTGCTGTACCACTATACCGGCTGTTGCTGTACCACTATACCGGCTGTTGCTGTACCACTATACCGGCTGTTGCTGTACCACTATACCGGCTGTTCCTGTACCACTATACCCGCAGCACTGACCATTAAACCGGCTGTTGATGTACCACTATACCGGCTGTTGCATACCACTATACTGGCTGTTGCTGTACCACTATACCGGCTGTTGCTGTACCACTATACCGGCTGTTGCTGTACCACTATACCGGCTGTTGCTGTACCACTATACCCGCTCCACTGACCACTATACCGGCTGTTGCTGTACCACTATACCGGCTCCACTGGCCACTATACCGGCTGTTGCTGTACCACTATACCGGCTGTTGCTGTACCACTATACCGGCTGTTGCTGTACCACTATACCGGCTCCACTGGCCACTATACCGGCTGTTGCCGAACCACTATACCAGCTGTTGCTGTACCACTATACCGGCTGTTGCTGTACCACTATACCGGCTGTTGCTGTACCACTATACCGGCTGTTGCTGTACCACTATACCGGCTGTTGCTGTACCACTATACCCGCTCCACTGACCACTATACCGGCTGTTGCTGTACCACTATACCGGCTGTTGCTGTCCCACTATACCGGTTGTTGTTGTACCACTATACCGGCTGTTGCTGTACCACTATACCGGCTGTTGCTGTACCACTATACCGGCTGTTCCTGTACCACTATACTTGCTCCACTGACCTCTATACCGGCTGTTGCTGTACCACTATACCGGCTGTTGCTGTACCACTATACCGGCTCCACTGGCCACTATACCGGCTATTGCTGTACCACTATACCGGCTGTTGCTGTACCACTATAACGGCTCCACTGGCCACTATACCGGCTGTTGCTGTACCACTATACCGGCTGTTGCTGTACCACTATACCGGCTGTAGCTGTACCACTATACCGGCTGTTGCTGTACCACTATACCCGCTCCACTGACCACTATACCGGCTGTTGCTGTACCACTATACCGGCTGTTGCTGTACCACTATACCCGCTCCACTCACCACTATACCGGCTGTTGCTGTACCACTATACCGGCTCCACTGGCCATTATACCGGCTTTTGCTGTACCACTATACCGGCTGTTGTTGTACCACTATACCGGCTGTTGCTGTACCACTATACCAGCTGTTGCTGTACCACTATACCGGCTCCACTGACCACTATACCGGCTGTTGCTGTACCACTATACCGGCTGTTGCTGTACCACTTACCGGCTGTTGCTGTACCACTATACCGGCTGTTGCTGTAAGACTATACCTGCTCCACTGACCACTATAGCGGCTGTTGCTGTACCACTATACCGGCTGTTGCTGTACCACTATACCGGCTGTTGCTGTGCCACTATACCGGCTGTTGCTGTACGACTATACCGGCTCCACTGACCACTATACCGGCTGTTGCTGTACCACTATACCGGCTGTTGCTGTACCACTATACCGGCTGTTGCTGTACCACTATACCGGCTGTTGCTGTACCACTATACCGGCTTTTGCTGTACCACTATACCGGCTGTTGCTGTACCACTATACCGGCGGTTGCTGTACCACTATACCGGCTGTTGCTGTACCACTATACCGGCTGTTGCTGTACCACTATACCGGCTGTTGCTGTACCACTATACCGGCTCCACTGACCACAATACCGGCTGTTGCTGTACCACTATACCGGCTCCACTGACCACTATACCGGCTCCACTGACCACTATACCGGCTTTACTGACCACTATACCGGCTGTTGCTGTACCACTATACCGGCTGTTGCTGTACCACTATACCGGCTCCACTGACCACTATACCGGCTGTTTCTGTACCACTATACCGGCTGTTGCTGTACCACTATACCGGCTCCACTGACCACTATACCGGCTGTTGCTGTACCACTATACCGGCTGTTGCTGTACCACTATACCGGCTCCACTAACCACTATACCGGCTGTTGCTGTACCACTATACCGGCTGTTGCTGTACCACTATACCGGCTGTTGCTGTACCACTATACCGGCTGTTGCTGTACCACTATACCGGCTCCACTGACCACTATACCGGCTCCACTGACCACTATACCGGCTCCACTGACCACTATACCGGCTCCACTGACCACTATACCGGCTGTTTCTGTACCACTATACCGGCTGTTGCTTTACCACTATACCGGCTCCACTGACCACTATACCGGCTGTTGCTGTACCACTATACCGGCTGTTGCTGTACCACTATACCGGCTGTTGCTGTACCACTATACGGGCTCCACTGACCACTATACCGGCTGTTGCATACCACTATACCGGCTGTTGCATACCACTATACCGGCAGTTGCTGTACCACTATACCGGCTGTTGTTGTACCACTATACCGGCTCCACTGACCACTATACCGGCTGTTGCTGTACCACTATACCGGCTGTTGCATACCACTATACCGGCTGTTGCTGTACCACTATACCGGCTGTTGCTGTACCACTATACCGGCTGTTGCTGTACCACTATACCGGCTGTTGCTGTACCACTATACCGGCTGTTGCTGTACCACTATACCGGCTTTTGCTGTACCACTATACCGGCTGTTGCTGTACCACTATACCGGCTGTTGCTGTACCACTATACCGGCTGTTGCTGTACCACTATACCGGCTGTTGCTGTACCACTATACCGGCTGTTGCTGTACCACTATACCGGCTCCACTGACCACTATACCGGCTGTTGCTGTACCACTATACCGGCTCCACTGACCACTATACCGGCTCCACTGACCACTATACCGGCTCCACTGACCACTATACCGGCTGTTGCTGTACCACTATACCGGCTGTTGCTGTACCACTATACCGGCTCCACTGACCACTATACCGGCTGTTGCTGTACCACTATACCGGCTCCACTGACCACTATACCGGCTGTTGCTGTACCACTATACCGGCTGTTGCTGTACCACTATACCGGCTCCACCAACCACTATACCGGCTTTTGCTGTACCACTATACCGGCTGTTGCTGTACCACTATACCGGCTGTTGCTGTACCACTATACCGGCTGTTGCTGTACCACTATACCGGCTCCACTGACCACTATACCGGCTCCACTGACCACTATACCGGCTCCACTGACCACTATACCGGCTCCACTGACCACTATACCGGCTGTTTCTGTACCACTATACCGGCTGTTGCTTTACCACTATACCGGCTCCACTGACCACTATACCGGCTGTTGCTGTACCACTATACCGGCTGTTGCTGTACCACTATACCGGCTGTTGCTGTACCACTATACCGGCTGTTGCTGTACCACTATACCGGCTGTTGCTGTACCACTATACCGGCTGTTGCTGTACCACTATACCGGCTCCACTGACCACTATACCGCCTGTTGCTGTACCACTATACCGGCTGTTGCTGTACCACTATACCGGCTCCACTGACCACTATACCGGCTCCACTGACCACTATACCGGCTGTTGTTGTACCACTATACCGGCTGTTGCTGTACCACTATACCGGCTCCACTGACCACTATACCGGCTCCACTGACCACTATACCGGCTGTTGCTGTACCACTATACCGGCTGTTGTTGTACCACTATACCGGCTCCACTGACCACTATACCGGCTGTTTCTGTACCACTATACCGGCTGTTGCTGTACCACTATACCGGCTCCACTGACCACTATACCGGCTGTTGCTGTACCACTATACCGGCTGTTGCTGTACCACTATACCGGCTGTTGCTGTACCACTATACCGGCTCCACTGACCACTATACCGGCTGTTGCTGTACCACTATACCGGCTGTGGCTGTACCACTATACCGGCTCCACTGACTTCTATACCGGCTGTTGCTGTACCAATATACCGGCTGTTGCTGTACCACTATACCGGCTGTTGCTGTACCACTATACTGGCTGTTGCATACCACTATACCGGCTGTTGCTGTACCACTATACCGGCTGTTGCTGTACCACTATACCGGCTCCACCGACCACTATACCGGCTGTTGCATACCACTATACTGGCTGTTGCATACCACTATACCGGCTGTTGCTGTACCACTATACCGGCTGTTGCTGTACCACTATACCGGCTCCACTGACCACTATACCGGCTGTTGCTGTACCACTATACCGGCTGTTGCATACCACTATACTGGCTGTTGCTGTACCACTACACCGGCTGTTGCCGTACCACTATACCGGCTGTTGCTGTACCACTATACCGGCTGTTGCTGTACCACTATACCCGCTCCACTGACCACTATACCGGCTGTTGCTGTACCACTATACCGGCTCCACTGGCCACTATACCGGCTGTTGCTGTACCACTATACCGGCTGTTGCTGTACCACTATACCGGCTGTTGCTGTACCACTATACCGGCTGTTGCTGTACCACTATACCGGCTGTTCCTGTACCACTATACCCGCAGCACTGACCATTAAACCGGCTGTTGATGTACCACTATACCGGCTGTTGCTGTACCACTATACCGGCTGTTGCTGTACCACTATACCGGCTGTTGCTGTACCACTATACCGGCTGTTGCTGTACCACTATACCCGCTCCACTGACCACTATACCGGCTGTTGCTGTACCACTATACCGGCTCCACTGGCCACTATACCGGCTGTTGCTGTACCACTATACCGGCTGTTGCTGTACCACTATACCGGCTGTTGCTGTACCACTATACCGGCTCCACTGGCCACTATACCGGCTGTTGCCGAACCACTATACCAGCTGTTGCTGTACCACAATACCGGCTGTTGCTGTACCACTATACCGGCTGTTGCTGTACCACTATACCTGCTGTTACTGTACCACTCTACCGGCTGTTGCTGTACCACTATACCGGCTGTTGCTGTACCACTATACCGGCTGTTGCTGTACCACTATACCGGCTGTTGCTGTACCACTATACCGGCTGTTGCTGTACCACTATACCCGCTCCACTGACCACTATACCGGCTGTTGCTGTACCACTATACCGGCTGTTGCTGTCCCACTATACCGGTTGTTGCTGTACCACTATACCGGCTGTTGCTGTACCACTATACCGGCTGTTGCTGTACCACTATACCGGCTGTTCCTGTACCACTATACTTGCTCCACTGACCTCTATACCGGCTGTTGCTGTACCACTATACCGGCTGTTGCTGTACCACTATACCGGCTCCACTGGCCACTATACCGGCTATTGCTGTACCACTATACCGGCTGTTGCTGTACCACTATAACGGCTCCACTGGCCACTATACCGGCTGTTGCTGTACCACTATACCGGCTGTTGCTGTACCACTATACCGGCTGTAGCTGTACCACTATACCGGCTGTTGCTGTACCACTATACCCACTCCACTGACCACTATACCGGCTGTTGCTGTACCACTATACCGGCTGTTGCTGTACCACTATACCCGCTCCACTCACCACTATACCGGCTGTTGCTGTACCACTATACCGGCTCCACTGGCCACTATACCGGCTGTTGCTGTACCACTATACCGGCTGTTGTTGTACCACTATACCGGCTGTTGCTGTACCACTATACCAGCTGTTGCTGTACCACTATACCGGCTCCACTGACCACTATACCGGCTGTTGCTGTACCACTATACCGGCTGTTGCTGTACCACTTACCGGCTGTTGCTGTACCACTATACCGGCTGTTGCTGTAAGACTATACCTGCTCCACTGACCACTATAGCGGCTGTTGCTGTACCACTATACCGGCTGTTGCTGTACCACTATACCGGCTGTTGCTGTGCCACTATACCGGCTGTTGCTGTACGACTATACCGGCTCCACTGACCACTATACCGGCTGTTGCTGTACCACTATACCGGCTGTTGCTGTACCACTATACCGGCTGTTGCTGTACCACTATACCGGCTGTTGCTGTACCACTATACCGGCTTTTGCTGTACCACTATACCGGCTGTTGCTGTACCACTATACCGGCTGTTGCTGTACCACTATACCGGCTGTTGCTGTACCACTATACCGGCTGTTGCTGTACCACTATACCGGCTGTTGCTGTACCACTATACCGGCTCCACTGACCACTATACCGGCTGTTGCTGTACCACTATACCGGCTCCACTGACCACTATACCGGCTCCACTGACCACTATACCGGCTCCACTGACCACTATACCGGCTGTTGCTGTACCACTATACTGGCTGTTGCTGTACCACTATACCGGCTCCACTGACCACTATACCGGCTGTTTCTGTACCACTATACCGGCTGTTGCTGTACCACTATACCGGCTCCACTGACCACTATACCGGCTGTTGCTGTACCACTATACCGGCTGTTGCTGTACCACTATACCGGCTCCACTAACCACTATACCGGCTGTTGCTGTACCACTATACCGGCTGTTGCTGTACCACTATACCGGCTGTTGCTGTACCACTATACCGGCTCCACTGACCACTATACCGGCTGTTTCTGTACCACTATACCGGCTGTTGCTGTACCACTATACCGGCTCCACTGACCACTATACCGGCTGTTGCTGTACCACTATACCGGCTGTTGCTGTACCACTATACCGGCTGTTGCTGTACCACTATACCGGCTCCACTAACCACTATACCGGCTGTTGCTGTACCACTATACCGGCTGTTGCTGTACCACTATACCGGCTGTTGCTGTACCACTATACCGGCTGTTGCTGTACCACTATACCGGCTGTTGCTGTACCACTATACCGACTCCACTGACCACTATACCGGCTCCACTGACCACTATACCGGCTCCACTGACCACTATACCGGCTGTTTCTGTACCACTATACCGGCTTTTGCTGTACCACTATACCGGCTCCACTGGCCACTATACCGGCTGTTGCTGTACCACTATACCGGCTGTTGCTGTACCACTATACCGGCTCCACTGACCACTATACCGGCTGTTGCTATACCACTATACCGGCTGTTGCTGTACCACTATACCGGCTGTTGCTGTACCACTATACCGGCTGTTGCTGTACCACTTACCGGCTGTTGCTGTACGACTATACCGGCTGTTGCTGTACGACTATACCGGCTCCAATGACCACTATAGCAGCTGTTGCAGTACCACTATACCAGCTGTTGCTGTACCACTATACCGGCTGTTGCTGTACCACTATACCGGCTGTTGCTGTACCACTATACCGGCTGTTGCTGTACCACTATACCGGCTGTTGCTGTACCACTATACCGGCTGTTGCTGTACCACTATACCGGCTGTTGCATACCACTATACCGGCTGTTGCATACCACTATACCGGCTGTTGCTGTACCACTATACCGGCTCCACTGACCACTATACCGGCTGTTGCATACCACTATACCGGCTGTTGCATACCACTATACCGGCTGTTGCTGTACCACTATACCGGCTGTTGCTGTACCACTATACCGGCTGTTGCTGTACCACTATACCGGCTGTTGCTGTACCACTATACCGGCTCCACTGACCACTATACCGGCTGTTGCTGTACCACTATACCGGCTGTTGCTGTACCACTATAGCAGCTGTTGCTGTACCACTATACTAGCTGTTGCTGTACCACTATACCGGCTCCACTGACCACTATACCGGCTGTTGCTGTACCACTATACCGGCTCCACTGACCACTATACCGGCTGTTGCTGTACCACTATACCGGCTGTTGCATACCACTATACCGGTTGTTGCTGTACCACTATACCGGCTGTTGCTGTACCACTATACCGGCTGTTGCTGTACCACTATACCGGCTGTTGCTGTACCACTATACCGGCTGTTGCTGTACCACTATACCGGCTGTTGCTGTACCACTATACCGGCTGTTGCTGTACCACTATACCGGCTCCACTGACCACTATACCGCCTGTTGCTGTACCACTATACCGGCTGTTGCTGTACCACTATACCGGCTCCACTGACCACTATACCGGCTCCACTGACCACTATACCGGCTGTTGTTGTACCACTATACCGGCTGTTGCTGTACCACTATACCGGCTCCACTGACCACTATACCGGCTCCACTGACCACTATACCGGCTGTTGCTGTACCACTATACCGGCTGTTGTTGTACCACTATACCGGCTCCATTGACCACTATACCGGCTGTTTCTGTACCACTATACCGGCTGTTGCTGTACCACTATACCGGCTCCACTGACCACTATACCGGCTGTTGCTGTACCACTATACCGGCTGTTGCTGTACCACTATACCGGCTGTTGCTGTACCACTATTCCGGCTCCACTGACCACTATACCGGCTGTTGCTGTACCACTATACCGGCTGTGGCTGTACCACTATACCGGCTCCACTGACTTCTATACCGGCTGTTGCTGTACCAATATACCGGCTGTTGCTGTACCACTATACCGGCTGTTGCTGTACCACTATACTGGCTGTTGCATACCACTATACCGGCTGTTGCTGTACCACTATACCGGCTGTTGCTGTACCACTATACCGGCTCCACCGACCACTATACCGGCTGTTGCATACCACTATACTGGCTGTTGCATACCACTATACCGGCTGTTGCTGTACCACTATACCGGCTGTTGCTGTACCACTATACCGGCTCCACTGACCACTATACCGGCTGTTGCTGTACCACTATACCGGCTGTTGCATACCACTATACTGGCTGTTGCTGTACCACTATACCGGCTGTTGCCGTACCACTATACCGGCTGTTGCTGTACCACTATACCGGCTGTTGCTGTACCACTATACCCGCTCCACTGACCACTATACCGGCTGTTGCTGTACCACTATACCGGCTCCACTGGCCACTATACCGGCTGTTGCTGTACCACTATACCGGCTGTTGCTGTACCACTATACCCGCTCCACTCACCACTATACCGGCTGTTGCTGTACCACTATACCGGCTCCACTGGCCACTATACCGGCTGTTGCTGTACCACTATACCGGCTGTTGTTGTACCACTATACCGGCTGTTGCTGTACCACTATACCGGCTGTTGCTGTACCACTATACCGGCTCCACTGACCACTATACCGGCTGTTGCTGTACCACTATACCGGCTGTTGCTGTACCACTTACCGGCTGTTGCTGTACCACTATACCGGCTGTTGCTGTAAGACTATACCTGCTCCACTGACCACTATAGCGGCTGTTGCTGTACCACTATACCGGCTGTTGCTGTACCACTATACCGGCTGTTGCTGTGCCACTATACCGGCTGTTGCTGTACCACTTACCGGCTGTTGCTGTACCACTATACCGGCTGTTGCTGTACCACTTACCGGCTGTTGCTGTACCACTATACCGGCTGTTGCTGTAAGACTATACCTGCTCCACTGACCACTATAGCGGCTGTTGCTGTACCACTATACCGGCTGTTGCTGTACCACTATACCGGCTGTTGCTGTGCCACTATACCGGCTGTTGCTGTACGACTATACCGGCTCCACTGACCACTATACCGGCTGTTGCTGTACCACTATACCGGCTGTTGCTGTACCACTATACCGGCTGTTGCTGTACCACTATACCGGCTGTTGCTGTACCACTATACCGGCTTTTGCTGTACCACTATACCGGCTGTTGCTGTACCACTATACCGGCTGTTGCTGTACCACTATACCGGCTGTTGCTGTACCACTATACCGGCTGTTGCTGTACCACTATACCGGCTGTTGCTGTACCACTATACCGGCTCCACTGACCACTATACCGGCTGTTGCTGTACCACTATACCGGCTCCACTGACCACTATACCGGCTCCACTGACCACTATACCGGCTCCACTGACCACTATACCGGCTGTTGCTGTACCACTATACCGGCTGTTGCTGTACCACTATACCGGCTCCACTGACCACTATACCGGCTGTTTCTGTACCACTATACCGGCTGTTGCTGTACCACTATACCGGCTCCACTGACCACTATACCGGCTGTTGCTGTACCACTATACCGGCTGTTGCTGTACCACTATACCGGCTCCACTAACCACTATACCGGCTGTTGCTGTACCACTATACCGGCTGTTGCTGTACCACTATACCGGCTGTTGCTGTACCACTATACCGGCTGTTGCTGTACCACTATACCGGCTCCACTGACCACTATACCGGCTCCACTGACCACTATACCGGCTCCACTGACCACTATACCGGCTCCACTGACCACTATACCGGCTGTTTCTGTACCACTATACCGGCTGTTGCTTTACCACTATACCGGCTCCACTGACCACTATACCGGCTGTTGCTGTACCACTATACCGGCTGTTGCTGTACCACTATACCGGCTGTTGCTGTACCACTATACCGGCTGTTGCTGTACCACTATACCGGCTGTTGCTGTACCACTATACCGGCTGTTGCTGTACCACTATACCGGCTCCACTGACCACTATACCGCCTGTTGCTGTACCACTATACCGGCTGTTGCTGTACCACTATACCGGCTCCACTGACCACTATACCGGCTCCACTGACCACTATACCGGCTGTTGTTGTACCACTATACCGGCTGTTGCTGTACCACTATACCGGCTCCACTGACCACTATACCGGCTCCACTGACCACTATACCGGCTGTTGCTGTACCACTATACCGGCTGTTGTTGTACCACTATACCGGCTCCACTGACCACTATACCGGCTGTTTCTGTACCACTATACCGGCTGTTGCTGTACCACTATACCGGCTCCACTGACCACTATACCGGCTGTTGCTGTACCACTATACCGGCTGTTGCTGTACCACTATACCGGCTGTTGCTGTACCACTATACCGGCTCCACTGACCACTATACCGGCTGTTGCTGTACCACTATACCGGCTGTGGCTGTACCACTATACCGGCTCCACTGACTTCTATACCGGCTGTTGCTGTACCAATATACCGGCTGTTGCTGTACCACTATACCGGCTGTTGCTGTACCACTATACTGGCTGTTGCATACCACTATACCGGCTGTTGCTGTACCACTATACCGGCTGTTGCTGTACCACTATACCGGCTCCACCGACCACTATACCGGCTGTTGCATACCACTATACTGGCTGTTGCATACCACTATACCGGCTGTTGCTGTACCACTATACCGGCTGTTGCTGTACCACTATACCGGCTCCACTGACCACTATACCGGCTGTTGCTGTACCACTATACCGGCTGTTGCATACCACTATACTGGCTGTTGCTGTACCACTATACCGGCTGTTGCCGTACCACTATACCGGCTGTTGCTGTACCACTATACCGGCTGTTGCTGTACCACTATACCCGCTCCACTGACCACTATACCGGCTGTTGCTGTACCACTATACCGGCTCCACTGGCCACTATACCGGCTGTTGCTGTACCACTATACCGGCTGTTGCTGTACCACTATACCGGCTGTTGCTGTACCACTATACCGGCTGTTGCTGTACCACTATACCGGCTGTTCCTGTACCACTATACCCGCAGCACTGACCATTAAACCGGCTGTTGATGTACCACTATACCGGCTGTTGCATACCACTATACTGGCTGTTGCTGTACCACTATACCGGCTGTTGCTGTACCACTATACCGGCTGTTGCTGTACCACTATACCGGCTGTTGCTGTACCACTATACCCGCTCCACTGACCACTATACCGGCTGTTGCTGTACCACTATACCGGCTCCACTGGCCACTATACCGGCTGTTGCTGTACCACTATACCGGCTGTTGCTGTACCACTATACCGGCTGTTGCTGTACCACTATACCGGCTCCACTGGCCACTATACCGGCTGTTGCCGAACCACTATACCAGCTGTTGCTGTACCACTATACCGGCTGTTGCTGTACCACTATACCGGCTGTTGCTGTACCACTATACCGGCTGTTGCTGTACCACTATACCGGCTGTTGCTGTACCACTATACCCGCTCCACTGACCACTATACCGGCTGTTGCTGTACCACTATACCGGCTGTTGCTGTGCCACTATACCGGCTGTTGCTGTACCACTTACCGGCTGTTGCTGTACCACTATACCGGCTGTTGCTGTACCACTTACCGGCTGTTGCTGTACCACTATACCGGCTGTTGCTGTAAGACTATACCTGCTCCACTGACCACTATAGCGGCTGTTGCTGTACCACTATACCGGCTGTTGCTGTACCACTATACCGGCTGTTGCTGTGCCACTATACCGGCTGTTGCTGTACGACTATACCGGCTCCACTGACCACTATACCGGCTGTTGCTGTACCACTATACCGGCTGTTGCTGTACCACTATACCGGCTGTTGCTGTACCACTATACCGGCTGTTGCTGTACCACTATACCGGCTTTTGCTGTACCACTATACCGGCTGTTGCTGTACCACTATACCGGCTGTTGCTGTACCACTATACCGGCTGTTGCTGTACCACTATACCGGCTGTTGCTGTACCACTATACCGGCTGTTGCTGTACCACTATACCGGCTCCACTGACCACTATACCGGCTGTTGCTGTACCACTATACCGGCTCCACTGACCACTATACCGGCTCCACTGACCACTATACCGGCTCCACTGACCACTATACCGGCTGTTGCTGTACCACTATACCGGCTGTTGCTGTACCACTATACCGGCTCCACTGACCACTATACCGGCTGTTTCTGTACCACTATACCGGCTGTTGCTGTACCACTATACCGGCTCCACTGACCACTATACCGGCTGTTGCTGTACCACTATACCGGCTGTTGCTGTACCACTATACCGGCTCCACTAACCACTATACCGGCTGTTGCTGTACCACTATACCGGCTGTTGCTGTACCACTATACCGGCTGTTGCTGTACCACTATACCGGCTGTTGCTGTACCACTATACCGGCTCCACTGACCACTATACCGGCTCCACTGACCACTATACCGGCTCCACTGACCACTATACCGGCTCCACTGACCACTATACCGGCTGTTTCTGTACCACTATACCGGCTGTTGCTTTACCACTATACCGGCTCCACTGACCACTATACCGGCTGTTGCTGTACCACTATACCGGCTGTTGCTGTACCACTATACCGGCTGTTGCTGTACCACTATACCGGCTGTTGCTGTACCACTATACCGGCTGTTGCTGTACCACTATACCGGCTGTTGCTGTACCACTATACCGGCTCCACTGACCACTATACCGCCTGTTGCTGTACCACTATACCGGCTGTTGCTGTACCACTATACCGGCTCCACTGACCACTATACCGGCTCCACTGACCACTATACCGGCTGTTGTTGTACCACTATACCGGCTGTTGCTGTACCACTATACCGGCTCCACTGACCACTATACCGGCTCCACTGACCACTATACCGGCTGTTGCTGTACCACTATACCGGCTGTTGTTGTACCACTATACCGGCTCCACTGACCACTATACCGGCTGTTTCTGTACCACTATACCGGCTGTTGCTGTACCACTATACCGGCTCCACTGACCACTATACCGGCTGTTGCTGTACCACTATACCGGCTGTTGCTGTACCACTATACCGGCTGTTGCTGTACCACTATACCGGCTCCACTGACCACTATACCGGCTGTTGCTGTACCACTATACCGGCTGTGGCTGTACCACTATACCGGCTCCACTGACTTCTATACCGGCTGTTGCTGTACCAATATACCGGCTGTTGCTGTACCACTATACCGGCTGTTGCTGTACCACTATACTGGCTGTTGCATACCACTATACCGGCTGTTGCTGTACCACTATACCGGCTGTTGCTGTACCACTATACCGGCTCCACCGACCACTATACCGGCTGTTGCATACCACTATACTGGCTGTTGCATACCACTATACCGGCTGTTGCTGTACCACTATACCGGCTGTTGCTGTACCACTATACCGGCTCCACTGACCACTATACCGGCTGTTGCTGTACCACTATACCGGCTGTTGCATACCACTATACTGGCTGTTGCTGTACCACTATACAGGCTGTTGCCGTACCACTATACCGGCTGTTGCTGTACCACTATACCGGCTGTTGCTGTACCACTATACCCGCTCCACTGACCACTATACCGGCTGTTGCTGTACCACTATACCGGCTCCACTGGCCACTATACCGGCTGTTGCTGTACCACTATACCGGCTGTTGCTGTACCACTATACCCGCTCCACTCACCACTATACCGGCTGTTGCTGTACCACTATACCGGCTCCACTGGCCACTATACCGGCTGTTGCTGTACCACTATACCGGCTGTTGTTGTACCACTATACCGGCTGTTGCTGTACCACTATACCGGCTGTTGCTGTACCACTATACCGGCTCCACTGACCACTATACCGGCTGTTGCTGTACCACTATACCGGCTGTTGCTGTACCACTTACCGGCTGTTGCTGTACCACTATACTGGCTGTTGCTGTAAGACTATACCTGCTCCACTGACCACTATAGCGGCTGTTGCTGTACCACTATACCGGCTGTTGCTGTACCACTATACCGGCTGTTGCTGTGCCACTATACCGGCTGTTGCTGTACCACTTACCGGCTGTTGCTGTACCACTATACCGGCTGTTGCTGTACCACTTACCGGCTGTTGCTGTACCACTATACCGGCTGTTGCTGTAAGACTATACCTGCTCCACTGACCACTATAGCGGCTGTTGCTGTACCACTATACCGGCTGTTGCTGTACCACTATACCGGCTGTTGCTGTGCCACTATACCGGCTGTTGCTGTACGACTATACCGGCTCCACTGACCACTATACCGGCTGTTGCTGTACCACTATACCGGCTGTTGCTGTACCACTATACCGGCTGTTGCTGTACCACTATACCGGCTGTTGCTGTACCACTATACCGGCTTTTGCTGTACCACTATACCGGCTGTTGCTGTACCACTATACCGGCTGTTGCTGTACCACTATACCGGCTGTTGCTGTACCACTATACCGGCTGTTGCTGTACCACTATACCGGCTGTTGCTGTACCACTATACCGGCTCCACTGACCACTATACCGGCTGTTGCTGTACCACTATACCGGCTCCACTGACCACTATACCGGCTCCACTGACCACTATACCGGCTCCACTGACCACTATACCGGCTGTTGCTGTACCACTATACCGGCTGTTGCTGTACCACTATACCGGCTCCACTGACCACTATACCGGCTGTTTCTGTACCACTATACCGGCTGTTGCTGTACCACTATACCGGCTCCACTGACCACTATACCGGCTGTTGCTGTACCACTATACCGGCTGTTGCTGTACCACTATACCGGCTCCACTAACCACTATACCGGCTGTTGCTGTACCACTATACCGGCTGTTGCTGTACCACTATACCGGCTGTTGCTGTACCACTATACCGGCTGTTGCTGTACCACTATACCGGCTCCACTGACCACTATACCGGCTCCACTGACCACTATACCGGCTCCACTGACCACTATACCGGCTCCACTGACCACTATACCGGCTGTTTCTGTACCACTATACCGGCTGTTGCTTTACCACTATACCGGCTCCACTGACCACTATACCGGCTGTTGCTGTACCACTATACCGGCTGTTGCTGTACCACTATACCGGCTGTTGCTGTACCACTATACCGGCTGTTGCTGTACCACTATACCGGCTGTTGCTGTACCACTATACCGGCTGTTGCTGTACCACTATACCGGCTCCACTGACCACTATACCGCCTGTTGCTGTACCACTATACCGGCTGTTGCTGTACCACTATACCGGCTCCACTGACCACTATACCGGCTCCACTGACCACTATACCGGCTGTTGTTGTACCACTATACCGGCTGTTGCTGTACCACTATACCGGCTCCACTGACCACTATACCGGCTCCACTGACCACTATACCGGCTGTTGCTGTACCACTATACCGGCTGTTGTTGTACCACTATACCGGCTCCACTGACCACTATACCGGCTGTTTCTGTACCACTATACCGGCTGTTGCTGTACCACTATACCGGCTCCACTGACCACTATACCGGCTGTTGCTGTACCACTATACCGGCTGTTGCTGTACCACTATACCGGCTGTTGCTGTACCACTATACCGGCTCCACTGACCACTATACCGGCTGTTGCTGTACCACTATACCGGCTGTGGCTGTACCACTATACCGGCTCCACTGACTTCTATACCGGCTGTTGCTGTACCAATATACCGGCTGTTGCTGTACCACTATACCGGCTGTTGCTGTACCACTATACTGGCTGTTGCATACCACTATACCGGCTGTTGCTGTACCACTATACCGGCTGTTGCTGTACCACTATACCGGCTCCACCGACCACTATACCGGCTGTTGCATACCACTATACTGGCTGTTGCATACCACTATACCGGCTGTTGCTGTACCACTATACCGGCTGTTGCTGTACCACTATACCGGCTCCACTGACCACTATACCGGCTGTTGCTGTACCACTATACCGGCTGTTGCATACCACTATACTGGCTGTTGCTGTACCACTATACCGGCTGTTGCCGTACCACTATACCGGCTGTTGCTGTACCACTATACCGGCTGTTGCTGTACCACTATACCCGCTCCACTGACCACTATACCGGCTGTTGCTGTACCACTATACCGGCTCCACTGGCCACTATACCGGCTGTTGCTGTACCACTATACCGGCTGTTGCTGTACCACTATACCGGCTGTTGCTGTACCACTATACCGGCTGTTGCTGTACCACTATACCGGCTGTTCCTGTACCACTATACCCGCAGCACTGACCATTAAACCGGCTGTTGATGTACCACTATACCGGCTGTTGCATACCACTATACTGGCTGTTGCTGTACCACTATACCGGCTGTTGCTGTACCACTATACCGGCTGTTGCTGTACCACTATACCGGCTGTTGCTGTACCACTATACCCGCTCCACTGACCACTATACCGGCTGTTGCTGTACCACTATACCGGCTCCACTGGCCACTATACCGGCTGTTGCTGTACCACTATACCGGCTGTTGCTGTACCACTATACCGGCTGTTGCTGTACCACTATACCGGCTCCACTGGCCACTATACCGGCTGTTGCCGAACCACTATACCAGCTGTTGCTGTACCACTATACCGGCTGTTGCTGTACCACTATACCGGCTGTTGCTGTACCACTATACCGGCTGTTGCTGTACCACTATACCGGCTGTTGCTGTACCACTATACCCGCTCCACTGACCACTATACCGGCTGTTGCTGTACCACTATACCGGCTGTTGCTGTCCCACTATACCGGTTGTTGTTGTACCACTATACCGGCTGTTGCTGTACCACTATACCGGCTGTTGCTGTACCACTATACCGGCTGTTCCTGTACCACTATACTTGCTCCACTGACCTCTATACCGGCTGTTGCTGTACCACTATACCGGCTGTTGCTGTACCACTATACCGGCTCCACTGGCCACTATACCGGCTATTGCTGTACCACTATACCGGCTGTTGCTGTACCACTATAACGGCTCCACTGGCCACTATACCGGCTGTTGCTGTACCACTATACCGGCTGTTGCTGTACCACTATACCGGCTGTAGCTGTACCACTATACCGGCTGTTGCTGTACCACTATACCCGCTCCACTGACCACTATACCGGCTGTTGCTGTACCACTATACCGGCTGTTGCTGTACCACTATACCCGCTCCACTCACCACTATACCGGCTGTTGCTGTACCACTATACCGGCTCCACTGGCCATTATACCGGCTTTTGCTGTACCACTATACCGGCTGTTGTTGTACCACTATACCGGCTGTTGCTGTACCACTATACCAGCTGTTGCTGTACCACTATACCGGCTCCACTGACCACTATACCGGCTGTTGCTGTACCACTATACCGGCTGTTGCTGTACCACTTACCGGCTGTTGCTGTACCACTATACCGGCTGTTGCTGTAAGACTATACCTGCTCCACTGACCACTATAGCGGCTGTTGCTGTACCACTATACCGGCTGTTGCTGTACCACTATACCGGCTGTTGCTGTGCCACTATACCGGCTGTTGCTGTACGACTATACCGGCTCCACTGACCACTATACCGGCTGTTGCTGTACCACTATACCGGCTGTTGCTGTACCACTATACCGGCTGTTGCTGTACCACTATACCGGCTGTTGCTGTACCACTATACCGGCTTTTGCTGTACCACTATACCGGCTGTTGCTGTACCACTATACCGGCGGTTGCTGTACCACTATACCGGCTGTTGCTGTACCACTATACCGGCTGTTGCTGTACCACTATACCGGCTGTTGCTGTACCACTATACCGGCTCCACTGACCACAATACCGGCTGTTGCTGTACCACTATACCGGCTCCACTGACCACTATACCGGCTCCACTGACCACTATACCGGCTTTACTGACCACTATACCGGCTGTTGCTGTACCACTATACCGGCTGTTGCTGTACCACTATACCGGCTCCACTGACCACTATACCGGCTGTTTCTGTACCACTATACCGGCTGTTGCTGTACCACTATACCGGCTCCACTGACCACTATACCGGCTGTTGCTGTACCACTATACCGGCTGTTGCTGTACCACTATACCGGCTCCACTAACCACTATACCGGCTGTTGCTGTACCACTATACCGGCTGTTGCTGTACCACTATACCGGCTGTTGCTGTACCACTATACCGGCTGTTGCTGTACCACTATACCGGCTCCACTGACCACTATACCGGCTCCACTGACCACTATACCGGCTCCACTGACCACTATACCGGCTCCACTGACCACTATACCGGCTGTTTCTGTACCACTATACCGGCTGTTGCTTTACCACTATACCGGCTCCACTGACCACTATACCGGCTGTTGCTGTACCACTATACCGGCTGTTGCTGTACCACTATACCGGCTGTTGCTGTACCACTATACGGGCTCCACTGACCACTATACCGGCTGTTGCATACCACTATACCGGCTGTTGCATACCACTATACCGGCAGTTGCTGTACCACTATACCGGCTGTTGTTGTACCACTATACCGGCTCCACTGACCACTATACCGGCTGTTGCTGTACCACTATACCGGCTGTTGCATACCACTATACCGGCTGTTGCTGTACCACTATACCGGCTGTTGCTGTACCACTATACCGGCTGTTGCTGTACCACTATACCGGCTGTTGCTGTACCACTATACCGGCTGTTGCTGTACCACTATACCGGCTTTTGCTGCACCACTATACCGGCTGTTGCTGTACCACTATACCGGCTGTTGCTGTACCACTATACCGGCTGTTGCTGTACCACTATACCGGCTGTTGCTGTACCACTATACCGGCTGTTGCTGTACCACTATACCGGCTCCACTGACCACTATACCGGCTGTTGCTGTACCACTATACCGGCTCCACTGACCACTATACCGGCTCCACTGACCACTATACCGGCTCCACTGACCACTATACCGGCTGTTGCTGTACCACTATACCGGCTGTTGCTGTACCACTATACCGGCTCCACTGACCACTATACCGGCTGTTGCTGTACCACTATACCGGCTCCACTGACCACTATACCGGCTGTTGCTGTACCACTATACCGGCTGTTGCTGTACCACTATACCGGCTCCACCAACCACTATACCGGCTTTTGCTGTACCACTATACCGGCTGTTGCTGTACCACTATACCGGCTGTTGCTGTACCACTATACCGGCTGTTGCTGTACCACTATACCGGCTCCACTGACCACTATACCGGCTCCACTGACCACTATACCGGCTCCACTGACCACTATACCGGCTCCACTGACCACTATACCGGCTGTTTCTGTACCACTATACCGGCTGTTGCTTTACCACTATACCGGCTCCACTGACCACTATACCGGCTGTTGCTGTACCACTATACCGGCTGTTGCTGTACCACTATACCGGCTGTTGCTGTACCACTATACCGGCTGTTGCTGTACCACTATACCGGCTGTTGCTGTACCACTATACCGGCTGTTGCTGTACCACTATACCGGCTCCACTGACCACTATACCGCCTGTTGCTGTACCACTATACCGGCTGTTGCTGTACCACTATACCGGCTCCACTGACCACTATACCGGCTCCACTGACCACTATACCGGCTGTTGTTGTACCACTATACCGGCTGTTGCTGTACCACTATACCGGCTCCACTGACCACTATACCGGCTCCACTGACCACTATACCGGCTGTTGCTGTACCACTATACCGGCTGTTGTTGTACCACTATACCGGCTCCACTGACCACTATACCGGCTGTTTCTGTACCACTATACCGGCTGTTGCTGTACCACTATACCGGCTCCACTGACCACTATACCGGCTGTTGCTGTACCACTATACCGGCTGTTGCTGTACCACTATACCGGCTGTTGCTGTACCACTATACCGGCTCCACTGACCACTATACCGGCTGTTGCTGTACCACTATACCGGCTGTGGCTGTACCACTATACCGGCTCCACTGACTTCTATACCGGCTGTTGCTGTACCAATATACCGGCTGTTGCTGTACCACTATACCGGCTGTTGCTGTACCACTATACTGGCTGTTGCATACCACTATACCGGCTGTTGCTGTACCACTATACCGGCTGTTGCTGTACCACTATACCGGCTCCACCGACCACTATACCGGCTGTTGCATACCACTATACTGGCTGTTGCATACCACTATACCGGCTGTTGCTGTACCACTATACCGGCTGTTGCTGTACCACTATACCGGCTCCACTGACCACTATACCGGCTGTTGCTGTACCACTATACCGGCTGTTGCATACCACTATACTGGCTGTTGCTGTACCACTATACCGGCTGTTGCCGTACCACTATACCGGCTGTTGCTGTACCACTATACCGGCTGTTGCTGTACCACTATACCCGCTCCACTGACCACTATACCGGCTGTTGCTGTACCACTATACCGGCTCCACTGGCCACTATACCGGCTGTTGCTGTACCACTATACCGGCTGTTGCTGTACCACTATACCGGCTGTTGCTGTACCACTATACCGGCTGTTGCTGTACCACTATACCGGCTGTTCCTGTACCACTATACCCGCAGCACTGACCATTAAACCGGCTGTTGATGTACCACTATACCGGCTGTTGCTGTACCACTATACCGGCTGTTGCTGTACCACTATACCGGCTGTTGCTGTACCACTATACCCGCTCCACTGACCACTATACCGGCTGTTGCTGTACCACTATACCGGCTCCACTGGCCACTATACCGGCTGTTGCTGTACCACTATACCGGCTGTTGCTGTACCACTATACCGGCTGTTGCTGTACCACTATACCGGCTCCACTGGCCACTATACCGGCTGTTGCCGAACCACTATACCAGCTGTTGCTGTACCACTATACCGGCTGTTGCTGTACCACTATACCGGCTGTTGCTGTACCACTATACCTGCTGTTACTGTACCACTATACCGGCTGTTGCTGTACCACTATACCGGCTGTTGCTGTACCACTATACCGGCTGTTGCTGTACCACTATACCGGCTGTTGCTGTACCACTATACCGGCTGTTGTTGTACCACTATACCCGCTCCACTGACCACTATACCGGCTGTTGCTGTACCACTATACCGGCTGTTGCTGTCCCACTATACCGGTTGTTGCTGTACCACTATACCGGCTGTTGCTGTACCACTATACCGGCTGTTGCTGTACGACTATACCGGCTGTTCCTGTACCACTATACTTGCTCCACTGACCTCTATACCGGCTGTTGCTGTACCACTATACCGGCTGTTGCTGTACCACTATACCGGCTCCACTGGCCACTATACCGGCTACTGCTGTACCACTATACCGGCTGTTGCTGTACCACTATAACGGCTCCACTGGCCACTATACCGGCTGTTGCTGTACCACTATACCGGCTGTTGCTGTACCACTATACCGGCTGTAGCTGTACCACTATACCGGCTGTTGCTGTACCACTATACCGGCTGTTGCTGTACCACTATACCGGCTGTTGCTGTACCACTATACCGGCTTTTGCTGTACCACTATACCGGCTGTTGCTGTACCACTATACCGGCGGTTGCTGTACCACTATACCGGCTGTTGCTGTACCACTATACCGGCTGTTGCTGTACCACTATACCGGCTGTTGCTGTACCACTATACCGGCTCCACTGACCACTATACCGGCTGTTGCTGTACCACTATACCGGCTCCACTGACCACTATACCGGCTCCACTGACCACTATACCGGCTTTACTGACCACTATACCGGCTGTTGCTGTACCACTATACCGGCTGTTGCTGTACCACTATACCGGCTCCACTGACCACTATACCGGCTGTTTCTGTACCACTATACCGGCTGTTGCTGTACCACTATACCGGCTCCACTGACCACTATACCGGCTGTTGCTGTACCACTATACCGGCTGTTGCTGTACCACTATACCGGCTCCACTAACCACTATACCGGCTGTTGCTGTACCACTATACCGGCTGTTGCTGTACCACTATACCGGCTGTTGCTGTACCACTATACCGGCTGTTGCTGTACCACTATACCGGCTCCACTGACCACTATACCGGCTCCACTGACCACTATACCGGCTGTTTCTGTACCACTATACCGGCTGTTGCTTTACCACTATACCGGCTCCACTGACCACTATACCGGCTGTTGCTGTACCACTATACCGGCTGTTGCTGTACCACTATACCGGCTGTTGCTGTACCACTATACGGGCTCCACTGACCACTATACCGGCTGTTGCATACCACTATACCGGCTGTTGCATACCACTATACCGGCAGTTGCTGTACCACTATACCGGCTGTTGTTGTACCACTATACCGGCTCCACTGACCACTATACCGGCTGTTGCATACCACTATACCGGCTGTTGCATACCACTATACCGGCTGTTGCTGTACCACTATACCGGCTGTTGCTGTACCACTATACCGGCTGTTGCATACCACTATACCGGCTGTTGCTGTACCACTATACCGGCTGTTGCTGTACCACTATACCGGCTGTTGCTGTACCACTATACCGGCTGTTGCTGTACCACTATACCGGCTGTTGCTGTACCACTATACCGGCTTTTGCTGTACCACTATACCGGCTGTTGCTGTACCACTATACCGGCTGTTGCTGTACCACTATACCGGCTGTTGCTGTACCACTATACCGGCTGTTGCTGTACCACTATACCGGCTGTTGCTGTACCACTATACCGGCTCCACTGACCACTATACCGGCT
The DNA here is from genome assembly GCA_036785665.1 of Chirona hameri. NCBI lineage: Eukaryota > Metazoa > Arthropoda > Thecostraca > Balanomorpha > Balanidae > Chirona > Chirona hameri. Next base: position 213,662 of record JAXIVJ010000055.1, read on the forward strand.
GTTGCTGTACCACTATACCGGCTCCACTGACCACTATACCGGCTCCACTGACCACTATACCGGCTGTTGCTGTACCACTATACCGGCTGTTGCTGTACCACTATACCGGCTCCACTGACCACTATACCGGCTGTTTCTGTACCACTATACCGGCTGTTGCTGTACCACTATACCGGCTCCACTGACCACTATACCGGCTGTTGCTGTACCACTATACCGGCTGTTGCTGTACCACTATACCGGCTCCACCAACCACTATACCGGCTTTTGCTGTACCACTATACCGGCTGTTGCTGTACCACTATACCGGCTGTTGCTGTACCACTATACCGGCTGTTGCTGTACCACTATACCGGCTCCACTGACCACTATACCGGCTCCACTGACCACTATACCGGCTCCACTGACCACTATACCGGCTCCACTGACCACTATACCGGCTGTTTCTGTACCACTATACCGGCTGTTGCTTTACCACTATACCGGCTCCACTGACCACTATACCGGCTGTTGCTGTACCACTATACCGGCTGTTGCTGTACCACTATACCGGCTGTTGCTGTACCACTATACCGGCTGTTGCTGTACCACTATACCGGCTGTTGCTGTACCACTATACCGGCTGCACTGACCACTATACCGCCTGTTGCTATACCACTATACCGGCTGTTGCTGTACCACTATACCGGCTCCACTGACCACTATACCGGCTCCACTGACCACTATACCGGCTGTTGTTGTACCACTATACCGGCTGTTGCTGTACCACTATACCGGCTCCACTGACCACTATACCGGCTCCACTGACCACTATACCGGCTGTTGCTGTACCACTATACCGGCTGTTGTTGTACCACTATACCGGCTCCACTGACCACTATACCGGCTGTTTCTGTACCACTATACCGGCTGTTGCTGTACCACTATACCGGCTCCACTGACCACTATACCGGCTGTTGCTGTACCACTATACCGGCTGTTGCTGTACCACTATACCGGCTGTTGCTGTACCACTATACCGGCTCCACTGACCACTATACCGGCTGTTGCTGTACCACTATACCGGCTGTGGCTGTACCACTATACCGGCTCCACTGACTTCTATACCGGCTGTTGCTGTACCAATATACCGGCTGTTGCTGTACCACTATACCGGCTGTTGCTGTACCACTATACTGGCTGTTGCATACCACTATACCGGCTTTTGCTGTACCACTATACCGGCTGTTGCTGTACCACTATACCGGCTCCACCGACCACTATACCGGCTGTTGCATACCACTATACTGGCTGTTGCATACCACTATACCGGCTGTTGCTGTACCACTATACCGGCTGTTGCTGTACCACTATACCGGCTCCACTGACCACTATACCGGCTGTTGCTGTACCACTATACCGGCTGTTGCATACCACTATACTGGCTGTTGCTGTACCACTATACCGGCTGTTGCCGTACCACTATACCGGCTGTTGCTGTACCACTATACCGGCTGTTGCTGTACCACTATACCCGCTCCACTGACCACTATACCGGCTGTTGCTGTACCACTATACCGGCTCCACTGGCCACTATACCGGCTGTTGCTGTACCACTATACCGGCTGTTGCTGTACCACTATACCGGCTGTTGCTGTACCACTATACCGGCTGTTGCTGTACCACTATACCGGCTGTTCCTGTACCACTATACCCGCAGCACTGACCATTAAACCGGCTGTTGATGTACCACTATACCGGCTGTTGCTGTACCACTATACCGGCTGTTGCTGTACCACTATACCGGCTGTTGCTGTACCACTATACCGGCTCCACTGACCACTATACCGGCTCCACTGACCACTATACCGGCTCCACTGACCACTATACCGGCTGTTGCTGTACCACTATACCGGCTGTTGCTGTACCACTATACCGGCTCCACTGACCACTATACCGGCTGTTGCTGTACCACTATACCGGCTCCACTGACCACTATACCGGCTGTTGCTGTACCACTATACCGGCTGTTGCTGTACCACTATACTGGCTCCACCAACCACTATACCGGCTTTTGCTGTACCACTATACCGGCTGTTGCTGTACCACTATACCGGCTGTTGCTGTACCACTATACCGGCTGTTGCTGTACCACTATACCGGCTCCACTGACCACTATACCGGCTCCACTGACCACTATACCGGCTCCACTGACCACTATACCGGCTCCACTGACCACTATACCGGCTGTTTCTGTACCACTATACCGGCTGTTGCTTTACCACTATACCGGCTCCACTGACCACTATACCGGCTGTTGCTGTACCACTATACCGGCTGTTGCTGTACCACTATACCGGCTGTTGCTGTACCACTATACCGGCTGTTGCTGTACCACTATACCGGCTGTTGCTGTACCACTATACCGGCTGTTGCTGTACCACTATACCGGCTCCACTGACCACTATACCGCCTGTTGCTGTACCACTATACCGGCTGTTGCTGTACCACTATACCGGCTCCACTGACCACTATACCGGCTCCACTGACCACTATACCGGCTGTTGTTGTACCACTATACCGGCTGTTGCTGTACCACTATACCGGCTCCACTGACCACTATACCGGCTCCACTGACCACTATACCGGCTGTTGCTGTACCACTATACCGGCTGTTGTTGTACCACTATACCGGCTCCACTGACCACTATACCGGCTGTTTCTGTACCACTATACCGGCTGTTGCTGTACCACTATACCGGCTCCACTGACCACTATACCGGCTGTTGCTGTACCACTATACCGGCTGTTGCTGTACCACTATACCGGCTGTTGCTGTACCACTATACCGGCTCCACTGACCACTATACCGGCTGTTGCTGTACCACTATACCGGCTGTGGCTGTACCACTATACCGGCTCCACTGACTTCTATACCGGCTGTTGCTGTACCAATATACCGGCTGTTGCTGTACCACTATACCGGCTGTTGCTGTACCACTATACTGGCTGTTGCATACCACTATACCGGCTGTTGCTGTACCACTATACCGGCTGTTGCTGTACCACTATACCGGCTCCACCGACCACTATACCGGCTGTTGCATACCACTATACTGGCTGTTGCATACCACTATACCGGCTGTTGCTGTACCACTATACCGGCTGTTGCTGTACCACTATACCGGCTCCACTGACCACTATACCGGCTGTTGCTGTACCACTATACCGGCTGTTGCATACCACTATACTGGCTGTTGCTGTACCACTATACCGGCTGTTGCCGTACCACTATACCGGCTGTTGCTGTACCACTATACCGGCTGTTGCTGTACCACTATACCCGCTCCACTGACCACTATACCGGCTGTTGCTGTACCACTATACCGGCTCCACTGGCCACTATACCGGCTGTTGCTGTACCACTATACCGGCTGTTGCTGTACCACTATACCGGCTGTTGCTGTACCACTATACCGGCTGTTGCTGTACCACTATACCGGCTGTTCCTGTACCACTATACCCGCAGCACTGACCATTAAACCGGCTGTTGATGTACCACTATACCGGCTGTTGCTGTACCACTATACCGGCTGTTGCTGTACCACTATACCGGCTGTTGCTGTACCACTATACCCGCTCCACTGACCACTATACCGGCTGTTGCTGTACCACTATACCGGCTCCACTGGCCACTATACCGGCTGTTGCTGTACCACTATACCGGCTGTTGCTGTACCACTATACCGGCTGTTGCTGTACCACTATACCGGCTCCACTGGCCACTATACCGGCTGTTGCCGAACCACTATACCAGCTGTTGCTGTACCACTATACCGGCTGTTGCTGTACCACTATACCGGCTGTTGCTGTACCACTATACCTGCTGTTACTGTACCACTATACCGGCTGTTGCTGTACCACTATACCGGCTGTTGCTGTACCACTATACCGGCTGTTGCTGTACCACTATACCGGCTGTTGCTGTACCACTATACCGGCTGTTGTTGTACCACTATACCCGCTCCACTGACCACTATACCGGCTGTTGCTGTACCACTATACCGGCTGTTGCTGTCCCACTATACCGGTTGTTGCTGTACCACTATACCGGCTGTTGCTGTACCACTATACCGGCTGTTGCTGTACGACTATACCGGCTGTTCCTGTACCACTATACTTGCTCCACTGACCTCTATACCGGCTGTTGCTGTACCACTATACCGGCTGTTGCTGTACCACTATACCGGCTCCACTGGCCACTATACCGGCTATTGCTGTACCACTATACCGGCTGTTGCTGTACCACTATAACGGCTCCACTGGCCACTATACCGGCTGTTGCTGTACCACTATACCGGCTGTTGCTGTACCACTATACCGGCTGTTGCTGTACCACTATACCGGCTGTTGCTGTACCACTATACCGGCTGTTCCTGTACCACTATACCCGCAGCACTGACCATTAAACCGGCTGTTGATGTACCACTATACCGGCTGTTGCTGTACCACTATACCGGCTGTTGCTGTACCACTATACCGGCTGTTGCTGTACCACTATACCCGCTCCACTGACCACTATACCGGCTGTTGCTGTACCACTATACCGGCTCCACTGGCCACTATACCGGCTGTTGCTGTACCACTATACCGGCTGTTGCTGTACCACTATACCGGCTGTTGCTGTACCACTATACCGGCTCCACTGGCCACTATACCGGCTGTTGCCGAACCACTATACCAGCTGTTGCTGTACCACTATACCGGCTGTTGCTGTACCACTATACCGGCTGTTGCTGTACCACTATACCTGCTGTTACTGTACCACTATACCGGCTGTTGCTGTACCACTATACCGGCTGTTGCTGTACCACTATACCGGCTGTTGCTGTACCACTATACCGGCTGTTGCTGTACCACTATACCGGCTGTTGTTGTACCACTATACCCGCTCCACTGACCACTATACCGGCTGTTGCTGTACCACTATACCGGCTGTTGCTGTCCCACTATACCGGTTGTTGCTGTACCACTATACCGGCTGTTGCTGTACCACTATACCGGCTGTTGCTGTACGACTATACCGGCTGTTCCTGTACCACTATACTTGCTCCACTGACCTCTATACCGGCTGTTGCTGTACCACTATACCGGCTGTTGCTGTACCACTATACCGGCTCCACTGGCCACTATACCGGCTACTGCTGTACCACTATACCGGCTGTTGCTGTACCACTATAACGGCTCCACTGGCCACTATACCGGCTGTTGCTGTACCACTATACCGGCTGTTGCTGTACCACTATACCGGCTGTAGCTGTACCACTATACCGGCTGTTGCTGTACCACTATACCGGCTGTTGCTGTACCACTATACCGGCTGTTGCTGTACCACTATACCGGCTTTTGCTGTACCACTATACCGGCTGTTGCTGTACCACTATACCGGCGGTTGCTGTACCACTATACCGGCTGTTGCTGTACCACTATACCGGCTGTTGCTGTACCACTATACCGGCTGTTGCTGTACCACTATACCGGCTCCACTGACCACTATACCGGCTGTTGCTGTACCACTATACCGGCTCCACTGACCACTATACCGGCTCCACTGACCACTATACCGGCTTTACTGACCACTATACCGGCTGTTGCTGTACCACTATACCGGCTGTTGCTGTACCACTATACCGGCTCCACTGACCACTATACCGGCTGTTTCTGTACCACTATACCGGCTGTTGCTGTACCACTATACCGGCTCCACTGACCACTATACCGGCTGTTGCTGTACCACTATACCGGCTGTTGCTGTACCACTATACCGGCTCCACTAACCACTATACCGGCTGTTGCTGTACCACTATACCGGCTGTTGCTGTACCACTATACCGGCTGTTGCTGTACCACTATACCGGCTGTTGCTGTACCACTATACCGGCTCCACTGACCACTATACCGGCTCCACTGACCACTATACCGGCTGTTTCTGTACCACTATACCGGCTGTTGCTTTACCACTATACCGGCTCCACTGACCACTATACCGGCTGTTGCTGTACCACTATACCGGCTGTTGCTGTACCACTATACCGGCTGTTGCTGTACCACTATACGGGCTCCACTGACCACTATACCGGCTGTTGCATACCACTATACCGGCTGTTGCATACCACTATACCGGCAGTTGCTGTACCACTATACCGGCTGTTGTTGTACCACTATACCGGCTCCACTGACCACTATACCGGCTGTTGCATACCACTATACCGGCTGTTGCATACCACTATACCGGCTGTTGCTGTACCACTATACCGGCTGTTGCTGTACCACTATACCGGCTGTTGCATACCACTATACCGGCTGTTGCTGTACCACTATACCGGCTGTTGCTGTACCACTATACCGGCTGTTGCTGTACCACTATACCGGCTGTTGCTGTACCACTATACCGGCTGTTGCTGTACCACTATACCGGCTTTTGCTGTACCACTATACCGGCTGTTGCTGTACCACTATACCGGCTGTTGCTGTACCACTATACCGGCTGTTGCTGTACCACTATACCGGCTGTTGCTGTACCACTATACCGGCTGTTGCTGTACCACTATACCGGCTCCACTGACCACTATACCGGCTGTTGCTGTACCACTATACCGGCTCCACTGACCACTATACCGGCTCCACTGACCACTATACCGGCTGTTGCTGTACCACTATACCGGCTGTTGCTGTACCACTATACCGGCTCCACTGACCACTATACCGGCTGTTTCTGTACCACTATACCGGCTGTTGCTGTACCACTATACCGGCTCCACTGACCACTATACCGGCTGTTGCTGTACCACTATACCGGCTGTTGCTGTACCACTATACCGGCTCCACCAACCACTATACCGGCTTTTGCTGTACCACTATACCGGCTGTTGCTGTACCACTATACCGGCTGTTGCTGTACCACTATACCGGCTGTTGCTGTACCACTATACCGGCTCCACTGACCACTATACCGGCTCCACTGACCACTATACCGGCTCCACTGACCACTATACCGGCTCCACTGACCACTATACCGGCTGTTTCTGTACCACTATACCGGCTGTTGCTTTACCACTATACCGGCTCCACTGACCACTATACCGGCTGTTGCTGTACCACTATACCGGCTGTTGCTGTACCACTATACCGGCTGTTGCTGTACCACTATACCGGCTGTTGCTGTACCACTATACCGGCTGTTGCTGTACCACTATACCGGCTGCACTGACCACTATACCGCCTGTTGCTATACCACTATACCGGCTGTTGCTGTACCACTATACCGGCTCCACTGACCACTATACCGGCTCCACTGACCACTATACCGGCTGTTGTTGTACCACTATACCGGCTGTTGCTGTACCACTATACCGGCTCCACTGACCACTATACCGGCTCCACTGACCACTATACCGGCTGTTGCTGTACCACTATACCGGCTGTTGTTGTACCACTATACCGGCTCCACTGACCACTATACCGGCTGTTTCTGTACCACTATACCGGCTGTTGCTGTACCACTATACCGGCTCCACTGACCACTATACCGGCTGTTGCTGTACCACTATACCGGCTGTTGCTGTACCACTATACCGGCTGTTGCTGTACCACTATACCGGCTCCACTGACCACTATACCGGCTGTTGCTGTACCACTATACCGGCTGTGGCTGTACCACTATACCGGCTCCACTGACTTCTATACCGGCTGTTGCTGTACCAATATACCGGCTGTTGCTGTACCACTATACCGGCTGTTGCTGTACCACTATACTGGCTGTTGCATACCACTATACCGGCTTTTGCTGTACCACTATACCGGCTGTTGCTGTACCACTATACCGGCTCCACCGACCACTATACCGGCTGTTGCATACCACTATACTGGCTGTTGCATACCACTATACCGGCTGTTGCTGTACCACTATACCGGCTGTTGCTGTACCACTATACCGGCTCCACTGACCACTATACCGGCTGTTGCTGTACCACTATACCGGCTGTTGCATACCACTATACTGGCTGTTGCTGTACCACTATACCGGCTGTTGCCGTACCACTATACCGGCTGTTGCTGTACCACTATACCGGCTGTTGCTGTACCACTATACCCGCTCCACTGACCACTATACCGGCTGTTGCTGTACCACTATACCGGCTCCACTGGCCACTATACCGGCTGTTGCTGTACCACTATACCGGCTGTTGCTGTACCACTATACCGGCTGTTGCTGTACCACTATACCGGCTGTTGCTGTACCACTATACCGGCTGTTCCTGTACCACTATACCCGCAGCACTGACCATTAAACCGGCTGTTGATGTACCACTATACCGGCTGTTGCTGTACCACTATACCGGCTGTTGCTGTACCACTATACCGGCTGTTGCTGTACCACTATACCGGCTCCACTGACCACTATACCGGCTCCACTGACCACTATACCGGCTCCACTGACCACTATACCGGCTGTTGCTGTACCACTATACCGGCTGTTGCTGTACCACTATACCGGCTCCACTGACCACTATACCGGCTGTTGCTGTACCACTATACCGGCTCCACTGACCACTATACCGGCTGTTGCTGTACCACTATACCGGCTGTTGCTGTACCACTATACTGGCTCCACCAACCACTATACCGGCTTTTGCTGTACCACTATACCGGCTGTTGCTGTACCACTATACCGGCTGTTGCTGTACCACTATACCGGCTGTTGCTGTACCACTATACCGGCTCCACTGACCACTATACCGGCTCCACTGACCACTATACCGGCTCCACTGACCACTATACCGGCTCCACTGACCACTATACCGGCTGTTTCTGTACCACTATACCGGCTGTTGCTTTACCACTATACCGGCTCCACTGACCACTATACCGGCTGTTGCTGTACCACTATACCGGCTGTTGCTGTACCACTATACCGGCTGTTGCTGTACCACTATACCGGCTGTTGCTGTACCACTATACCGGCTGTTGCTGTACCACTATACCGGCTGTTGCTGTACCACTATACCGGCTCCACTGACCACTATACCGCCTGTTGCTGTACCACTATACCGGCTGTTGCTGTACCACTATACCGGCTCCACTGACCACTATACCGGCTCCACTGACCACTATACCGGCTGTTGTTGTACCACTATACCGGCTGTTGCTGTACCACTATACCGGCTCCACTGACCACTATACCGGCTCCACTGACCACTATACCGGCTGTTGCTGTACCACTATACCGGCTGTTGTTGTACCACTATACCGGCTCCACTGACCACTATACCGGCTGTTTCTGTACCACTATACCGGCTGTTGCTGTACCACTATACCGGCTCCACTGACCACTATACCGGCTGTTGCTGTACCACTATACCGGCTGTTGCTGTACCACTATACCGGCTGTTGCTGTACCACTATACCGGCTCCACTGACCACTATACCGGCTGTTGCTGTACCACTATACCGGCTGTGGCTGTACCACTATACCGGCTCCACTGACTTCTATACCGGCTGTTGCTGTACCAATATACCGGCTGTTGCTGTACCACTATACCGGCTGTTGCTGTACCACTATACTGGCTGTTGCATACCACTATACCGGCTGTTGCTGTACCACTATACCGGCTGTTGCTGTACCACTATACCGGCTCCACCGACCACTATACCGGCTGTTGCATACCACTATACTGGCTGTTGCATACCACTATACCGGCTGTTGCTGTACCACTATACCGGCTGTTGCTGTACCACTATACCGGCTCCACTGACCACTATACCGGCTGTTGCTGTACCACTATACCGGCTGTTGCATACCACTATACTGGCTGTTGCTGTACCACTATACCGGCTGTTGCCGTACCACTATACCGGCTGTTGCTGTACCACTATACCGGCTGTTGCTGTACCACTATACCCGCTCCACTGACCACTATACCGGCTGTTGCTGTACCACTATACCGGCTCCACTGGCCACTATACCGGCTGTTGCTGTACCACTATACCGGCTGTTGCTGTACCACTATACCGGCTGTTGCTGTACCACTATACCGGCTGTTGCTGTACCACTATACCGGCTGTTCCTGTACCACTATACCCGCAGCACTGACCATTAAACCGGCTGTTGATGTACCACTATACCGGCTGTTGCTGTACCACTATACCGGCTGTTGCTGTACCACTATACCGGCTGTTGCTGTACCACTATACCCGCTCCACTGACCACTATACCGGCTGTTGCTGTACCACTATACCGGCTCCACTGGCCACTATACCGGCTGTTGCTGTACCACTATACCGGCTGTTGCTGTACCACTATACCGGCTGTTGCTGTACCACTATACCGGCTCCACTGGCCACTATACCGGCTGTTGCCGAACCACTATACCAGCTGTTGCTGTACCACTATACCGGCTGTTGCTGTACCACTATACCGGCTGTTGCTGTACCACTATACCTGCTGTTACTGTACCACTATACCGGCTGTTGCTGTACCACTATACCGGCTGTTGCTGTACCACTATACCGGCTGTTGCTGTACCACTATACCGGCTGTTGCTGTACCACTATACCGGCTGTTGTTGTACCACTATACCCGCTCCACTGACCACTATACCGGCTGTTGCTGTACCACTATACCGGCTGTTGCTGTCCCACTATACCGGTTGTTGCTGTACCACTATACCGGCTGTTGCTGTACCACTATACCGGCTGTTGCTGTACGACTATACCGGCTGTTCCTGTACCACTATACTTGCTCCACTGACCTCTATACCGGCTGTTGCTGTACCACTATACCGGCTGTTGCTGTACCACTATACCGGCTCCACTGGCCACTATACCGGCTATTGCTGTACCACTATACCGGCTGTTGCTGTACCACTATAACGGCTCCACTGGCCACTATACCGGCTGTTGCTGTACCACTATACCGGCTGTTGCTGTACCACTATACCGGCTGTAGCTGTACCACTATACCGGCTGTTGCTGTACCACTATACCGGCTGTTGCTGTACCACTATACCGGCTGTTGCTGTACCACTATACCGGCTGTTGCTGTACCACTATACCGGCTCCACTGACCACTATACCGCCTGTTGCTATACCACTATACCGGCTGTTGCTGTACCACTATACCGGCTCCACTGACCACTATACCGGCTCCACTGACCACTATACCGGCTGTTGTTGTACCACTATACCGGCTGTTGCTGTACCACTATACCGGCTCCACTGACCACTATACCGGCTCCACTGACCACTATACCGGCTGTTGCTGTACCACTATACCGGCTGTTGTTGTACCACTATACCGGCTCCACTGACCACTATACCGGCTGTTTCTGTACCACTATACCGGCTGTTGCTGTACCACTATACCGGCTCCACTGACCACTATACCGGCTGTTGCTGTACCACTATACCGGCTGTTGCTGTACCACTATACCGGCTGTTGCTGTACCACTATACCGGCTCCACTGACCACTATACCGGCTGTTGCTGTACCACTATACCGGCTGTGGCTGTACCACTATACCGGCTCCACTGACTTCTATACCGGCTGTTGCTGTACCAATATACCGGCTGTTGCTGTACCACTATACCGGCTGTTGCTGTACCACTATACTGGCTGTTGCATACCACTATACCGGCTGTTGCTGTACCACTATACCGGCTGTTGCTGTACCACTATACCGGCTCCACCGACCACTATACCGGCTGTTGCATACCACTATACTGGCTGTTGCATACCACTATACCGGCTGTTGCTGTACCACTATACCGGCTGTTGCTGTACCACTATACCGGCTCCACTGACCACTATACCGGCTGTTGCTGTACCACTATACCGGCTGTTGCATACCACTATACTGGCTGTTGCTGTACCACTATACCGGCTGTTGCCGTACCACTATACCGGCTGTTGCTGTACCACTATACCGGCTGTTGCTGTACCACTATACCCGCTCCACTGACCACTATACCGGCTGTTGCTGTACCACTATACCGGCTCCACTGGCCACTATACCGGCTGTTGCTGTACCACTATACCGGCTGTTGCTGTACCACTATACCGGCTGTTGCTGTACCACTATACCGGCTGTTGCTGTACCACTATACCGGCTGTTCCTGTACCACTATACCCGCAGCACTGACCATTAAACCGGCTGTTGATGTACCACTATACCGGCTGTTGCTGTACCACTATACCGGCTGTTGCTGTACCACTATACCGGCTGTTGCTGTACCACTATACCGGCTCCACTGACCACTATACCGGCTCCACTGACCACTATACCGGCTCCACTGACCACTATACCGGCTGTTGCTGTACCACTATACCGGCTGTTGCTGTACCACTATACCGGCTCCACTGACCACTATACCGGCTGTTGCTGTACCACTATACCGGCTCCACTGACCACTATACCGGCTGTTGCTGTACCACTATACCGGCTGTTGCTGTACCACTATACCGGCTCCACCAACCACTATACCGGCTTTTGCTGTACCACTATACCGGCTGTTGCTGTACCACTATACCGGCTGTTGCTGTACCACTATACCGGCTGTTGCTGTACCACTATACCGGCTCCACTGACCACTATACCGGCTCCACTGACCACTATACCGGCTCCACTGACCACTATACCGGCTCCACTGACCACTATACCGGCTGTTTCTGTACCACTATACCGGCTGTTGCTTTACCACTATACCGGCTCCACTGACCACTATACCGGCTGTTGCTGTACCACTATACCGGCTGTTGCTGTACCACTATACCGGCTGTTGCTGTACCACTATACCGGCTGTTGCTGTACCACTATACCGGCTGTTGCTGTACCACTATACCGGCTGTTGCTGTACCACTATACCGGCTCCACTGACCACTATACCGCCTGTTGCTGTACCACTATACCGGCTGTTGCTGTACCACTATACCGGCTCCACTGACCACTATACCGGCTCCACTGACCACTATACCGGCTGTTGTTGTACCACTATACCGGCTGTTGCTGTACCACTATACCGGCTCCACTGACCACTATACCGGCTCCACTGACCACTATACCGGCTGTTGCTGTACCACTATACCGGCTGTTGTTGTACCACTATACCGGCTCCACTGACCACTATACCGGCTGTTTCTGTACCACTATACCGGCTGTTGCTGTACCACTATACCGGCTCCACTGACCACTATACCGGCTGTTGCTGTACCACTATACCGGCTGTTGCTGTACCACTATACCGGCTGTTGCTGTACCACTATACCGGCTTCACTGACCACTATACCGGCTGTTGCTGTACCACTATACCGGCTGTGGCTGTACCACTATACCGGCTCCACTGACTTCTATACCGGCTGTTGCTGTACCAATATACCGGCTGTTGCTGTACCACTATACCGGCTGTTGCTGTACCACTATACTGGCTGTTGCATACCACTATACCGGCTGTTGCTGTACCACTATACCGGCTGTTGCTGTACCACTATACCGGCTCCACCGACCACTATACCGGCTGTTGCATACCACTATACTGGCTGTTGCATACCACTATACCGGCTGTTGCTGTACCACTATACCGGCTGTTGCTGTACCACTATACCGGCTCCACTGACCACTATACCGGCTGTTGCTGTACCACTATACCGGCTGTTGCATACCACTATACTGGCTGTTGCTGTACCACTATACCGGCTGTTGCCGTACCACTATACCGGCTGTTGCTGTACCACTATACCGGCTGTTGCTGTACCACTATACCCGCTCCACTGACCACTATACCGGCTGTTGCTGTACCACTATACCGGCTCCACTGGCCACTATACCGGCTGTTGCTGTACCACTATACCGGCTGTTGCTGTACCACTATACCGGCTGTTGCTGTACCACTATACCGGCTGTTGCTGTACCACTATACCGGCTGTTCCTGTACCACTATACCCGCAGCACTGACCATTAAACCGGCTGTTGATGTACCACTATACCGGCTGTTGCTGTACCACTATACCGGCTGTTGCTGTACCACTATACCGGCTGTTGCTGTACCACTATACCCGCTCCACTGACCACTATACCGGCTGTTGCTGTACCACTATACCGGCTCCACTGGCCACTATACCGGCTGTTGCTGTACCACTATACCGGCTGTTGCTGTACCACTATACCGGCTGTTGCTGTACCACTATACCGGCTCCACTGGCCACTATACCGGCTGTTGCCGAACCACTATACCAGCTGTTGCTGTACCACTATACCGGCTGTTGCTGTACCACTATACCGGCTGTTGCTGTACCACTATACCTGCTGTTACTGTACCACTATACCGGCTGTTGCTGTACCACTATACCGGCTGTTGCTGTACCACTATACCGGCTGTTGCTGTACCACTATACCGGCTGTTGCTGTACCACTATACCGGCTGTTGTTGTACCACTATACCCGCTCCACTGACCACTATACCGGCTGTTGCTGTACCACTATACCGGCTGTTGCTGTCCCACTATACCGGTTGTTGCTGTACCACTATACCGGCTGTTGCTGTACCACTATACCGGCTGTTGCTGTACGACTATACCGGCTGTTCCTGTACCACTATACTTGCTCCACTGACCTCTATACCGGCTGTTGCTGTACCACTATACCGGCTGTTGCTGTACCACTATACCGGCTCCACTGGCCACTATACCGGCTATTGCTGTACCACTATACCGGCTGTTGCTGTACCACTATAACGGCTCCACTGGCCACTATACCGGCTGTTGCTGTACCACTATACCGGCTGTTGCTGTACCACTATACCGGCTGTAGCTGTACCACTATACCGGCTGTTGCTGTACCACTATACCGGCTGTTGCTGTACCACTATACCGGCTGTTGCTGTACCACTATACCGGCTTTTGCTGTACCACTATACCGGCTGTTGCTGTACCACTATACCGGCGGTTGCTGTACCACTATACCGGCTGTTGCTGTACCACTATACCGGCTGTTGCTGTACCACTATACCGGCTGTTGCTGTACCACTATACCGGCTCCACTGACCACTATACCGGCTGTTGCTGTACCACTATACCGGCTCCACTGACCACTATACCGGCTCCACTGACCACTATACCGGCTTTACTGACCACTATACCGGCTGTTGCTGTACCACTATACCGGCTGTTGCTGTACCACTATACCGGCTCCACTGACCACTATACCGGCTGTTTCTGTACCACTATACCGGCTGTTGCTGTACCACTATACCGGCTCCACTGACCACTATACCGGCTGTTGCTGTACCACTATACCGGCTGTTGCTGTACCACTATACCGGCTCCACTAACCACTATACCGGCTGTTGCTGTACCACTATACCGGCTGTTGCTGTACCACTATACCGGCTGTTGCTGTACCACTATACCGGCTGTTGCTGTACCACTATACCGGCTCCACTGACCACTATACCGGCTCCACTGACCACTATACCGGCTGTTTCTGTACCACTATACCGGCTGTTGCTTTACCACTATACCGGCTCCACTGACCACTATACCGGCTGTTGCTGTACCACTATACCGGCTGTTGCTGTACCACTATACCGGCTGTTGCTGTACCACTATACGGGCTCCACTGACCACTATACCGGCTGTTGCATACCACTATACCGGCTGTTGCATACCACTATACCGGCAGTTGCTGTACCACTATACCGGCTGTTGTTGTACCACTATACCGGCTCCACTGACCACTATACCGGCTGTTGCTGTACCACTATACCGGCTGTTGCATACCACTATACCGGCTGTTGCTGTACCACTATACCGGCTGTTGCTGTACCACTATACCGGCTGTTGCTGTACCACTATACCGGCTGTTGCTGTACCACTATACCGGCTGTTGCTGTACCACTATACCGGCTTTTGCTGTACCACTATACCGGCTGTTGCTGTACCACTATACCGGCTGTTGCTGTACCACTATACCGGCTGTTGCTGTACCACTATACCGGCTGTTGCTGTACCACTATACCGGCTGTTGCTGTACCACTATACCGGCTCCACTGACCACTATACCGGCTGTTGCTGTACCACTATACCGGCTCCACTGACCACTATACCGGCTCCACTGACCACTATACCGGCTGTTGCTGTACCACTATACCGGCTGTTGCTGTACCACTATACCGGCTCCACTGACCACTATACCGGCTGTTTCTGTACCACTATACCGGCTGTTGCTGTACCACTATACCGGCTCCACTGACCACTATACCGGCTGTTGCTGTACCACTATACCGGCTGTTGCTGTACCACTATACCGGCTCCACCAACCACTATACCGGCTTTTGCTGTACCACTATACCGGCTGTTGCTGTACCACTATACCGGCTGTTGCTGTACCACTATACCGGCTGTTGCTGTACCACTATACCGGCTCCACTGACCACTATACCGGCTCCACTGACCACTATACCGGCTCCACTGACCACTATACCGGCTCCACTGACCACTATACCGGCTGTTTCTGTACCACTATACCGGCTGTTGCTTTACCACTATACCGGCTCCACTGACCACTATACCGGCTGTTGCTGTACCACTATACCGGCTGTTGCTGTACCACTATACCGGCTGTTGCTGTACCACTATACCGGCTGTTGCTGTACCACTATACCGGCTGTTGCTGTACCACTATACCGGCTCCACTGACCACTATACCGCCTGTTGCTATACCACTATACCGGCTGTTGCTGTACCACTATACCGGCTCCACTGACCACTATACCGGCTCCACTGACCACTATACCGGCTGTTGTTGTACCACTATACCGGCTGTTGCTGTACCACTATACCGGCTCCACTGACCACTATACCGGCTCCACTGACCACTATACCGGCTGTTGCTGTACCACTATACCGGCTGTTGTTGTACCACTATACCGGCTCCACTGACCACTATACCGGCTGTTTCTGTACCACTATACCGGCTGTTGCTGTACCACTATACCGGCTCCACTGACCACTATACCGGCTGTTGCTGTACCACTATACCGGCTGTTGCTGTACCACTATACCGGCTGTTGCTGTACCACTATACCGGCTCCACTGACCACTATACCGGCTGTTGCTGTACCACTATACCGGCTGTGGCTGTACCACTATACCGGCTCCACTGACTTCTATACCGGCTGTTGCTGTACCAATATACCGGCTGTTGCTGTACCACTATACCGGCTGTTGCTGTACCACTATACTGGCTGTTGCATACCACTATACCGGCTGTTGCTGTACCACTATACCGGCTGTTGCTGTACCACTATACCGGCTCCACCGACCACTATACCGGCTGTTGCATACCACTATACTGGCTGTTGCATACCACTATACCGGCTGTTGCTGTACCACTATACCGGCTGTTGCTGTACCACTATACCGGCTCCACTGACCACTATACCGGCTGTTGCTGTACCACTATACCGGCTGTTGCATACCACTATACTGGCTGTTGCTGTACCACTATACCGGCTGTTGCCGTACCACTATACCGGCTGTTGCTGTACCACTATACCGGCTGTTGCTGTACCACTATACCCGCTCCACTGACCACTATACCGGCTGTTGCTGTACCACTATACCGGCTCCACTGGCCACTATACCGGCTGTTGCTGTACCACTATACCGGCTGTTGCTGTACCACTATACCGGCTGTTGCTGTACCACTATACCGGCTGTTGCTGTACCACTATACCGGCTGTTCCTGTACCACTATACCCGCAGCACTGACCATTAAACCGGCTGTTGATGTACCACTATACCGGCTGTTGCTGTACCACTATACCGGCTGTTGCTGTACCACTATACCGGCTGTTGCTGTACCACTATACCCGCTCCACTGACCACTATACCGGCTGTTGCTGTACCACTATACCGGCTCCACTGGCCACTATACCGGCTGTTGCTGTACCACTATACCGGCTGTTGCTGTACCACTATACCGGCTGTTGCTGTACCACTATACCGGCTCCACTGGCCACTATACCGGCTGTTGCCGAACCACTATACCAGCTGTTGCTGTACCACTATACCGGCTGTTGCTGTACCACTATACCGGCTGTTGCTGTACCACTATACCTGCTGTTACTGTACCACTATACCGGCTGTTGCTGTACCACTATACCGGCTGTTGCTGTACCACTATACCGGCTGTTGCTGTACCACTATACCGGCTGTTGCTGTACCACTATACCGGCTGTTGTTGTACCACCATACCCGCTCCACTGACCACTATACCGGCTGTTGCTGTACCACTATACCGGCTGTTGCTGTCCCACTATACCGGTTGTTGCTGTACCACTATACCGGCTGTTGCTGTACCACTATACCGGCTGTTGCTGTACCACTATACCGGCTGTTCCTGTACCACTATACTTGCTCCACTGACCTCTATACCGGCTGTTGCTGTACCACTATACCGGCTGTTGCTGTACCACTATACCGGCTCCACTGGCCACTATACCGGCTATTGCTGTACCACTATACCGGCTGTTGCTGTACCACTATAACGGCTCCACTGGCCACTATACCGGCTGTTGC
Organism: Chirona hameri; assembly: GCA_036785665.1. Taxonomy (NCBI): domain Eukaryota; kingdom Metazoa; phylum Arthropoda; class Thecostraca; order Balanomorpha; family Balanidae; genus Chirona; species Chirona hameri. The sequence goes on from JAXIVJ010000055.1 coordinate 232,275, forward strand.
TGTACCACTATACCGGCTGTTGCTGTACCACTATACCGGCTGTAGCTGTACCACTATACCGGCTGTTGCTGTACCACTATACCGGCTGTTGCTGTACCACTATACCGGCTGTTGCTGTACCACTATACCGGCTTTTGCTGTACCACTATACCGGCTGTTGCTGTACCACTATACCGGCGGTTGCTGTACCACTATACCGGCTGTTGCTGTACCACTATACCGGCTGTTGCTGTACCACTATACCGGCTGTTGCTGTACCACTATACCGGCTCCACTGACCACTATACCGGCTGTTGCTGTACCACTATACCGGCTCCACTGACCACTATACCGGCTCCACTGACCACTATACCGGCTTTACTGACCACTATACCGGCTGTTGCTGTACCACTATACCGGCTGTTGCTGTACCACTATACCGGCTCCACTGACCACTATACCGGCTGTTTCTGTACCACTATACCGGCTGTTGCTGTACCACTATACCGGCTCCACTGACCACTATACCGGCTGTTGCTGTACCACTATACCGGCTGTTGCTGTACCACTATACCGGCTCCACTAACCACTATACCGGCTGTTGCTGTACCACTATACCGGCTGTTGCTGTACCACTATACCGGCTGTTGCTGTACCACTATACCGGCTGTTGCTGTACCACTATACCGGCTCCACTGACCACTATACCGGCTCCACTGACCACTATACCGGCTCCACTGACCACTATACCGGCTCCACTGACCACTATACCGGCTGTTTCTGTACCACTATACCGGCTGTTGCTTTACCACTATACCGGCTCCACTGACCACTATACCGGCTGTTGCTGTACCACTATACCGGCTGTTGCTGTACCACTATACCGGCTGTTGCTGTACCACTATACGGGCTCCACTGACCACTATACCGGCTGTTGCATACCACTATACCGGCTGTTGCATACCACTATACCGGCAGTTGCTGTACCACTATACCGGCTGTTGTTGTACCACTATACCGGCTCCACTGACCACTATACCGGCTGTTGCTGTACCACTATACCGGCTGTTGCATACCACTATACCGGCTGTTGCTGTACCACTATACCGGCTGTTGCTGTACCACTATACCGGCTGTTGCTGTACCACTATACCGGCTGTTGCTGTACCACTATACCGGCTGTTGCTGTACCACTATACCGGCTTTTGCTGTACCACTATACCGGCTGTTGCTGTACCACTATACCGGCTGTTGCTGTACCACTATACCGGCTGTTGCTGTACCACTATACCGGCTGTTGCTGTACCACTATACCGGCTGTTGCTGTACCACTATACCGGCTCCACTGACCACTATACCGGCTGTTGCTGTACCACTATACCGGCTCCACTGACCACTATACCGGCTCCACTGACCACTATACCGGCTCCACTGACCACTATACCGGCTGTTGCTGTACCACTATACCGGCTGTTGCTGTACCACTATACCGGCTCCACTGACCACTATACCGGCTGTTTCTGTACCACTATACCGGCTGTTGCTGTACCACTATACCGGCTCCACTGACCACTATACCGGCTGTTGCTGTACCACTATACCGGCTGTTGCTGTACCACTATACCGGCTCCACCAACCACTATACCGGCTTTTGCTGTACCACTATACCGGCTGTTGCTGTACCACTATACCGGCTGTTGCTGTACCACTATACCGGCTGTTGCTGTACCACTATACCGGCTCCACTGACCACTATACCGGCTCCACTGACCACTATACCGGCTCCACTGACCACTATACCGGCTCCACTGACCACTATACCGGCTGTTTCTGTACCACTATACCGGCTGTTGCTTTACCACTATACCGGCTCCACTGACCACTATACCGGCTGTTGCTGTACCACTATACCGGCTGTTGCTGTACCACTATACCGGCTGTTGCTGTACCACTATACCGGCTGTTGCTGTACCACTATACCGGCTGTTGCTGTACCACTATACCGGCTGTTGCTGTACCACTATACCGGCTCCACTGACCACTATACCGCCTGTTGCTGTACCACTATACCGGCTGTTGCTGTACCACTATACCGGCTCCACTGACCACTATACCGGCTCCACTGACCACTATACCGGCTGTTGTTGTACCACTATACCGGCTGTTGCTGTACCACTATACCGGCTCCACTGACCACTATACCGGCTCCACTGACCACTATACCGGCTGTTGCTGTACCACTATACCGGCTGTTGTTGTACCACTATACCGGCTCCACTGACCACTATACCGGCTGTTTCTGTACCACTATACCGGCTGTTGCTGTACCACTATACCGGCTCCACTGACCACTATACCGGCTGTTGCTGTACCACTATACCGGCTGTTGCTGTACCACTATACCGGCTGTTGCTGTACCACTATACCGGCTCCACTGACCACTATACCGGCTGTTGCTGTACCACTATACCGGCTGTGGCTGTACCACTATACCGGCTCCACTGACTTCTATACCGGCTGTTGCTGTACCAATATACCGGCTGTTGCTGTACCACTATACCGGCTGTTGCTGTACCACTATACTGGCTGTTGCATACCACTATACCGGCTGTTGCTGTACCACTATACCGGCTGTTGCTGTACCACTATACCGGCTCCACTGGCCACTATACCGGCTATTGCTGTACCACTATACCGGCTGTTGCTGTACCACTATAACGGCTCCACTGGCCACTATACCGGCTGTTGCTGTACCACTATACCGGCTGTTGCTGTACCACTATACCGGCTGTAGCTGTACCACTATACCGGCTGTTGCTGTACCACTATACCGGCTGTTGCTGTACCACTATACCGGCTGTTGCTGTACCACTATACCGGCTTTTGCTGTACCACTATACCGGCTGTTGCTGTACCACTATACCGGCGGTTGCTGTACCACTATACCGGCTGTTGCTGTACCACTATACCGGCTGTTGCTGTACCACTATACCGGCTGTTGCTGTACCACTATACCGGCTCCACTGACCACTATACCGGCTGTTGCTGTACCACTATACCGGCTCCACTGACCACTATACCGGCTCCACTGACCACTATACCGGCTTTACTGACCACTATACCGGCTGTTGCTGTACCACTATACCGGCTGTTGCTGTACCACTATACCGGCTCCACTGACCACTATACCGGCTGTTTCTGTACCACTATACCGGCTGTTGCTGTACCACTATACCGGCTCCACTGACCACTATACCGGCTGTTGCTGTACCACTATACCGGCTGTTGCTGTACCACTATACCGGCTCCACTAACCACTATACCGGCTGTTGCTGTACCACTATACCGGCTGTTGCTGTACCACTATACCGGCTGTTGCTGTACCACTATACCGGCTGTTGCTGTACCACTATACCGGCTCCACTGACCACTATACCGGCTCCACTGACCACTATACCGGCTCCACTGACCACTATACCGGCTCCACTGACCACTATACCGGCTGTTTCTGTACCACTATACCGGCTGTTGCTTTACCACTATACCGGCTCCACTGACCACTATACCGGCTGTTGCTGTACCACTATACCGGCTGTTGCTGTACCACTATACCGGCTGTTGCTGTACCACTATACGGGCTCCACTGACCACTATACCGGCTGTTGCATACCACTATACCGGCTGTTGCATACCACTATACCGGCAGTTGCTGTACCACTATACCGGCTGTTGTTGTACCACTATACCGACTCCACTGACCACTATACCGGCTGTTGCTGTACCACTATACCGGCTGTTGCATACCACTATACCGGCTGTTGCTGTACCACTATACCGGCTGTTGCTGTACCACTATACCGGCTGTTGCTGTACCACTATACCGGCTGTTGCTGTACCACTATACCGGCTGTTGCTGTACCACTATACCGGCTTTTGCTGTACCACTATACCGGCTGTTGCTGTACCACTATACCGGCTGTTGCTGTACCACTATACCGGCTGTTGCTGTACCACTATACCGGCTGTTGCTGTACCACTATTCTGGCTCCACTGACCACTATACCGGCTGTTGCTGTACCACTATACCGGCTCCACTGACCACTATACCGGCTCCACTGACCACTATACCGGCTCCACTGACCACTATACCGGCTGTTGCTGTACCACTATACCGGCTGTTGCTGTACCACTATACCGGCTCCACTGACCACTATACCGGCTGTTTCTGTACCACTATACCGGCTGTTGCTGTACCACTATACCGGCTCCACTGACCACTATACCGGCTGTTGCTGTACCACTATACCGGCTGTTGCTGTACCACTATACCGGCTCCACCAACCACTATACCGGCTTTTGCTGTACCACTATACCGGCTGTTGCTGTACCACTATACCGGCTGTTGCTGTACCACTATACCGGCTGTTGCTGTACCACTATACCGGCTCCACTGACCACTATACCGGCTCCACTGACCACTATACCGGCTCCACTGACCACTATACCGGCTCCACTGACCACTATACCGGCTGTTTCTGTACCACTATACCGGCTGTTGCTTTACCACTATACCGGCTCCACTGACCACTATACCGGCTGTTGCTGTACCACTATACCGGCTGTTGCTGTACCACTATACCGGCTGTTGCTGTACCACTATACCGGCTGTTGCTGTACCACTATACCGGCTGTTGCTGTACCACTATACCGGCTGTTGCTGTACCACTATACCGGCTCCACTGACCACTATACCGCCTGTTGCTGTACCACTATACCGGCTGTTGCTGTACCACTATACCGGCTCCACTGACCACTATACCGGCTCCACTGACCACTATACCGGCTGTTGTTGTACCACTATACCGGCTGTTGCTGTACCACTATACCGGCTCCACTGACCACTATACCGGCTCCACTGACCACTATACCGGCTGTTGCTGTACCACTATACCGGCTGTTGTTGTACCACTATACCGGCTCCACTGACCACTATACCGGCTGTTTCTGTACCACTATACCGGCTGTTGCTGTACCACTATACCGGCTCCACTGACCACTATACCGGCTGTTGCTGTACCACTATACCGGCTGTTGCTGTACCACTATACCGGCTGTTGCTGTACCACTATACCGGCTCCACTGACCACTATACCGGCTGTTGCTGTACCACTATACCGGCTGTGGCTGTACCACTATACCGGCTCCACTGACTTCTATACCGGCTGTTGCTGTACCAATATACCGGCTGTTGCTGTACCACTATACCGGCTGTTGCTGTACCACTATACTGGCTGTTGCATACCACTATACCGGCTGTTGCTGTACCACTATACCGGCTGTTGCTGTACCACTATACCGGCTCCACCGACCACTATACCGGCTGTTGCATACCACTATACTGGCTGTTGCATACCACTATACCGGCTGTTGCTGTACCACTATACCGGCTGTTGCTGTACCACTATACCGGCTCCACTGACCACTATACCGGCTGTTGCTGTACCACTATACCGGCTGTTGCATACCACTATACTGGCTGTTGCTGTACCACTATACCGGCTGTTGCCGTACCACTATACCGGCTGTTGCTGTACCACTATACCGGCTGTTGCTGTACCACTATACCCGCTCCACTGACCACTATACCGGCTGTTGCTGTACCACTATACCGGCTCCACTGGCCACTATACCGGCTGTTGCTGTACCACTATACCGGCTGTTGCTGTACCACTATACCGGCTGTTGCTGTACCACTATACCGGCTGTTGCTGTACCACTATACCGGCTGTTCCTGTACCACTATACCCGCAGCACTGACCATTAAACCGGCTGTTGATGTACCACTATACCGGCTGTTGCTGTACCACTATACCGGCTGTTGCTGTACCACTATACCGGCTGTTGCTGTACCACTATACCCGCTCCACTGACCACTATACCGGCTGTTGCTGTACCACTATACCGGCTCCACTGGCCACTATACCGGCTGTTGCTGTACCACTATACCGGCTGTTGCTGTACCACTATACCGGCTGTTGCTGTACCACTATACCGGCTCCACTGGCCACTATACCGGCTGTTGCCGAACCACTATACCAGCTGTTGCTGTACCACTATACCGGCTGTTGCTGTACCACTATACCGGCTGTTGCTGTACCACTATACCTGCTGTTACTGTACCACTATACCGGCTGTTGCTGTACCACTATACCGGCTGTTGCTGTACCACTATACCGGCTGTTGCTGTACCACTATACCGGCTGTTGCTGTACCACTATACCGGCTGTTGTTGTACCACTATACCCGCTCCACTGACCACTATACCGGCTGTTGCTGTACCACTATACCGGCTGTTGCTGTCCCACTATACCGGTTGTTGCTGTACCACTATACCGGCTGTTGCTGTACCACTATACCGGCTGTTGCTGTACCACTATACCGGCTGTTCCTGTACCACTATACTTGCTCCACTGACCTCTATACCGGCTGTTGCTGTACCACTATACCGGCTGTTGCTGTACCACTATACCGGCTCCACTGGCCACTATACCGGCTATTGCTGTACCACTATACCGGCTGTTGCTGTACCACTATAACGGCTCCACTGGCCACTATACCGGCTGTTGCTGTACCACTATACCGGCTGTTGCTGTACCACTATACCGGCTGTAGCTGTACCACTATACCGGCTGTTGCTGTACCACTATACCCGCTCCACTGACCACTATACCGGCTGTTGCTGTACCACTATACCGGCTGTTGCTGTACCACTATACCCGCTCCACTCACCACTATACCGGCTGTTGCTGTACCACTATACCGGCTCCACTGGCCACTATACCGGCTGTTGCTGTACCACTATACCGGCTGTTGTTGTACCCTATACCGGCTGTTGCTGTACCACTATACCAGCTGTTGCTGTACCACTATACCGGCTCCACTGACCACTATACCGGCTGTTGCTGTACCACTATACCGGCTGTTGCTGTACCACTTACCGGCTGTTGCTGTACCACTATACCGGCTGTTGCTGTAAGACTATACCTGCTCCACTGACCACTATAGCGGCTGTTGCTGTACCACTATACCGGCTGTTGCTGTACCACTATACCGGCTGTTGCTGTGCCACTATACCGGCTGTTGCTGTACGACTATACCGGCTCCACTGACCACTATACCGGCTGTTGCTGTACCACTATACCGGCTGTTGCTGTACCACTATACCGGCTGTTGCTGTACCACTATACCGGCTGTTGCTGTACCACTATACCGGCTTTTGCTGTACCACTATACCGGCTGTTGCTGTACCACTATACCGGCGGTTGCTGTACCACTATACCGGCTGTTGCTGTACCACTATACCGGCTGTTGCTGTACCACTATACCGGCTGTTGCTGTACCACTATACCGGCTCCACTGACCACTATACCGGCTGTTGCTGTACCACTATACCGGCTCCACTGACCACTATACCGGCTCCACTGACCACTATACCGGCTCCACTGACCACTATACCGGCTGTTGCTGTACCACTATACCGGCTGTTGCTGTACCACTATACCGGCTCCACTGACCACTATACCGGCTGTTTCTGTACCACTATACCGGCTGTTGCTGTACCACTATACCGGCTCCACTGACCACTATACCGGCTGTTGCTGTACCACTATACCGGCTGTTGCTGTACCACTATACCGGCTCCACTAACCACTATACCGGCTGTTGCTGTACCACTATACCGGCTGTTGCTGTACCACTATACCGGCTGTTGCTGTACCACTATACCGGCTGTTGCTGTACCACTATACCGGCTCCACTGACCACTATACCGGCTCCACTGACCACTATACCGGCTCCACTGACCACTATACCGGCTCCACTGACCACTATACCGGCTGTTTCTGTACCACTATACCGGCTGTTGCTTTACCACTATACCGGCTCCACTGACCACTATACCGGCTGTTGCTGTACCACTATACCGGCTGTTGCTGTACCACTATACCGGCTGTTGCTGTACCACTATACGGGCTCCACTGACCACTATACCGGCTGTTGCATACCACTATACCGGCTGTTGCATACCACTATACCGGCAGTTGCTGTACCACTATACCGGCTGTTGTTGTACCACTATACCGGCTCCACTGACCACTATACCGGCTGTTGCTGTACCACTATACCGGCTGTTGCATACCACTATACCGGCTGTTGCTGTACCACTATACCGGCTGTTGCTGTACCACTATACCGGCTGTTGCTGTACCACTATACCGGCTGTTGCTGTACCACTATACCGGCTGTTGCTGTACCACTATACTGGCTCCACTGACCACTATGCCGGCTGTTGCTGTACCACTATACCGGCTGTTGCTGTACCACTATACCGGCTGTTGCTGTACCACTATACCGGCTGTTGCTGTACCACTATACCGGCTGTTGCTGTACGACTATACCGGCTGTTGCTGTACGACTATACCGGCTGTTGCTGTACCACTATACCGGCTCCACTGGCCACTATACCGGATGTTGCTGTACCACTATACCGGCTGTTGCTGTACCACTATACCGGCTGTTGCTGTACCACTATACCAGCTGTTGCTGTACGACTATACCGGCTGTTGCTGTACGACTATACCGGCTGTTGCTGTACCACTATACCGGCTCCACTGGCCACTATACCGGATGTTGCTGTACCACTATACCGGCTGTTGCTGTACCACTATACCCGCTCCACTGACCACTATACCGGCTGTTGCTGTACCACTATACCGGCTCCACTGGCCACTATACCGGCTGTTGCTGTACCACTATACCGGCTGTTGCTGTACCACTATACCGGCTGTTGCTGTACCACTATACCGGCTGTTGCTGTACCACTATACCGGCTGTTCCTGTACCACTATACCCGCAGCACTGACCACTATACTGGCTGTTGCTGTACCACTATACCGGCTGTTGCTGTACCACTATACCGGCTGTTGCTGTACCACTATAACGGCTGTTGCTGTACCACTATACTCGCTCCACTGACCACTATACCGGCTGTTGCTGTACCACTATACCGGCTCCACTGGCCACTATACCGGCTGTTTCTGTACCACTATACCGGCTGTTGCTGTACCACTATACCGACTGTTGCTGTACCACTATACCGGCTGTTGATGTACCACTATACCGGATGTTGATGTACGACTATACCGGCTCCACTGACCACTATACCGGCGGTTGCTGTACCACTATACCGGCTGTTGCATACCACTATACCGGCTGTTGCTGTACCACTATACCGGCTCCACTGGCCACTATACCGGCTGTTGCTGTACCACTATACCGGCTGTTGTTGTACCACTATACCGGCTGTTGCTGTACCACTATACCAGCTGTTGCTGTACCACTATACCGGCTCCACTGACCACTATACCGGCTGTTGCTGTACCACTATACCGGCTGTTGCTGTACCACTATACCGGCTCCACCGACCACTATACCGGCTGTTGCATACCACTATACTGGCTGTTGCATACCACTATACCGGCTGTTGCTGTACCACTATACCGGCTGTTGCTGTACCACTATACCGGCTCCACTGACCACTATACCGGCTGTTGCTGTACCACTATACCGGCTGTTGCATACCACTATACTGGCTGTTGCTGTACCACTATACCGGCTGTTGCCGTACCACTATACCGGCTGTTGCTGTACCACTATACCGGCTGTTGCTGTACCACTATACCGGCTGTTGCTGTACCACTATACCTGCTCCACTGACCACTATACCGGCTGTTGCTGTACCACTATACCGGCTCCACTGGCCACTATACCGGCTGTTGCTGTACCACTATACCGGCTGTTGCTGTACCACTCTACCGGCTGTTGCTGTACCACTATACCGGCTGTTGCTGTACCACTATACCGGCTGTTCCTGTACCACTATACCCGCAGCACTGACCATTAAACCGGCTGTTGATGTACCACTATACCGGCTGTTGCTGTACCACTATACCGGCTGTTGCTGTACCACTATACCGGCTGTTGCTGTACCACTATACCCGCTCCACTGACCACTATACCGGCTGTTGCTGTACCACTATACCGGCTCCACTGGCCACTATACCGGCTGTTGCTGTACCACTATACCGGCTCCACTGGCCACTATACCGGCTGTTGCCGAACCACTATACCAGCTGTTGCTGTACCACTATACCGGCTGTTGCTGTACCACTATACCGGCTGTTGCTGTACCACTATACCTGCTGTTACTGTACCACTATACCGGCTGTTGCTGTACCACTATACCGGCTGTTGCTGTACCACTATACCGGCTGTTGCTGTACCACTATACCGGCTGTTGCTGTACCACTATACCGGCTGTTGTTGTACCACTATACCCGCTCCACTGACCACTATACCGGCTGTTGCTGTAACACTATACCGGCTGTTGCTGTCCCACTATACCGGTTGTTGCTGTACCACTATACCGGCTGTTGCTGTACCACTATACCGGCTGTTGCTGTACCACTATACCGGCTGTTCCTGTACCACTATACTTGCTCCACTGACCTCTATACCGGCTGTTGCTGTACCACTATACCGGCTGTTGCTGTACCACTATACCGGCTCCACTGGCCACTATACTTGCTATTGCTGTACCACTATACCGGCTGTTGCTGTACCACTATAACGGCTCCACTGGCCACTATACCGGCTGTTGCTGTACCACTATACCGGCTGTTGCTGTACCACTATACCGGCTGTAGCTGTACCACTATACCGGCTGTTGCTGTACCACTATACCCGCTCCACTGACCACTATACCGGCTGTTGCTGTACCACTATACCGGCTGTTGCTGTACCACTATACCCGCTCCACTCACCACTATACCGGCTGTTGCTGTACCACTATACCGGCTCCACTGGCCACTATACCGGCTGTTGCTGTACCACTATACCGGCTGTTGTTGTACCACTATACCGGCTGTTGCTGTACCACTATACCAGCTGTTGCTGTACCACTATACCGGATCCACTGACCACTATACCGGCTGTTGCTGTACCACTATACCGGCTGTTGCTGTACCACTTACCGGCTGTTGCTGTACCACTATACCGGCTGTTGCTGTAAGACTATACCTGCTCCACTGACCACTATAGCGGCTGTTGCTGTACCACTATACCGGCTGTTGCTGTACCACTATTCCGGCTGTTGCTGTGCCACTATACCGGCTGTTGCTGTACGACTATACCGGCTCCACTGACCACTATACCGGCTGTTGCTGTACCACTATACCGGCTGTTGCTGTACCACTATACCGGCTGTTGCTGTACCACTATACCGGCTGTTGCTGTACCACTATACCGGCTTTTGCTGTACCACTATACCGGCTGTTGCTGTACCACTATACCGGCGGTTGCTGTACCACTATACCGGCTGTTGCTGTACCACTATACCGGCTGTTGCTGTACCACTATACCGGCTGTTGCTGTACCACTATACCGGCTGTTGCTGTACCACTATACCGGCTTTTGCTGTACCACTATACCGGCTGTTGCTGTACCACTATACCGGCGGTTGCTGTACCACTATACCGGCTGTTGCTGTACCACTATACCGGCTCCACTGACCACTATACCGGCTGTTGCTGTACCACTATACCGGCTCCACTGACCACTATACCGGCTCCACTGACCACTATACCGGCTCTACTGACCACTATACCGGCTGTTGCTGTACCACTATACCGGCTGTTGCTGTACCACTATACCGGCTCCACTGACCACTATACCGGCTGTTTCTGTACCACTATACCGGCTGTTGCTGTACCACTATACCGGCTCCACTGACCACTATACCGGCTGTTGCTGTACCACTATACCGGCTGTTGCTGTACCACTATACCGGCTCCACTAACCACTATACCGGCTGTTGCTGTACCACTATACCGGCTGTTGCTGTACCACTATACCGGCTGTTGCTGTACCACTATACCGGCTGTTGCTGTACCACTATACCGGCTCCACTGACCACTATACCGGCTCCACTGACCACTATACCGGCTCCACTGACCACTATACCGGCTCCACTGACCACTATACCGGCTGTTTCTGTACCACTATACCGGCTGTTGCTTTACCACTATACCGGCTGTTGCTTTACCACTATACCGGCTCCACTGACCACTATACCGGCTGTTGCTGTACCACTATACCGGCTGTTGCTGTACCACTATACCGGCTGTTGCTGTACCACTATACGGGCTCCACTGACCACTATACCGGCTGTTGCATACCACTATACCGGCTGTTGCATACCACTATACCGGCAGTTGCTGTACCACTATACCGGCTGTTGTTGTACCACTATACCGGCTCCACTGACCACTATACCGGCTGTTGCTGTACCACTATACCGGCTGTTGCATACCACTATACCGGCTGTTGCTGTACCACTATACCGGCTGTTGCTGTACCACTATACCGGCTGTTGCTGTACCACTATACCGGCTGTTGCTGTACCACTATACTGGCTCCACTGACCACTATGCCGGCTGTTGCTGTACCACTATACCGGCTGTTGCTGTACCACTATACCGGCTGTTGCTGTTCCACTATACCGGCTCCACTGACCACTATACCAGCTGTTGCTGTACCACTATACCGGCTGTTGTTGTACCACTATACCGGCTGTTGCTGTACCACTATACCAGCTGTTGCTGTACCACTATACCGGCTCCACTGACCACTATACCGGCTGTTGCTGTACCACTATACCGGCTGTTGCATACCACTATACCGGTTGTTGCTGTACCACTATACCGGCTGTTGCTGTACCACTATACCAGCTGTTGCTGTACGACTATACCGGCTGTTGCTGTACGACTATACCGGCTGTTGCTGTACCACTATACCGGCTCCACTGGCCACTATACCGGCTGTTTCTGTACCACTATACCGGCTGTTGCTGTACCACTATACCGGCTGTTGCCGTACCACTATACCGGCTGTTGCTGTACCACTATACCGGCTGTTGCTGTACCACTATACCGGCTCCACTAACCACTATACCGGCTGTTGCTGTACCACTATACCGGCTGTTGCTGTACCACTATACCGGCTGTTGCTGTACCACTATACCGGCTGTTGCTGTACCACTAAACCGGCTCCACTGACCACTATACCGGCTCCACTGACCACTATACCGGCTCCACTGACCACTATACCGGCTCCACTGACCACTATACCGGCTGTTTCTGTACCACTATACCGGCTGTTGCTTTACCACTATACCGGCTCCACTGACCACTATACCGGCTGTTGCTGTACCACTATACCGGCTGTTGCTGTACCACTATACCGGCTGTTGCTGTACCACTATACGGGCTCCACTGACCACTATACCGGCTGTTGCATACCACTATACCGGCTGTTGCATACCACTATACCGGCAGTTGCTGTACCACTATACCGGCTGTTGTTGTACCACTATACCGGCTCCACTGACCACTATACCGGCTGTTGCTGTACCACTATACCGGCTGTTGCATACCACTATACCGGCTGTTGCTGTACCACTATACCGGCTGTTGCTGTACCACTATACCGGCTGTTGCTGTACCACTATACCGGCTGTTGCTGTACCACTATACCGGCTGTTGCTGTACCACTATACCGGCTTTTGCTGTACCACTATACCGGCTGTTGCTGTACCACTATACCGGCTGTTGCTGTACCACTATACCGGCTGTTGCTGTACCACTATACCGGCTGTTGCTGTACCACTATACCGGCTGTTGCTGTACCACTATACCGGCTCCACTGACCACTATACCGGCTGTTGCTGTACCACTATACCGGCTCCACTGACCACTATACCGGCTCCACTGACCACTATACCGGCTCCACTGACCACTATACCGGCTGTTGCTGTACCACTATACCGGCTGTTGCTGTACCACTATACCGGCTCCACTGACCACTATACCGGCTGTTTCTGTACCACTATACCGGCTGTTGCTGTACCACTATACCGGCTCCACTGACCACTATACCGGCTGTTGCTGTACCACTATACCGGCTGTTGCTGTACCACTATACCGGCTCCACCAACCACTATACCGGCTTTTGCTGTACCACTATACCGGCTGTTGCTGTACCACTATACCGGCTGTTGCTGTACCACTATACCGGCTGTTGCTGTACCACTATACCGGCTCCACTGACCACTATACCGGCTCCACTGACCACTATACCGGCTCCACTGACCACTATACCGGCTCCACTGACCACTATACCGGCTGTTTCTGTACCACTATACCGGCTGTTGCTTTACCACTATACCGGCTCCACTGACCACTATACCGGCTGTTGCTGTACCACTATACCGGCTGTTGCTGTACCACTATACCGGCTGTTGCTGTACCACTATACCGGCTGTTGCTGTACCACTATACCGGCTGTTGCTGTACCACTATACCGGCTGTTGCTGTACCACTATACCGGCTCCACTGACCACTATACCGCCTGTTGCTGTACCACTATACCGGCTGTTGCTGTACCACTATACCGGCTCCACTGACCACTATACCGGCTCCACTGACCACTATACCGGCTGTTGTTGTACCACTATACCGGCTGTTGCTGTACCACTATACCGGCTCCACTGACCACTATACCGGCTCCACTGACCACTATACCGGCTGTTGCTGTACCACTATACCGGCTGTTGTTGTACCACTATACCGGCTCCACTGACCACTATACCGGCTGTTTCTGTACCACTATACCGGCTGTTGCTGTACCACTATACCGGCTCCACTGACCACTATACCGGCTGTTGCTGTACCACTATACCGGCTGTTGCTGTACCACTATACCGGCTGTTGCTGTACCACTATACCGGCTCCACTGACCACTATACCGGCTGTTGCTGTACCACTATACCGGCTGTGGCTGTACCACTATACCGGCTCCACTGACTTCTATACCGGCTGTTGCTGTACCAATATACCGGCTGTTGCTGTACCACTATACCGGCTGTTGCTGTACCACTATACTGGCTGTTGCATACCACTATACCGGCTGTTGCTGTACCACTATACCGGCTGTTGCTGTACCACTATACCGGCTCCACCGACCACTATACCGGCTGTTGCATACCACTATACTGGCTGTTGCATACCACTATACCGGCTGTTGCTGTACCACTATACCGGCTGTTGCTGTACCACTATACCGGCTCCACTGACCACTATACCGGCTGTTGCTGTACCACTATACCGGCTGTTGCATACCACTATACTGGCTGTTGCTGTACCACTATACCGGCTGTTGCCGTACCACTATACCGGCTGTTGCTGTACCACTATACCGGCTGTTGCTGTACCACTATACCCGCTCCACTGACCACTATACCGGCTGTTGCTGTACCACTATACCGGCTCCACTGGCCACTATACCGGCTGTTGCTGTACCACTATACCGGCTGTTGCTGTACCACTATACCGGCTGTTGCTGTACCACTATACCGGCTGTTGCTGTACCACTATACCGGCTGTTCCTGTACCACTATACCCGCAGCACTGACCATTAAACCGGCTGTTGATGTACCACTATACCGGCTGTTGCTGTACCACTATACCGGCTGTTGCTGTACCACTATACCGGCTGTTGCTGTACCACTATACCCGCTCCACTGACCACTATACCGGCTGTTGCTGTACCACTATACCGGCTCCACTGGCCACTATACCGGCTGTTGCTGTACCACTATACCGGCTGTTGCTGTACCACTATACCGGCTGTTGCTGTACCACTATACCGGCTCCACTGGCCACTATACCGGCTGTTGCCGAACCACTATACCAGCTGTTGCTGTACCACTATACCGGCTGTTGCTGTACCACTATACCGGCTGTTGCTGTACCACTATACCTGCTGTTACTGTACCACTATACCGGCTGTTGCTGTACCACTATACCGGCTGTTGCTGTACCACTATACCGGCTGTTGCTGTACCACTATACCGGCTGTTGCTGTACCACTATACCGGCTGTTGTTGTACCACTATACCCGCTCCACTGACCACTATACCGGCTGTTGCTGTACCACTATACCGGCTGTTGCTGTCCCACTATACCGGTTGTTGCTGTACCACTATACCGGCTGTTGCTGTACCACTATACCGGCTGTTGCTGTACCACTATACCGGCTGTTCCTGTACCACTATACTTGCTCCACTGACCTCTATACCGGCTGTTGCTGTACCACTATACCGGCTGTTGCTGTACCACTATACCGGCTCCACTGGCCACTATACCGGCTATTGCTGTACCACTATACCGGCTGTTGCTGTACCACTATAACGGCTCCACTGGCCACTATACCGGCTGTTGCTGTACCACTATACCGGCTGTTGCTGTACCACTATACCGGCTGTAGCTGTACCACTATACCGGCTGTTGCTGTACCACTATACCCGCTCCACTGACCACTATACCGGCTGTTGCTGTACCACTATACCGGCTGTTGCTGTACCACTATACCCGCTCCACTCACCACTATACCGGCTGTTGCTGTACCACTATACCGGCTCCACTGGCCACTATACCGGCTGTTGCTGTACCACTATACCGGCTGTTGTTGTACCACTATACCGGCTGTTGCTGTACCACTATACCAGGTGTTGCTGTACCACTATACCGGCTCCACTGACCACTATACCGGCTGTTGCTGTACCACTATACCGGCTGTTGCTGTACCACTTACCGGCTGTTGCTGTACCACTATACCGGCTGTTGCTGTAAGACTATACCTGCTCCACTGACCACTATAGCGGCTGTTGCTGTACCACTATACCGGCTGTTGCTGTACCACTATACCGGCTGTTGCTGTGCCACTATACCGGCTGTTGCTGTACGACTATACCGGCTCCACTGACCACTATACCGGCTGTTGCTGTACCACTATACCGGCTGTTGCTGTACCACTATACCGGCTGTTGCTGTACCACTATACCGGCTGTTGCTGTACCACTATACCGGCTTTTGCTGTACCACTATACCGGCTGTTGCTGTACCACTATACCGGCGGTTGCTGTACCACTATACCGGCTGTTGCTGTACCACTATACCGGCTGTTGCTGTACCACTATACCGGCTGTTGCTGTACCACTATACCGGCTCCACTGACCACTATACCGGCTGTTGCTGTACCACTATACCGGCTCCACTGACCACTATACCGGCTCCACTGACCACTATACCGGCTCCACTGACCACTATACCGGCTGTTGCTGTACCACTATACCGGCTGTTGCTGTACCACTATACCGGCTCCACTGACCACTATACCGGCTGTTTCTGTACCACTATACCGGCTGTTGCTGTACCACTATACCGGCTCCACTGACCACTATACCGGCTGTTGCTGTACCACTATACCGGCTGTTGCTGTACCACTATACCGGCTCCACTAACCACTATACCAGCTGTTGCTGTACCACTATACCGGCTGTTGCTGTACCACTATACCGGCTGTTGCTGTACCACTATACCGGCTCCACTGACCACTATACCGGCTCCACTGACCACTATACCGGCTCCACTGACCACTATACCGGCTCCACTGACCACTATACCGGCTGTTTCTGTACCACTATACCGGCTGTTGCTTTACCACTATACCGGCTCCACTGACCACTATACCGGCTGTTGCTGTACCACTATACCGGCTGTTGCTGTACCACTATACCGGCTGTTGCTGTACCACTATACGGGCTCCACTGACCACTATACCGGCTGTTGCATACCACTATACCGGCTGTTGCATACCACTATACCGGCAGTTGCTGTACCACTATACCGGCTGTTGTTGTACCACTATACCGGCTCCACTGACCACTATACCGGCTGTTGCTGTACCACTATACCGGCTGTTGCATACCACTATACCGGCTGTTGCTGTACCACTATACCGGCTGTTGCTGTACCACTATACCGGCTGTTGCTGTACCACTATACCGGCTGTTGCTGTACCACTATACTGGCTCCACTGACCACTATGCCGGCTGTTGCTGTACCACTATACCGGCTGTTGCTGTACCACTATACCGGCTGTTGCTGTTCCACTATACCGGCTCCACTGACCACTATACCAGCTGTTGCTGTACCACTATACCGGCTGTTGTTGTACCACTATACCGGCTGTTGCTGTACCACTATACCAGCTGTTGCTGTACCACTATACCGGCTCCACTGACCACTATACCGGCTGTTGCTGTACCACTATACCGGCTGTTGCATACCACTATACCGGTTGTTGCTGTACCACTATACCGGCTGTTGCTGTACCACTATACCAGCTGTTGCTGTACGACTATACCGGCTGTTGCTGTACGACTATACCGGCTGTTGCTGTACCACTATACCGGCTCCACTGGCCACTATACCGGATGTTGCTGTACCACTATACCGGCTGTTGCTGTACCACTATACCCGCTCCACTGACCACTATACCGGCTGTTGCTGTACCACTATACCGGCTCCACTGGCCACTATACCGGCTGTTGCTGTACCACTATACCGGCTGTTGCTGTACCACTATACCGGCTGTTGCTGTACCACTATACCGGCTGTTGCTGTACCACTATACCGGCTGTTCCTGTACCACTATACCCGCAGCACTGACCACTATACTGGCTGTTGCTGTACCACTATACCGGCTGTTGCTGTACCACTATACCGGCTGTTGCTGTACCACTATACCGGCTGTTGCTGTACCACTATAACGGCTGTTGCTGTACCACTATACTCGCTCCACTGACCACTATACCGGCTGTTGCTGTACCACTATACCGGCTCCACTGGCCACTATACCGGCTGTTTCTGTACCACTATACCGGCTGTTGCTGTACCACTATACCGACTGTTGCTGTACCACTATACCGGCTGTTGATGTACCACTATACCGGATGTTGATGTACGACTATACCGGCTCCACTGACCACTATACCGGCGGTTGCTGTACCACTATACCGGCTGTTGCATACCACTATACCGGCTGTTGCTGTACCACTATACCGGCTCCACTGGCCACTATACCGGCTGTTGCTGTACCACTATACCGGCTGTTGTTGTACCACTATACCGGCTGTTGCTGTACCACTATACCAGCTGTTGCTGTACCACTATACCGGCTCCACTGACCACTATACCGGCTGTTGCTGTACCACTATACCGGCTGTTGCTGTACGTCTATACCGGCTCCACCGACCACTATACCGGCTGTTGCATACCACTATACTGGCTGTTGCATACCACTATACCGGCTGTTGCTGTACCACTATACCGGCTGTTGCTGTACCACTATACCGGCTCCACTGACCACTATACCGGCTGTTGCTGTACCACTATACCGGCTGTTGCATACCACTATACTGGCTGTTGCTGTACCACTATACCGGCTGTTGCCGTACCACTATACCGGCTGTTGCTGTACCACTATACCGGCTGTTGCTGTACCACTATACCTGCTCCACTGACCACTATACCGGCGGTTGCTGTACCACTATACCGGCTGTTGCTGTACCACTATACCGGCTCCACTGACCACTATACCGGCTGTTGCTGTACCACTATACCGGCTCCACTGACCACTATACCGGCTCCACTGACCACTATACCGGCTCTACTGACCACTATACCGGCTGTTGCTGTACCACTATACCGGCTGTTGCTGTACCACTATACCGGCTCCACTGACCACTATACCGGCTGTTTCTGTACCACTATACCGGCTGTTGCTGTACCACTATACCGGCTCCACTGACCACTATACCGGCTGTTGCTGTACCACTATACCGGCTGTTGCTGTACCACTATACCGGCTCCACTAACCACTATACCGGCTGTTGCTGTACCACTATACCGGCTGTTGCTGTACCACTATACCGGCTGTTGCTGTACCACTATACCGGCTGTTGCTGTACCACTATACCGGCTCCACTGACCACTATACCGGCTCCACTGACCACTATACCGGCTCCACTGACCACTATACCGGCTCCACTGACCACTATACCGGCTGTTTCTGTACCACTATACCGGCTGTTGCTTTACCACTATACCGGCTGTTGCTTTACCACTATACCGGCTCCACTGACCACTATACCGGCTGTTGCTGTACCACTATACCGGCTGTTGCTGTACCACTATACCGGCTGTTGCTGTACCACTATACGGGCTCCACTGACCACTATACCGGCTGTTGCATACCACTATACCGGCTGTTGCATACCACTATACCGGCAGTTGCTGTACCACTATACCGGCTGTTGTTGTACCACTATACCGGCTCCACTGACCACTATACCGGCTGTTGCTGTACCACTATACCGGCTGTTGCATACCACTATACCGGCTGTTGCTGTACCACTATACCGGCTGTTGCTGTACCACTATACCGGCTGTTGCTGTACCACTATACCGGCTGTTGCTGTACCACTATACTGGCTCCACTGACCACTATGCCGGCTGTTGCTGTACCACTATACCGGCTGTTGCTGTACCACTATACCGGCTGTTGCTGTTCCACTATACCGGCTCCACTGACCACTATACCAGCTGTTGCTGTACCACTATACCGGCTGTTGTTGTACCACTATACCGGCTGTTGCTGTACCACTATACCAGCTGTTGCTGTACCACTATACCGGCTCCACTGACCACTATACCGGCTGTTGCTGTACCACTATACCGGCTGTTGCATACCACTATACCGGTTGTTGCTGTACCACTATACCGGCTGTTGCTGTACCACTATACCAGCTGTTGCTGTACGACTATACCGGCTGTTGCTGTACGACTATACCGGCTGTTGCTGTACCACTATACCGGCTCCACTGGCCACTATACCGGCTGTTTCTGTACCACTATACCGGCTGTTGCTGTACCACTATACCGGCTGTTGCCGTACCACTATACCGGCTGTTGCTGTACCACTATACCGGCTGTTGCTGTACCACTATACCGGCTCCACTAACCACTATACCGGCTGTTGCTGTACCACTATACCGGCTGTTGCTGTACCACTATACCGGCTGTTGCTGTACCACTATACCGGCTGTTGCTGTACCACTATACCGGCTCCACTGACCACTATACCGGCTCCACTGACCACTATACCGGCTCCACTGACCACTATACCGGCTCCACTGACCACTATACCGGCTGTTTCTGTACCACTATACCGGCTGTTGCTTTACCACTATACCGGCTCCACTGACCACTATACCGGCTGTTGCTGTACCACTATACCGGCTGTTGCTGTACCACTATACCGGCTGTTGCTGTACCACTATACGGGCTCCACTGACCACTATACCGGCTGTTGCATACCACTATACCGGCTGTTGCATACCACTATACCGGCAGTTGCTGTACCACTATACCGGCTGTTGTTGTACCACTATACCGGCTCCACTGACCACTATACCGGCTGTTGCTGTACCACTATACCGGCTGTTGCATACCACTATACCGGCTGTTGCTGTACCACTATACCGGCTGTTGCTGTACCACTATACCGGCTGTTGCTGTACCACTATACCGGCTGTTGCTGTACCACTATACCGGCTGTTGCTGTACCACTATACCGGCTTTTGCTGTACCACTATACCGGCTGTTGCTGTACCACTATACCGGCTGTTGCTGTACCACTATACCGGCTGTTGCTGTACCACTATACCGGCTGTTGCTGTACCACTATACCGGCTGTTGCTGTACCACTATACCGGCTCCACTGACCACTATACCGGCTGTTGCTGTACCACTATACCGGCTCCACTGACCACTATACCGGCTCCACTGACCACTATACCGGCTCCACTGACCACTATACCGGCTGTTGCTGTACCACTATACCGGCTGTTGCTGTACCACTATACCGGCTCCACTGACCACTATACCGGCTGTTTCTGTACCACTATACCGGCTGTTGCTGTACCACTATACCGGCTCCACTGACCACTATACCGGCTGTTGCTGTACCACTATACCGGCTGTTGCTGTACCACTATACCGGCTCCACCAACCACTATACCGGCTTTTGCTGTACCACTATACCGGCTGTTGCTGTACCACTATACCGGCTGTTGCTGTACCACTATACCGGCTGTTGCTGTACCACTATACCGGCTCCACTGACCACTATACCGGCTCCACTGACCACTATACCGGCTCCACTGACCACTATACCGGCTCCACTGACCACTATACCGGCTGTTTCTGTACCACTATACCGGCTGTTGCTTTACCACTATACCGGCTCCACTGACCACTATACCGGCTGTTGCTGTACCACTATACCGGCTGTTGCTGTACCACTATACCGGCTGTTGCTGTACCACTATACCGGCTGTTGCTGTACCACTATACCGGCTGTTGCTGTACCACTATACCGGCTGTTGCTGTACCACTATACCGGCTCCACTGACCACTATACCGCCTGTTGCTGTACCACTATACCGGCTGTTGCTGTACCACTATACCGGCTCCACTGACCACTATACCGGCTCCACTGACCACTATACCGGCTGTTGTTGTACCACTATACCGGCTGTTGCTGTACCACTATACCGGCTCCACTGACCACTATACCGGCTCCACTGACCACTATACCGGCTGTTGCTGTACCACTATACCGGCTGTTGTTGTACCACTATACCGGCTCCACTGACCACTATACCGGCTGTTTCTGTACCACTATACCGGCTGTTGCTGTACCACTATACCGGCTCCACTGACCACTATACCGGCTGTTGCTGTACCACTATACCGGCTGTTGCTGTACCACTATACCGGCTGTTGCTGTACCACTATACCGGCTCCACTGACCACTATACCGGCTGTTGCTGTACCACTATACCGGCTGTGGCTGTACCACTATACCGGCTCCACTGACTTCTATACCGGCTGTTGCTGTACCAATATACCGGCTGTTGCTGTACCACTATACCGGCTGTTGCTGTACCACTATACTGGCTGTTGCATACCACTATACCGGCTGTTGCTGTACCACTATACCGGCTGTTGCTGTACCACTATACCGGCTCCACCGACCACTATACCGGCTGTTGCATACCACTATACTGGCTGTTGCATACCACTATACCGGCTGTTGCTGTACCACTATACCGGCTGTTGCTGTACCACTATACCGGCTCCACTGACCACTATACCGGCTGTTGCTGTACCACTATACCGGCTGTTGCATACCACTATACTGGCTGTTGCTGTACCACTATACCGGCTGTTGCCGTACCACTATACCGGCTGTTGCTGTACCACTATACCGGCTGTTGCTGTACCACTATACCCGCTCCACTGACCACTATACCGGCTGTTGCTGTACCACTATACCGGCTCCACTGGCCACTATACCGGCTGTTGCTGTACCACTATACCGGCTGTTGCTGTACCACTATACCGGCTGTTGCTGTACCACTATACCGGCTGTTGCTGTACCACTATACCGGCTGTTCC
Source organism: Chirona hameri (assembly GCA_036785665.1). Taxonomy (NCBI): domain Eukaryota; kingdom Metazoa; phylum Arthropoda; class Thecostraca; order Balanomorpha; family Balanidae; genus Chirona; species Chirona hameri. The sequence continues at coordinate 255,794 of JAXIVJ010000055.1, forward strand.
TGTACCACTATACCCGCAGCACTGACCATTAAACCGGCTGTTGATGTACCACTATACCGGCTGTTGCTGTACCACTATACCGGCTGTTGCTGTACCACTATACCGGCTGTTGCTGTACCACTATACCCGCTCCACTGACCACTATACCGGCTGTTGCTGTACCACTATACCGGCTCCACTGGCCACTATACCGGCTGTTGCTGTACCACTATACCGGCTGTTGCTGTACCACTATACCGGCTGTTGCTGTACCACTATACCGGCTCCACTGGCCACTATACCGGCTGTTGCCGAACCACTATACCAGCTGTTGCTGTACCACTATACCGGCTGTTGCTGTACCACTATACCGGCTGTTGCTGTACCACTATACCTGCTGTTACTGTACCACTATACCGGCTGTTGCTGTACCACTATACCGGCTGTTGCTGTACCACTATACCGGCTGTTGCTGTACCACTATACCGGCTGTTGCTGTACCACTATACCGGCTGTTGTTGTACCACTATACCCGCTCCACTGACCACTATACCGGCTGTTGCTGTACCACTATACCGGCTGTTGCTGTCCCACTATACCGGTTGTTGCTGTACCACTATACCGGCTGTTGCTGTACCACTATACCGGCTGTTGCTGTACCACTATACCGGCTGTTCCTGTACCACTATACTTGCTCCACTGACCTCTATACCGGCTGTTGCTGTACCACTATACCGGCTGTTGCTGTACCACTATACCGGCTCCACTGGCCACTATACCGGCTATTGCTGTACCACTATACCGGCTGTTGCTGTACCACTATAACGGCTCCACTGGCCACTATACCGGCTGTTGCTGTACCACTATACCGGCTGTTGCTGTACCACTATACCGGCTGTAGCTGTACCACTATACCGGCTGTTGCTGTACCACTATACCCGCTCCACTGACCACTATACCGGCTGTTGCTGTACCACTATACCGGCTGTTGCTGTACCACTATACCCGCTCCACTCACCACTATACCGGCTGTTGCTGTACCACTATACCGGCTCCACTGGCCACTATACCGGCTGTTGCTGTACCACTATACCGGCTGTTGTTGTACCACTATACCGGCTGTTGCTGTACCACTATACCAGGTGTTGCTGTACCACTATACCGGCTCCACTGACCACTATACCGGCTGTTGCTGTACCACTATACCGGCTGTTGCTGTACCACTTACCGGCTGTTGCTGTACCACTATACCGGCTGTTGCTGTAAGACTATACCTGCTCCACTGACCACTATAGCGGCTGTTGCTGTACCACTATACCGGCTGTTGCTGTACCACTATACCGGCTGTTGCTGTGCCACTATACCGGCTGTTGCTGTACGACTATACCGGCTCCACTGACCACTATACCGGCTGTTGCTGTACCACTATACCGGCTGTTGCTGTACCACTATACCGGCTGTTGCTGTACCACTATACCGGCTGTTGCTGTACCACTATACCGGCTTTTGCTGTACCACTATACCGGCTGTTGCTGTACCACTATACCGGCGGTTGCTGTACCACTATACCGGCTGTTGCTGTACCACTATACCGGCTGTTGCTGTACCACTATACCGGCTGTTGCTGTACCACTATACCGGCTCCACTGACCACTATACCGGCTGTTGCTGTACCACTATACCGGCTCCACTGACCACTATACCGGCTCCACTGACCACTATACCGGCTCCACTGACCACTATACCGGCTGTTGCTGTACCACTATACCGGCTGTTGCTGTACCACTATACCGGCTCCACTGACCACTATACCGGCTGTTTCTGTACCACTATACCGGCTGTTGCTGTACCACTATACCGGCTCCACTGACCACTATACCGGCTGTTGCTGTACCACTATACCGGCTGTTGCTGTACCACTATACCGGCTCCACTAACCACTATACCAGCTGTTGCTGTACCACTATACCGGCTGTTGCTGTACCACTATACCGGCTGTTGCTGTACCACTATACCGGCTCCACTGACCACTATACCGGCTCCACTGACCACTATACCGGCTCCACTGACCACTATACCGGCTCCACTGACCACTATACCGGCTGTTTCTGTACCACTATACCGGCTGTTGCTTTACCACTATACCGGCTCCACTGACCACTATACCGGCTGTTGCTGTACCACTATACCGGCTGTTGCTGTACCACTATACCGGCTGTTGCTGTACCACTATACGGGCTCCACTGACCACTATACCGGCTGTTGCATACCACTATACCGGCTGTTGCATACCACTATACCGGCAGTTGCTGTACCACTATACCGGCTGTTGTTGTACCACTATACCGGCTCCACTGACCACTATACCGGCTGTTGCTGTACCACTATACCGGCTGTTGCATACCACTATACCGGCTGTTGCTGTACCACTATACCGGCTGTTGCTGTACCACTATACCGGCTGTTGCTGTACCACTATACCGGCTGTTGCTGTACCACTATACTGGCTCCACTGACCACTATGCCGGCTGTTGCTGTACCACTATACCGGCTGTTGCTGTACCACTATACCGGCTGTTGCTGTTCCACTATACCGGCTCCACTGACCACTATACCAGCTGTTGCTGTACCACTATACCGGCTGTTGTTGTACCACTATACCGGCTGTTGCTGTACCACTATACCAGCTGTTGCTGTACCACTATACCGGCTCCACTGACCACTATACCGGCTGTTGCTGTACCACTATACCGGCTGTTGCATACCACTATACCGGTTGTTGCTGTACCACTATACCGGCTGTTGCTGTACCACTATACCAGCTGTTGCTGTACGACTATACCGGCTGTTGCTGTACGACTATACCGGCTGTTGCTGTACCACTATACCGGCTCCACTGGCCACTATACCGGATGTTGCTGTACCACTATACCGGCTGTTGCTGTACCACTATACCCGCTCCACTGACCACTATACCGGCTGTTGCTGTACCACTATACCGGCTCCACTGGCCACTATACCGGCTGTTGCTGTACCACTATACCGGCTGTTGCTGTACCACTATACCGGCTGTTGCTGTACCACTATACCGGCTGTTGCTGTACCACTATACCGGCTGTTCCTGTACCACTATACCCGCAGCACTGACCACTATACTGGCTGTTGCTGTACCACTATACCGGCTGTTGCTGTACCACTATACCGGCTGTTGCTGTACCACTATACCGGCTGTTGCTGTACCACTATAACGGCTGTTGCTGTACCACTATACTCGCTCCACTGACCACTATACCGGCTGTTGCTGTACCACTATACCGGCTCCACTGGCCACTATACCGGCTGTTTCTGTACCACTATACCGGCTGTTGCTGTACCACTATACCGACTGTTGCTGTACCACTATACCGGCTGTTGATGTACCACTATACCGGATGTTGATGTACGACTATACCGGCTCCACTGACCACTATACCGGCGGTTGCTGTACCACTATACCGGCTGTTGCATACCACTATACCGGCTGTTGCTGTACCACTATACCGGCTCCACTGGCCACTATACCGGCTGTTGCTGTACCACTATACCGGCTGTTGTTGTACCACTATACCGGCTGTTGCTGTACCACTATACCAGCTGTTGCTGTACCACTATACCGGCTCCACTGACCACTATACCGGCTGTTGCTGTACCACTATACCGGCTGTTGCTGTACGTCTATACCGGCTCCACCGACCACTATACCGGCTGTTGCATACCACTATACTGGCTGTTGCATACCACTATACCGGCTGTTGCTGTACCACTATACCGGCTGTTGCTGTACCACTATACCGGCTCCACTGACCACTATACCGGCTGTTGCTGTACCACTATACCGGCTGTTGCATACCACTATACTGGCTGTTGCTGTACCACTATACCGGCTGTTGCCGTACCACTATACCGGCTGTTGCTGTACCACTATACCGGCTGTTGCTGTACCACTATACCTGCTCCACTGACCACTATACCGGCTGTTGCTGTACCACTATACCGGCTCCACTGGCCACTATACCGGCTGTTGCTGTACCACTATACCGGCTGTTGCTGTACCACTATACCGGCTGTTGCTGTACCACTATACCGGCTGTTGCTGTACCACTATACCGGCTGTTCCTGTACCACTATACCCGCAGCACTGACCATTAAACCGGCTGTTGATGTACCACTATACCGGCTGTTGCTGTACCACTATACCGGCTGTTGCTGTACCACTATACCGGCTGTTGCTGTACCACTATACCCGCTCCACTGACCACTATACCGGCTGTTGCTGTACCACTATACCGGCTCCACTGGCCACTATACCGGCTGTTGCTGTACCACTATACCGGCTCCACTGGCCACTATACCGGCTGTTGCCGAACCACTATACCAGCTGTTGCTGTACCACTATACCGGCTGTTGCTGTACCACTATACCGGCTGTTGCTGTACCACTATACCTGCTGTTACTGTACCACTATACCGGCTGTTGCTGTACCACTATACCGGCTGTTGCTGTACCACTATACCGGCTGTTGCTGTACCACTATACCGGCTGTTGCTGTACCACTATACCGGCTGTTGTTGTACCACTATACCCGCTCCACTGACCACTATACCGGCTGTTGCTGTACCACTATACCGGCTGTTGCTGTCCCACTATACCGGTTGTTGCTGTACCACTATACCGGCTGTTGCTGTACCACTATACCGGCTGTTGCTGTACCACTATACCGGCTGTTCCTGTACCACTATACTTGCTCCACTGACCTCTATACCGGCTGTTGCTGTACCACTATACCGGCTGTTGCTGTACCACTATACCGGCTCCACTGGCCACTATACTTGCTATTGCTGTACCACTATACCGGCTGTTGCTGTACCACTATAACGGCTCCACTGGCCACTATACCGGCTGTTGCTGTACCACTATACCGGCTGTTGCTGTACCACTATACCGGCTGTAGCTGTACCACTATAAAGGCTGTTGCTGTACCACTATACCCGCTCCACTGACCACTATACCGGCTGTTGCTGTACCACTATACCGGCTGTTGCTGTACCACTATACCCGCTCCACTCACCACTATACCGGCTGTTGCTGTACCACTATACCGGCTCCACTGGCCACTATACCGGCTGTTGCTGTACCACTATACCGGCTGTTGTTGTACCACTATACCGGCTGTTGCTGTACCACTATACCAGCTGTTGCTGTACCACTATACCAGCTCCACTGACCACTATACCGGCTGTTGCTGTACCACTATACCGGCTGTTGCTGTACCACTTACCGGCTGTTGCTGTACCACTATACCGGCTGTTGCTGTAAGACTATACCTGCTCCACTGACCACTATAGCGGCTGTTGCTGTACCACTATACCGGCTGTTGCTGTACCACTATACCGGCTGTTGCTGTGCCACTATACCGGCTGTTGCTGTACGACTATACCGGCTCCACTGACCACTATACCGGCTGTTGCTGTACCACTATACCGGCTGTTGCTGTACCACTATACCGGCTGTTGCTGTACCACTATACCGGCTGTTGCTGTACCACTATACCGGCTTTTGCTGTACCACTATACCGGCTGTTGCTGTACCACTATACCGGCGGTTGCTGTACCACTATACCGGCTGTTGCTGTACCACTATACCGGCTGTTGCTGTACCACTATACCGGCTGTTGCTGTACCACTATACCGGCTCCACTGACCACTATACCGGCTGTTGCTGTACCACTATACCGGCTCCACTGACCACTATACCGGCTCCACTGACCACTATACCGGCTCTACTGACCACTATACCGGCTGTTGCTGTACCACTATACCGGCTGTTGCTGTACCACTATACCGGCTCCACTGACCACTATACCGGCTGTTTCTGTACCACTATACCGGCTGTTGCTGTACCACTATACCGGCTCCACTGACCACTATACCGGCTGTTGCTGTACCACTATACCGGCTGTTGCTGTACCACTATACCGGCTCCACTAACCACTATACCGGCTGTTGCTGTACCACTATACCGGCTGTTGCTGTACCACTATACCGGCTGTTGCTGTACCACTATACCGGCTGTTGCTGTACCACTATACCGGCTCCACTGACCACTATACCGGCTCCACTGACCACTATACCGGCTCCACTGACCACTATACCGGCTGTTTCTGTACCACTATACCGGCTGTTGCTTTACCACTATACCGGCTCCACTGACCACTATACCGGCTGTTGCTGTACCACTATACCGGCTGTTGCTGTACCACTATACCGGCTGTTGCTGTTCCACTATACCGGCTCCACTGACCACTATACCAGCTGTTGCTGTACCACTATACCGGCTGTTGTTGTACCACTATACCGGCTGTTGCTGTACCACTATACCAGCTGTTGCTGTACCACTATACCGGCTCCACTGACCACTATACCGGCTGTTGCTGTACCACTATACCGGCTGTTGCATACCACTATACCGGTTGTTGCTGTACCACTATACCGGCTGTTGCTGTACCACTATACCAGCTGTTGCTGTACGACTATACCGGCTGTTGCTGTACGACTATACCGGCTGTTGCTGTACCACTATACCGGCTCCACTGGCCACTATACCGGCTGTTTCTGTACCACTATACCGGCTGTTGCTGTACCACTATACCCGCTCCACTGACCACTATACCGGCTGTTGCTGTACCACTATACCGGCTCCACTGGCCACTATACCGGCTGTTGCTGTACCACTATACCGGCTGTTGCTGTACCACTATACCGGCTGTTGCTGTACCACTATACCGGCTGTTGCTGTACCACTATACCGGCTGTTCCTGTACCACTATACCCGCAGCACTGACCACTATACTGGCTGTTGCTGTACCACTATACCGGCTGTTGCTGTACCACTATACCGGCTGTTGCTGTACCACTATAACGGCTGTTGCTGTACCACTATACTCGCTCCACTGACCACTATACCGGCTGTTGCTGTACCACTATACCGGCTCCACTGGCCACTATACCGGCTGTTGCTGTACCACTATACCGGCTGTTGCTGTACCACTATACCGACTGTTGCTGTACCACTATACCGGCTGTTGATGTACCACTATACCGGATGTTGATGTACGACTATACCGGCTCCACTGACCACTATACCGGCGGTTGCTGTACCACTATACCGGCTGTTGCATACCACTATACCGGCTGTTGCTGTACCACTATACCGGCTCCACTGGCCACTATACCGGCTGTTGCTGTACCACTATACCGGCTGTTGTTGTACCACTATACCGGCTGTTGCTGTACCACTATACCAGCTGTTGCTGTACCACTATACCGGCTCCACTGACCACTATACCGGCTGTTGCTGTACCACTATACCGGCTGTTGCTGTACCACTATACCGGCTCCACCGACCACTATACCGGCTGTTGCATACCACTATACTGGCTGTTGCATACCACTATACCGGCTGTTGCTGTACCACTATACCGGCTGTTGCTGTACCACTATACCGGCTCCACTGACCACTATACCGGCTGTTGCTGTACCACTATACCGGCTGTTGCATACCACTATACTGGCTGTTGCTGTACCACTATACCGGCTGTTGCCGTACCACTATACCGGCTGTTGCTGTACCACTATACCGGCTGTTGCTGTACCACTATACCTGCTCCACTGACCACTATACCGGCTGTTGCTGTACCACTATACCGGCTCCACTGGCCACTATACCGGCTGTTGCTGTACCACTATACCGGCTGTTGCTGTACCACTATACCGGCTGTTGCTGTACCACTATACCGGCTGTTGCTGTACCACTATACCGGCTGTTCCTGTACCACTATACCCGCAGCACTGACCATTAAACCGGCTGTTGATGTACCACTATACCGGCTGTTGCTGTACCACTATACCGGCTGTTGCTGTACCACTATACCCGCTCCACTGACCACTATACCGGCTGTTGCTGTACCACTATACTGGCTCCACTGGCCACTATACCGGCTGTTGCTGTACCACTATACCGGCTGTTGCTGTACCACTATACCGGCTGTTGCTGTACCACTATACCGGCTCCACTGGCCACTATACCGGCTGTTGCCGAACCACTATACCAGCTGTTGCTGTACCACTATACCGGCTGTTGCTGTACCACTATACCGGCTGTTGCTGTACCACTATACCTGCTGTTACTGTACCACTATACCGGCTGTTGCTGTACCACTATACCGGCTGTTGCTGTACCACTATACCGGCTGTTGCTGTACCACTATACCGGCTGTTGCTGTACCACTATACCGGCTGTTGTTGTACCACTATACCCGCTCCACTGACCACTATACCGGCTGTTGCTGTACCACTATACCGGCTGTTGCTGTCCCACTATACCGGTTGTTGCTGTACCACTATACCGGCTGTTGCTGTACCACTATACCGGCTGTTGCTGTACCACTATACCGGCTGTTCCTGTACCACTATACTTGCTCCACTGACCTCTATACCGGCTGTTGCTGTACCACTATACCGGCTGTTGCTGTACCACTATACCGGCTCCACTGGCCACTATACTTGCTATTGCTGTACCACTATACCGGCTGTTGCTGTACCACTATAACGGCTCCACTGGCCACTATACCGGCTGTTGCTGTACCACTATACCGGCTGTTGCTGTACCACTATACCGGCTGTAGCTGTACCACTATACCGGCTGTTGCTGTACCACTATACCCGCTCCACTGACCACTATACCGGCTGTTGCTGTACCACTATACCGGCTGTTGCTGTACCACTATACCCGCTCCACTCACCACTATACCGGCTGTTGCTGTACCACTATACCGGCTCCACTGGCCACTATACCGGCTGTTGCTGTACCACTATACCGGCTGTTGTTGTACCACTATACCGGCTGTTGCTGTACCACTATACCAGCTGTTGCTGTACCACTATACCGGCTCCACTGACCACTATACCGGCTGTTGCTGTACCACTATACCGGCTGTTGCTGTACCACTTACCGGCTGTTGCTGTACCACTATACCGGCTGTTGCTGTAAGACTATACCTGCTCCACTGACCACTATAGCGGCTGTTGCTGTACCACTATACCGGCTGTTGCTGTACCACTATACCGGCTGTTGCTGTGCCACTATACCGGCTGTTGCTGTACGACTATACCGGCTCCACTGACCACTATACCGGCTGTTGCTGTACCACTATACCGGCTGTTGCTGTACCACTATACCGGCTGTTGCTGTACCACTATACCGGCTGTTGCTGTACCACTATACCGGCTTTTGCTGTACCACTATACCGGCTGTTGCTGTACCACTATACCGGCGGTTGCTGTACCACTATACCGGCTGTTGCTGTACCACTATACCGGCTGTTGCTGTACCACTATACCGGCTGTTGCTGTACCACTATACCGGCTCCACTGACCACTATACCGGCTGTTGCTGTACCACTATACCGGCTCCACTGACCACTATACCGGCTCCACTGACCACTATACCGGCTCTACTGACCACTATACCGGCTGTTGCTGTACCACTATACCGGCTGTTGCTGTACCACTATACCGGCTCCACTGACCACTATACCGGCTGTTTCTGTACCACTATACCGGCTGTTGCTGTACCACTATACCGGCTCCACTGACCACTATACCGGCTGTTGCTGTACCACTATACCGGCTGTTGCTGTACCACTATACCGGCTCCACTAACCACTATACCGGCTGTTGCTGTACCACTATACCGGCTGTTGCTGTACCACTATACCGGCTGTTGCTGTACCACTATACCGGCTGTTGCTGTACCACTATACCGGCTCCACTGACCACTATACCGGCTCCACTGACCACTATACCGGCTCCACTGACCACTATACCGGCTCCACTGACCACTATACCGGCTGTTTCTGTACCACTATACCGGCTGTTGCTTTACCACTATACCGGCTCCACTGACCACTATACCGGCTGTTTCTGTACCACTATACCGGCTGTTGCTTTACCACTATACCGGCTCCACTGACCACTATACCGGCTGTTGCTGTACCACTATACCGGCTGTTGCTGTACCACTATACGGGCTCCACTGACCACTATACCGGCTGTTGCATACCACTATACCGGCTGTTGCATACCACTATACCGGCAGTTGCTGTACCACTATACCGGCTGTTGCTGTACCACTATACCGGCTGTTGCTGTACCACTATACCGGCTGTTGCTGTACCACTATACTGGCTCCACTGACCACTATGCCGGCTGTTGCTGTACCACTATACCGGCTGTTGCTGTACCACTATACCGGCTGTTGCTGTTCCACTATACCGGCTCCACTGACCACTATACCAGCTGTTGCTGTACCACTATACCGGCTGTTGTTGTACCACTATACCGGCTGTTGCTGTACCACTATACCAGCTGTTGCTGTACCACTATACCGGCTCCACTGACCACTATACCGGCTGTTGCTGTACCACTATACCGGCTGTTGCATACCACTATACCGGTTGTTGCTGTACCACTATACCGGCTGTTGCTGTACCACTATACCAGCTGTTGCTGTACGACTATACCGGCTGTTGCTGTACGACTATACCGGCTGTTGCTGTACCACTATACCGGCTCCACTGGCCACTATACCGGCTGTTTCTGTACCACTATACCGGCTGTTGCTGTACCACTATACCCGCTCCACTGACCACTATACCGGCTGTTGCTGTACCACTATACCGGCTCCACTGGCCACTATACCGGCTGTTGCTGTACCACTATACCGGCTGTTGCTGTACCACTATACCGGCTGTTGCTGTACCACTATACCGGCTGTTGCTGTACCACTATACCGGCTGTTTCTGTACCACTATACCCGCAGCACTGACCACTATACTGGCTGTTGCTGTACCACTATACCGGCTGTTGCTGTACCACTATACCGGCTGTTGCTGTACCACTATAACGGCTGTTGCTGTACCACTATACTCGCTCCACTGACCACTATACCGGCTGTTGCTGTACCACTATACCGGCTCCACTGGCCACTATACCGGCTGTTGCTGTACCACTATACCGGCTGTTGCTGTACCACTATACCGACTGTTGCTGTACCACTATACCGGCTGTTGATGTACCACTATACCGGATGTTGATGTACGACTATACCGGCTCCACTGACCACTATACCGGCGGTTGCTGTACCACTATACCGGCTGTTGCATACCACTATACCGGCTGTTGCTGTACCACTATACCGGCTCCACTGGCCACTATACCGGCTGTTGCTGTACCACTATACCGGCTGTTGTTGTACCACTATACCGGCTGTTGCTGTACCACTATACCAGCTGTTGCTGTACCACTATACCGGCTCCACTGACCACTATACCGGCTGTTGCTGTACCACTATACCGGCTGTTGCTGTACCACTATACCGGCTGTTGCTGTACCAATTACCGGCTGTTGCTGTACCACTATACCGGCTGTTGTTGTACCACTATACCGGCTCCACTGACCACTATACCGGCTGTTGCTGTACCACTATACCGGCTGTTGCATACCACTATACCGGCTGTTGCTGTACCACTATACCGGCTGTTGCTGTACCACTATACCGGCTGTTGCTGTACCACTATACCGGCTGTTGCTGTACCACTATACTGGCTCCACTGACCACTATGCCGGCTGTTGCTGTACCACTATACCGGCTGTTGCTGTACCACTATACCGGCTGTTGCTGTTCCACTATACCGGCTCCACTGACCACTATACCAGCTGTTGCTGTACCACTATACCGGCTGTTGTTGTACCACTATACCGGCTGTTGCTGTACCACTATACCAGCTGTTGCTGTACCACTATACCGGCTCCACTGACCACTATACCGGCTGTTGCTGTACCACTATACCGGCTGTTGCATACCACTATACCGGTTGTTGCTGTACCACTATACCGGCTGTTGCTGTACCACTATACCAGCTGTTGCTGTACGACTATACCGGCTGTTGCTGTACGACTATACCGGCTGTTGCTGTACCACTATACCGGCTCCACTGGCCACTATACCGGATGTTGCTGTACCACTATACCGGCTGTTGCTGTACCACTATACCCGCTCCACTGACCACTATACCGGCTGTTGCTGTACCACTATACCGGCTCCACTGGCCACTATACCGGCTGTTGCTGTACCACTATACCGGCTGTTGCTGTACCACTATACCGGCTGTTGCTGTACCACTATACCGGCTGTTGCTGTACCACTATACCGGCTGTTCCTGTACCACTATACCCGCAGCACTGACCACTATACTGGCTGTTGCTGTACCACTATACCGGCTGTTGCTGTACCACTATACCGGCTGTTGCTGTACCACTATACCGGCTGTTGCTGTACCACTATAACGGCTGTTGCTGTACCACTATACTCGCTCCACTGACCACTATACCGGCTGTTGCTGTACCACTATACCGGCTCCACTGGCCACTATACCGGCTGTTTCTGTACCACTATACCGGCTGTTGCTGTACCACTATACCGACTGTTGCTGTACCACTATACCGGCTGTTGATGTACCACTATACCGGATGTTGATGTACGACTATACCGGCTCCACTGACCACTATACCGGCGGTTGCTGTACCACTATACCGGCTGTTGCATACCACTATACCGGCTGTTGCTGTACCACTATACCGGCTCCACTGGCCACTATACCGGCTGTTGCTGTACCACTATACCGGCTGTTGTTGTACCACTATACCGGCTGTTGCTGTACCACTATAACGGCTCCACTGGCCACTATACCGGCTGTTGCTGTACCACTATACCGGCTGTTGCTGTACCACTATACCGGCTGTAGCTGTACCACTATAAAGGCTGTTGCTGTACCACTATACCCGCTCCACTGACCACTATACCGGCTGTTGCTGTACCACTATACCGGCTGTTGCTGTACCACTATACCCGCTCCACTCACCACTATACCGGCTGTTGCTGTACCACTATACCGGCTCCACTGGCCACTATACCGGCTGTTGCTGTACCACTATACCGGCTGTTGTTGTACCACTATACCGGCTGTTGCTGTACCACTATACCAGCTGTTGCTGTACCACTATACCAGCTCCACTGACCACTATACCGGCTGTTGCTGTACCACTATACCGGCTGTTGCTGTACCACTTACCGGCTGTTGCTGTACCACTATACCGGCTGTTGCTGTAAGACTATACCTGCTCCACTGACCACTATAGCGGCTGTTGCTGTACCACTATACCGGCTGTTGCTGTACCACTATACCGGCTGTTGCTGTGCCACTATACCGGCTGTTGCTGTACGACTATACCGGCTCCACTGACCACTATACCGGCTGTTGCTGTACCACTATACCGGCTGTTGCTGTACCACTATACCGGCTGTTGCTGTACCACTATACCGGCTGTTGCTGTACCACTATACCGGCTTTTGCTGTACCACTATACCGGCTGTTGCTGTACCACTATACCGGCGGTTGCTGTACCACTATACCGGCTGTTGCTGTACCACTATACCGGCTGTTGCTGTACCACTATACCGGCTGTTGCTGTACCACTATACCGGCTCCACTGACCACTATACCGGCTGTTGCTGTACCACTATACCGGCTCCACTGACCACTATACCGGCTCCACTGACCACTATACCGGCTCTACTGACCACTATACCGGCTGTTGCTGTACCACTATACCGGCTGTTGCTGTACCACTATACCGGCTCCACTGACCACTATACCGGCTGTTTCTGTACCACTATACCGGCTGTTGCTGTACCACTATACCGGCTCCACTGACCACTATACCGGCTGTTGCTGTACCACTATACCGGCTGTTGCTGTACCACTATACCGGCTCCACTAACCACTATACCGGCTGTTGCTGTACCACTATACCGGCTGTTGCTGTACCACTATACCGGCTGTTGCTGTACCACTATACCGGCTGTTGCTGTACCACTATACCGGCTCCACTGACCACTATACCGGCTCCACTGACCACTATACCGGCTCCACTGACCACTATACCGGCTGTTTCTGTACCACTATACCGGCTGTTGCTTTACCACTATACCGGCTCCACTGACCACTATACCGGCTGTTGCTGTACCACTATACCGGCTGTTGCTGTACCACTATACCGGCTGTTGCTGTTCCACTATACCGGCTCCACTGACCACTATACCAGCTGTTGCTGTACCACTATACCGGCTGTTGTTGTACCACTATACCGGCTGTTGCTGTACCACTATACCAGCTGTTGCTGTACCACTATACCGGCTCCACTGACCACTATACCGGCTGTTGCTGTACCACTATACCGGCTGTTGCATACCACTATACCGGTTGTTGCTGTACCACTATACCGGCTGTTGCTGTACCACTATACCAGCTGTTGCTGTACGACTATACCGGCTGTTGCTGTACGACTATACCGGCTGTTGCTGTACCACTATACCGGCTCCACTGGCCACTATACCGGCTGTTTCTGTACCACTATACCGGCTGTTGCTGTACCACTATACCCGCTCCACTGACCACTATACCGGCTGTTGCTGTACCACTATACCGGCTCCACTGGCCACTATACCGGCTGTTGCTGTACCACTATACCGGCTGTTGCTGTACCACTATACCGGCTGTTGCTGTACCACTATACCGGCTGTTGCTGTACCACTATACCGGCTGTTCCTGTACCACTATACCCGCAGCACTGACCACTATACTGGCTGTTGCTGTACCACTATACCGGCTGTTGCTGTACCACTATACCGGCTGTTGCTGTACCACTATAACGGCTGTTGCTGTACCACTATACTCGCTCCACTGACCACTATACCGGCTGTTGCTGTACCACTATACCGGCTCCACTGGCCACTATACCGGCTGTTGCTGTACCACTATACCGGCTGTTGCTGTACCACTATACCGACTGTTGCTGTACCACTATACCGGCTGTTGATGTACCACTATACCGGATGTTGATGTACGACTATACCGGCTCCACTGACCACTATACCGGCGGTTGCTGTACCACTATACCGGCTGTTGCATACCACTATACCGGCTGTTGCTGTACCACTATACCGGCTCCACTGGCCACTATACCGGCTGTTGCTGTACCACTATACCGGCTGTTGTTGTACCACTATACCGGCTGTTGCTGTACCACTATACCAGCTGTTGCTGTACCACTATACCGGCTCCACTGACCACTATACCGGCTGTTGCTGTACCACTATACCGGCTGTTGCTGTACCACTATACCGGCTCCACCGACCACTATACCGGCTGTTGCATACCACTATACTGGCTGTTGCATACCACTATACCGGCTGTTGCTGTACCACTATACCGGCTGTTGCTGTACCACTATACCGGCTCCACTGACCACTATACCGGCTGTTGCTGTACCACTATACCGGCTGTTGCATACCACTATACTGGCTGTTGCTGTACCACTATACCGGCTGTTGCCGTACCACTATACCGGCTGTTGCTGTACCACTATACCGGCTGTTGCTGTACCACTATACCTGCTCCACTGACCACCATACCGGCTGTTGCTGTACCACTATACCGGCTCCACTGGCCACTATACCGGCTGTTGCTGTACCACTATACCGGCTGTTGCTGTACCACTATACCGGCTGTTGCTGTACCACTATACCGGCTGTTGCTGTACCACTATACCGGCTGTTCCTGTACCACTATACCCGCAGCACTGACCATTAAACCGGCTGTTGATGTACCACTATACCGGCTGTTGCTGTACCACTATACCGGCTGTTGCTGTACCACTATACCCGCTCCACTGACCACTATACCGGCTGTTGCTGTACCACTATACTGGCTCCACTGGCCACTATACCGGCTGTTGCTGTACCACTATACCGGCTGTTGCTGTACCACTATACCGGCTGTTGCTGTACCACTATACCGGCTCCACTGGCCACTATACCGGCTGTTGCCGAACCACTATACCAGCTGTTGCTGTACCACTATACCGGCTGTTGCTGTACCACTATACCGGCTGTTGCTGTACCACTATACCTGCTGTTACTGTACCACTATACCGGCTGTTGCTGTACCACTATACCGGCTGTTGCTGTACCACTATACCGGCTGTTGCTGTACCACTATACCGGCTGTTGCTGTACCACTATACCGGCTGTTGTTGTACCACTATACCCGCTCCACTGACCACTATACCGGCTGTTGCTGTACCACTATACCGGCTGTTGCTGTCCCACTATACCGGTTGTTGCTGTACCACTATACCGGCTGTTGCTGTACCACTATACCGGCTGTTGCTGTACCACTATACCGGCTGTTCCTGTACCACTATACTTGCTCCACTGACCTCTATACCGGCTGTTGCTGTACCACTATACCGGCTGTTGCTGTACCACTATACCGGCTCCACTGGCCACTATACTTGCTATTGCTGTACCACTATACCGGCTGTTGCTGTACCACTATAACGGCTCCACTGGCCACTATACCGGCTGTTGCTGTACCACTATACCGGCTGTTGCTGTACCACTATACCGGCTGTAGCTGTACCACTATACCGGCTGTTGCTGTACCACTATACCCGCTCCACTGACCACTATACCGGCTGTTGCTGTACCACTATACCGGCTGTTGCTGTACCACTATACCCGCTCCACTCACCACTATACCGGCTGTTGCTGTACCACTATACCGGCTCCACTGGCCACTATACCGGCTGTTGCTGTACCACTATACCGGCTGTTGTTGTACCACTATACCGGCTGTTGCTGTACCACTATACCAGCTGTTGCTGTACCACTATACCGGCTCCACTGACCACTATACCGGCTGTTGCTGTACCACTATACCGGCTGTTGCTGTACCACTTACCGGCTGTTGCTGTACCACTATACCGGCTGTTGCTGTAAGACTATACCTGCTCCACTGACCACTATAGCGGCTGTTGCTGTACCACTATACCGGCTGTTGCTGTACCACTATACCGGCTGTTGCTGTGCCACTATACCGGCTGTTGCTGTACGACTATACCGGCTCCACTGACCACTATACCGGCTGTTGCTGTACCACTATACCGGCTGTTGCTGTACCACTATACCGGCTGTTGCTGTACCACTATACCGGCTGTTGCTGTACCACTATACCGGCTTTTGCTGTACCACTATACCGGCTGTTGCTGTACCACTATACCGGCGGTTGCTGTACCACTATACCGGCTGTTGCTGTACCACTATACCGGCTGTTGCTGTACCACTATACCGGCTGTTGCTGTACCACTATACCGGCTCCACTGACCACTATACCGGCTGTTGCTGTACCACTATACCGGCTCCACTGACCACTATACCGGCTCCACTGACCACTATACCGGCTCTACTGACCACTATACCGGCTGTTGCTGTACCACTATACCGGCTGTTGCTGTACCACTATACCGGCTCCACTGACCACTATACCGGCTGTTTCTGTACCACTATACCGGCTGTTGCTGTACCACTATACCGGCTCCACTGACCACTATACCGGCTGTTGCTGTACCACTATACCGGCTGTTGCTGTACCACTATACCGGCTCCACTAACCACTATACCGGCTGTTGCTGTACCACTATACCGGCTGTTGCTGTACCACTATACCGGCTGTTGCTGTACCACTATACCGGCTGTTGCTGTACCACTATACCGGCTCCACTGACCACTATACCGGCTCCACTGACCACTATACCGGCTCCACTGACCACTATACCGGCTCCACTGACCACTATACCGGCTGTTTCTGTACCACTATACCGGCTGTTGCTTTACCACTATACCGGCTCCACTGACCACTATACCGGCTGTTTCTGTACCACTATACCGGCTGTTGCTTTACCACTATACCGGCTCCACTGACCACTATACCGGCTGTTGCTGTACCACTATACCGGCTGTTGCTGTACCACTATACGGGCTCCACTGACCACTATACCGGCTGTTGCATACCACTATACCGGCTGTTGCATACCACTATACCGGCAGTTGCTGTACCACTATACCGGCTGTTGCTGTACCACTATACCGGCTGTTGCTGTACCACTATACCGGCTGTTGCTGTACCACTATACTGGCTCCACTGACCACTATGCCGGCTGTTGCTGTACCACTATACCGGCTGTTGCTGTACCACTATACCGGCTGTTGCTGTTCCACTATACCGGCTCCACTGACCACTATACCAGCTGTTGCTGTACCACTATACCGGCTGTTGTTGTACCACTATACCGGCTGTTGCTGTACCACTATACCAGCTGTTGCTGTACCACTATACCGGCTCCACTGACCACTATACCGGCTGTTGCTGTACCACTATACCGGCTGTTGCATACCACTATACCGGTTGTTGCTGTACCACTATACCGGCTGTTGCTGTACCACTATACCAGCTGTTGCTGTACGACTATACCGGCTGTTGCTGTACGACTATACCGGCTGTTGCTGTACCACTATACCGGCTCCACTGGCCACTATACCGGCTGTTTCTGTACCACTATACCGGCTGTTGCTGTACCACTATACCCGCTCCACTGACCACTATACCGGCTGTTGCTGTACCACTATACCGGCTCCACTGGCCACTATACCGGCTGTTGCTGTACCACTATACCGGCTGTTGCTGTACCACTATACCGGCTGTTGCTGTACCACTATACCGGCTGTTGCTGTACCACTATACCGGCTGTTCCTGTACCACTATACCCGCAGCACTGACCACTATACTGGCTGTTGCTGTACCACTATACCGGCTGTTGCTGTACCACTATACCGGCTGTTGCTGTACCACTATAACGGCTGTTGCTGTACCACTATACTCGCTCCACTGACCACTATACCGGCTGTTGCTGTACCACTATACCGGCTCCACTGGCCACTATACCGGCTGTTGCTGTACCACTATACCGGCTGTTGCTGTACCACTATACCGACTGTTGCTGTACCACTATACCGGCTGTTGATGTACCACTATACCGGATGTTGATGTACGACTATACCGGCTCCACTGACCACTATACCGGCGGTTGCTGTACCACTATACCGGCTGTTGCATACCACTATACCGGCTGTTGCTGTACCACTATACCGGCTCCACTGGCCACTATACCGGCTGTTGCTGTACCACTATACCGGCTGTTGTTGTACCACTATACCGGCTGTTGCTGTACCACTATACCAGCTGTTGCTGTACCACTATACCGGCTCCACTGACCACTATACCGGCTGTTGCTGTACCACTATACCGGCTGTTGCTGTACCACTATACCGGCTGTTGCTGTACCAATTACCGGCTGTTGCTGTACCACTATACCGGCTGTTGCTGTACGACTATACTGGCTCCACTGACCACTATAGCGGCTGTTGCTGTACCACTATACCGGCTGTTGCTGTACCACTATACCGGCTGTTGCTGTGCCACTATACCGGCTGTTGCTGTACGACTATACCGGCTCAACTGACCACTATACCGGCTGTTGCTGTACCACTATACCGGCTGTTGCTGTACCACTATACCGGCTGTTGCTGTACCACTATACCGGCTGTTGCTGTACCACTATACCGGCTGTTGCTGTACCACTATACCGGCTGTTGCTGTACCACTATACCGGCTCCACTGACCACTATACCGGCTGTTGCTGTACCACTATACCGGCTCCACTGACCACTATACCGGCTCCACTGACCACTATACCGGCTCCACTGACCACTATACCGGCTGTTTCTGTACCACTATAACGGCTGTTGCTGTACCACTATACCGGCTCCACTGACCACTATACCGGCTGTTGCTGTACCACTATACCGGCTGTTGCTGTACTACTATACCGGCTGTTGCTGTACCACTATACCGGCTCCACTGACCACTATACCGGCTGTTGCTGTACCACTATACCGGCTGTGGCTGTACCACTATACCGACTCCACTGACTTCTATACCGGCTGTTGCTGTACCAATATACCGGCTGTTGCTGTACCTCTATACCGGCTGTTGCTGTACCACTATACTGGCTGTTGCATACCCCTATACCGGCTGTTGCTGTACCACTATACCGGCTGTTGCTGTACCATTATACCGGCTCCACTGACCACTATACCGGCTGTTGCATACCACTATACTGGCTGTTGCATACCACTATACCGGCTGTTGCTGTACCACTATACCGGCTGTTGCTGTA
This sequence comes from Chirona hameri, assembly GCA_036785665.1. Classification (NCBI taxonomy): domain Eukaryota; kingdom Metazoa; phylum Arthropoda; class Thecostraca; order Balanomorpha; family Balanidae; genus Chirona; species Chirona hameri. The sequence continues at coordinate 276,067 of JAXIVJ010000055.1, forward strand.
CCACTATACCGGCTCCACTGACTACTATACCGGCTGTTGCTGTACCACTATACCGGCTGTTGCATACCACTATACTGGCTGTTGCTGTACCACTATACCGGCTGTTGCCGTACCACTATACCGGCTGTTGCTGTACCACTATACCGGCTGTTGCTGTACCACTATACCCGCTCCACTGACCACTATACTGGCTGTTGCTGTACCACTATACCGGCTCCACTGGCCACTATACCGGCTGTTGCTGTACCACTATACCGGCTGTTGCTGTACCACTATACCGGCTGTTGCTGTACCACTATATCGGCTGTTGCTGTACCACTATACCGGCTGTTCCTGTACCACTATACCCGCAGCACTGACCTCTAAACCGGCTGTTGATGTACCACTATACCGGCTGTTGCTGTACCACTATACCGGCTGTTGCTGTACCACTATACCGGCTGTTGCTGTACCACTATACCCGCTCCACTGACCACTATACCGGCTGTTGCTGTACCACTATACCGGCTCCACTGGCCACTATACCGGCTGTTGCTGTACCACTATACCGGCTGTTGCTGTACCACTATACCGGCTGTTGCTGTACCACTATACCTGCTCCACTGACCACTATACTGGCTGTTGCTGTACCACTATACCGGCTCCACTGGCCACTATACCGGCTGTTGCTGTACCACTATACCGGCTGTTGCTGTACCACTATACCGGCTGTTGCTGTACAACTATACCGGCTGTTGCTGTACCACTATACCGGCTGTTCCTGTACCACTGTACCCGCTCCACTGACCACTATACCGGCTGTTGCTGTACCACTATACAGGCTCTACTAACCACTATACCGGCTGTTGCTGTACCACTATACCGGCTGTTGCTGTACCACTATACCGGCTGTTCCTGTACCACTATACCGGCTGTTCCTGTACCACTATACCCGCTCCACTGACCACTATACCGGCTGTTGCTGTACCACTATACCGGCTCCACTGACCACTATACCGGCTGTTGCTGTACCACTATACCGGCTGTTGCTGTACCACTATACCGGCTGTTGCTGTACCACTATACCGGCTGTTCCTGTACCACTATACCCGCTCCACTGACCACTATACCGGCTGTTGCTGTACCACTATACCGGCTGTTGCTGTACCACTATACCGGCTGTTGCTGTACCACTATACCGGCTGTTGCTGTACCACTATACCCGCTCCACTGACCACTATACCGGCTGTTGCTGTACCACTATACCGGCTGTTGCTGTACCACTATACCGGCTGTTGCTGTACCACTATACCGGCTGTTGCTGTACCACTATACCGGCTGTTCCTGTACCACTATACCCGCTCCACTGACCACTATACCGGCTGTTGCTGTACCACTATACCGGCTGTTGCTGTTCCACTATACCGGCTGTTGCTGTACCACTATACGGGCTGTTGATGTACCACTATACCCGCCCCACTGACCACTATACCGGCTGTTGCTGTACCACTATACCGGCTCCACTGGCCACTATACCGGCTGTTGCTGTACCACTATACCGGCTGTTGCTGTACCACTATACCGGCTTTTGCTGTACCACTATACCGGCTGTTGCTGTACCACTATACCGGCTGTTGCTGTACCACTATACCGGCTGTTGCTGTACCACTATACCGGCTGTTGCTGTACCACTATACCGGCTCCACTGGCCACTATACCGGCTGTTGCTGTACCACTATACCGGCTGTTGCTGTACCACTATACCCGCTCCACTGACCACTATACCGGCTGTTGCTGTACCACTATACCGGCTCCACTGGCCACTATACCGGCTGTTGCTGTACCACTATACCGGCTGTTTCTGTACCACTATACCGGCTGTTGCTGTACCACTATACCGGCTGTTGCCGTACCACTATACCGGCTGTTCCTGTACCACTATACCCGCAGCACTGACCACTATACCGGCTGTTGCTGTACCACTATACCGGCTGTTGCTTTACCACTATACCGGCTGTTGCTGTACCACTATACCGGCTGTTGCTGTACCACTATACCCGCTCCCCTGACCACTATACTGGCTGTTGCTGTACTACTATACCGGCTCCACTGACCACTATACCGGCTGTTGCTGTACCACTACACCGGCTCCACTGGCCACTATACCGGCTGTTGCTGTACCACTATACCGGCTGTTGCTGTACCACTATACCGGCTTTTGCTGTACCACTATACCGGCTGTTGCTGTACCACTATACCGGCTGTTGCTGTACCACTATACCGGCTGTTGCCGTACCACTATACCGGCTCCACAGGCCACTATACCGGCTGTTGCTGTACCACTATACCGGCTGTTGCTGTACCACTATACCGGCTGTTGCTGTACCACTATACTGGCTCCACTGACCACTATGCCGGCTGTTGCTGTACCACTATACCGGCTGTTGTTGTACCACTATACCGGCTGTTGCTGTACCACTATACCGGCTGTTGCTGTTCCACTATACCGGCTCCACTGACCACTATACCGGCTGTTGCTGTACCACTATACCGGCTGTTGCATACCACTATACCGGTTGTTGCTGTACCACTATACCGGCTGTTGCTGTACCACTATACCCGCTCCACTGACCACTATACCGGCTGTTGCTGTACCACTATACCGGCTCCACTGGCCACTATACCGGCTGTTGCTGTACCACTATACCGGCTGTTGCTGTACCACTATACCGGCTGTTGCTGTACCACTATACCGGCTGTTGCTGTACCACTATACCGGCTGTTCCTGTACCACTATACCCGCAGCACTGACCACTATACCGGCTGTTGCTGTACCTTTATACCGGCTGTTGCTGTACCACTATACCGGCTGTTGCTGTACCACTATAACGGCTGTTGCTGTACCACTATACCCGCTCCACTGACCACTATACCGGCTGTTGCTGTACCACTATACCGGCTCCACTGGCCACTATACCGGCTGTTGCTGTACCACTATACCGGCTGTTGCTGTACCACTATACCGACTGTTGCTGTACCACTATACCGGCTGTTGATGTACCACTATACCGGATGTTGATGTACGACTATACCGGCTCTACTGACCACTATACCGGCTGTTGCTGTACCACTATACCGGCTGTTGCATACCACTATACCGGCTGTTGCTGTACCACTGTACCGGCTCCACTGGCCACTATACCGGCTGTTGCTGTACCACTATACCGGCTGTTGTTGTACCACTATACCGGCTGTTGCTGTACCACTATACCAGCTGTTGCTGTACCACTATACCGGCTCCACTGACCACTATACCGGCTGTTGCTGTACCACTATACCGGCTGTTGCTGTACCACTATACCGGCTGTTGCTGTACCACTTACCAGCTGTTGCTGTACCACTATACCGGCTGTTGCTGTACGACTATACTGGCTCCACTGCCCACTATAGCGGCTGTTGCTGTACCACTATACCGGCTGTTGCTGTACCACTATACCGGCTGTTGCTGTGCCACTATACCGGCTGTTGCTGTACGACTATACCGGCTCCACTGACCACTATACCGGCTGTTGCTGTACCACTATACCGGCTGTTGCTGTACCACTATACCGGCTGTTGCTGTACCACTATACCGGCTGTTGCTGTACCACTATACCGGCTGTTGCTGTCCCACTATACCGGCTGTTGCTGTACCACTATACCGGCTGTTGCTGTCCCACTATACCGGCTGTTGCTGTACCACTATACCGGCTCCACTGACCACTATACCGGCTCCACTGACCACTATACCGGCTGTTTCTGTACCATTATACCGGCTTTTGCTGTACCACTATACCGGCTCCACTGACCACTATACCGGCTGTTGCTGTACCACTATACCGGCTGTTCCTGTACCACTATACCGGCTGTTGCTGTACCACTATACCGGCTCCACCGACCACTATACCGGCTGTTGCTGTACCACTATACCGGCTGTGGCTGTACCACTATACCGGCTCCACTGACTTCTATACCGGCTGTTGCTGTACCAATATACCGGCTGTTGCTGTACCACTATACCGGCTGTTGCTGTACCACTATACCGGCTGTTGCATACCACTATACCGGCTGTTGCTGTACCACTATACCGGCTGTTGCTGTACCACTATACCGGCTCCACTGACCACTATACCGGCTGTTTCTGTACCACTATACCGGCTGTTGCTGTACCACTATACCGGCTCCACTGACCACTATACCGGCTGATGCTGTACCACTATACCGGCTCCACTAACCACTATACCGGCTGTTGCTGCACCACTATACCGGCTGTTGCTGTACCACTATACCAGCTGTTGCTGTACCACTATACCGGCTGTTGCTGTACCACTATACCGGCTCCACTGACCACTATACCGGCTCCACTGACCACTATACCGGCTCCACTGACCACTATACCGGCTGTTTCTGTACCACTATACCGGCTGTTTCTGTACCACTATACCGGCTGTTGCTGTACCACTATACCGGCTCCACTGACCACTATACCGGCTGTTGCTGTACCACTATACCGGCTGTTGCTGTACCACTATACCGGCTGTTGCTGTACCACTATACCGGCTCCACTGACCACTATACCGGCTGTTGCTGTACCACTATACCGGCTGTGGCTGTACCACTATACCGGCTCCACTGACTTCTATACCGGCTGTTGCTGTACCAATATACCGGCTGTTGCTGTACCACTATACCGGCTGTTGCTGTACCACTATACTGGCTGTTGCATACCACTATACCGGCTGTTGCTGTACCACTATACCGGCTGTTGCTGTACCACTATACCGGCTCCACTGACCACTATACCGGCTGTTGCATACCACTATACTGGCTGTTGCATACCACTATACCGGCTGTTGCTGTACCACTATACCGGCTGTTGCTGTACCACTATACCGGCTCCACTGACCACTATACCGGCTGTTGCTGTACCACTATACCGGCTGTTGCATACCACTATACTGGCTGTTGCTGTACCACTATACCGGCTGTTGCCGTACCACTATACCGGCTGTTGCTGTACCACTATACCGGCTGTTGCTGTACCACTATACCCGCTCCACTGACCACTATACCGGCTGTTGCTGTACCACTATACCGGCTCCACTGGCCACTATACCGGCTGTTGCTGTACCACTATACCGGCTGTTGCTGTAACACTATACCGGCTGTTGCTGTACCACTATACCGGCTGTTGCTGTACCACTATACCGGCTGTTCCTGTACCACTATACCCGCAGCACTGACCACTAAACCGGCTGTTGATGTACCACTATACCGGCTGTTGCTGTACCACTATACCGGCTGTTGCTGTACCACTATACCGGCTGTTGCTGTACCACTATACCCGCTCCACTGACCACTATACCGGCTGTTGCTGTACCACTATACCGGCTCCACTGGCCACTATACCGGCTGTTGCTGTACCACTATACCGGCTGTTGCTGTACCACTATACCGGCTGTTGCTGTACCACTATACCGGCTCCACTGGCCACTATACCGGCTGTTGCCGAACCACTATACCAGCTGTTGCTGTACCACTATACCGGCTGTTGCTGTACCACTATACCGGCTGTTGCTGTACCACTATACCTGCTGTTACTGTACCACTATACCGGCTGTTGCTGTACCACTATACCGGCTGTTGCTGTACCACTATACCGGCTGTTGCTGTACCACTATACCGGCTGTTCCTGTACCACTATACTTGCTCCACTGACCTCTATACCGGCTGTTGCTGTACCACTATACCGGCTGTTGCTGTACCACTATACCGGCTGTTGCTGTACCACTATACCGGCTCCACTGGCCACTATACCGGCTGTTGCTGTACCACTATACCGGCTGTTGCTGTACCACTATACCGGCTCCACTGGCCACTATACCGGCTGTTGCTGTACCACTATACCGGCTGTTGCTGTACCACTATACCGGCTGTAGCTGTACCACTATACCGGCTGTTGCTGTACCACTATACCCGCTCCACTGACCACTAAACCGGCTGTTGCTGTACCACTATACCGGCTGTTGCTGTACCACTATACCCGCTCCACTGACCACTATACCGGCTGTTGCTGTACCACTATACCGGCTCCACTGGCCACTATACCGGCTGTTGCTGTACCACTATACCGGATGTTGTTGTACCACTATACCGGCTGTTGCTGTACCACTATACCAGCTGTTGCTGTACCACTATACCGGCTCCACTGACCACTATACCGGCTGTTGCTGTACCACTATACCGGCTGTTGCTGTACCACTTACCGGCTGTTGCTGTACCACTATACCGGCTGTTGCTGTAAGACTATACCTGCTCCACTGACCACTATAGCGGCTGTTGCTGTACCACTATACCGGCTGTTGCTGTACCACTATACCGGCTGTTGCTGTGCCACTATACCGGCTGTTGCTGTACGACTATACCGGCTCCACTGACCACTATACCGGCTGTTGCTGTACCACTATACCGGCTGTTGCTGTACCACTATACCGGCTGTTGCTGTACCACTATACCGGCTGTTGCTGTACCACTATACCGGCTTTTGCTGTACCACTATACCGGCTGTTGCTGTACCACTATACCGGCTGTTGCTGTACCACTATACCGGCTGTTGCTGTACCACTATACCGGCTGTTGCTGTACCACTATACCGGCTGTTGCTGTACCACTATACCGGCTCCACTGACCACTATACCGGCTGTTGCTGTACCACTATACCGGCTCCACTGACCACTATACCGGCTCCACTGACCACTATACCGGCTGTTGCTGTACCACTATACCGGCTGTTGCTGTACCACTATACCGGCTCCACTGACCACTATACCGGCTGTTTCTGTACCACTATACCGGCTGTTGCTGTACCACTATACCGGCTCCACTGACCACTATACCGGATGTTGCTGTACCACTATACCGGCTGTTGCTGTACCACTATACCGGCTCCACTAACCACTATACCGGCTGTTGCTGTACCACTATACCGGCTGTTGCTGTACCACTATACCGGCTCCACTGACCACTATACCGGCTCCACTGACCACTATACCGGCTCCACTGACCACTATACCGGCTCCACTGACCACTATACCGGCTGTTTCTGTACCACTATACCGGCTGTTGCTTTACCACTATACCGGCTCCACTGACCACTATACCGGCTGTTGCTGTACCACTATACCGGCTGTTGCTGTACCACTATACCGGCTGTTGCTGTACCACTATACCGGCTGTTGCTGTACCACTATACGGGCTCCACTGACCACTATACCGGCTGTTGCTGTACCACTATACCGGCTCCACTGACCATTATACCGGCTCCACTGACCACTATACCGGCTCAACTGACCACTTTACCGGCTGTTGCTGTACCACTATACCGGCTGTTGCTGTACCACTATACCGACTGTTGCTGTACCACTATACCGGCTGTTGATGTACCACTATACCGGATGTTGATGTACAACTATACCGGCTCCACTGACCACTATACCGGCTGTTGCTGTACCACTATACCGGCTGTTGCTGTACCACTATACCGGCTGTTGCTGTACCACTATACCGGCTCTTGCTGTACCACTATACCGGCTGTTGCTGTACCACTAAACCGGCTCCACTGACCACTATACCGGCTCCACTGACCACTATACCGGCTGTTTCTGTACCATTATACCGGCTTTTGCTGTACCACTATACCGGCTCCACTGACCACTATACCGGCTGTTGCTGTACCACTATACCGGCTGTTGCTGTACCACTATACCAGCTGTTGCTGTACCACTATACTGGCTGTTGCTGTACCACTATACCGGCTGTTGCCGTACCACTATACCGGCTGTTGCTGTACCACTATACCGGCTGTTGCTGTACCACTATACCCGCTCCACTGACCACTATACTGGCTGTTGCTGTACCACTATACCGGCTCCACTGGCCACTATACCGGCTGTTGCTGTACCACTATACCGGCTCCACTGACCACTATACCGGCTCCACTGACCACTATACCGGCTCCACTGACCACTATACCGGCTGTTTCTGTACCACTATAACGGCTGTTGCTGTACCACTATACCGGCTCCACTGACCACTATACCGGCTGTTGCTGTACCACTATACCGGCTGTTGCTGTACCAATTACCGGCTGTTGCTGTACCACTATACCGGCTGTTGCTGTACGACTATACTGGCTCCACTGACCACTATAGCGGCTGTTGCTGTACCACTATACCGGCTGTTGCTGTACCACTATACCGGCTGTTGCTGTGCCACTATACCGGCTGTTGCTGTACGACTATACCGGCTCAACTGACCACTATACCGGCTGTTGCTGTACCACTATACCGGCTGTTGCTGTACCACTATACCGGCTGTTGCTGTACCACTATACCGGCTGTTGCTGTACCACTATACCGGCTGTTGCTGTACCACTATACCGGCTGTTGCTGTACCACTATACCGGCTCCACTGACCACTATACCGGCTGTTGCTGTACCACTATACCGGCTCCACTGACCACTATACCGGCTCCACTGACCACTATACCGGCTCCACTGACCACTATACCGGCTGTTTCTGTATCACTATAACGGCTGTTGCTGTACCACTATACCGGCTCCACTGACCACTATACCGGCTGTTGCTGTACCACTATACCGGCTGTTGCTGTACTACTATACCGGCTGTTGCTGTACCACTATACCGGCTCCACTGACCACTATACCGGCTGTTGCTGTACCACTATACCGGCTGTGGCTGTACCACTATACCGACTCCACTGACTTCTATACCGGCTGTTGCTGTACCAATATACCGGCTGTTGCTGTACCTCTATACCGGCTGTTGCTGTACCACTATACTGGCTGTTGCATACCCCTATACCGGCTGTTGCTGTACCACTATACCGGCTGTTGCTGTACCATTATACCGGCTCCACTGACCACTATACCGGCTGTTGCATACCACTATACTGGCTGTTGCATACCACTATACCGGCTGTTGCTGTACCACTATACCGGCTGTTGCTGTACCACTATACCGGCTCCACTGACTACTATACCGGCTGTTGCTGTACCACTATACCGGCTGTTGCATACCACTATACTGGCTGTTGCTGTACCACTATACCGGCTGTTGCCGTACCACTATACCGGCTGTTGCTGTACCACTATACCGGCTGTTGCTGTACCACTATACCCGCTCCACTGACCACTATACTGGCTGTTGCTGTACCACTATACCGGCTCCACTGGCCACTATACCGGCTGTTGCTGTACCACTATACCGGCTGTTGCTGTACCACTATACCGGCTGTTGCTGTACCACTATATCGGCTGTTGCTGTACCACTATACCGGCTGTTCCTGTACCACTATACCCGCAGCACTGACCACTAAACCGGCTGTTGATGTACCACTATACCGGCTGTTGCTGTACCACTATACCGGCTGTTGCTGTACCACTATACCGGCTGTTGCTGTACCACTATACCTGCTCCACTGACCACTATACTGGCTGTTGCTGTACCACTATACCGGCTCCACTGGCCACTATACCGGCTGTTGCTGTACCACTATACCGGCTGTTGCTGTACCACTATACCGGCTGTTGCTGTACAACTATACCGGCTGTTGCTGTACCACTATACCGGCTGTTCCTGTACCACTATACCCGCTCCACTGACCACTATACCGGCTGTTGCTGTACCACTATACAGGCTCTACTGACCACTATACCGGCTGTTGCTGTACCACTATACCGGCTGTTGCTGTACCACTATACCGGCTGTTCCTGTACCACTATACCGGCTGTTCCTGTACCACTATACCCGCTCCACTGACCACTATACCGGCTGTTGCTGTACCACTATACCGGCTCCACTGACCACTATACCGGCTGTTGCTGTACCACTATACAGGCTGTTGCTGTACCACTATACCGGCTGTTGCTGTACCACTATACCGGCTGTTCCTGTACCACTATACCCGCTCCACTGACCACTATACCGGCTGTTGCTGTACCACTATACCGGCTGTTGCTGTACCACTATACCGGCTGTTGCTGTACCACTATACCGGCTGTTGCTGTACCACTATACCCGCTCCACTGACCACTATACCGGCTGTTGCTGTACCACTATACCGGCTGTTGCTGTACCACTATACCGGCTGTTGCTGTACCACTATACCGGCTGTTGCTGTACCACTATACCGGCTGTTCCTGTACCACTATACCCGCTCCACTGACCACTATACCGGCTGTTGCTGTACCACTATACCGGCTGTTGCTGTTCCACTATACCGGCTGTTGCTGTACCACTATACGGGCTGTTGATGTACCACTATACCCGCCCCACTGACCACTATACCGGCTGTTGCTGTACCACTATACCGGCTCCACTGGCCACTATACCGGCTGTTGCTGTACCACTATACCGGCTGTTGCTGTACCACTATACCGGCTTTTGCTGTACCACTATACCGGCTGTTGCTGTACCACTATACCGGCTGTTGCTGTACCACTATACCGGCTGTTGCTGTACCACTATACCGGCTGTTGCTGTACCACTATACCGGCTGTTGCTGTACCACTATACCGGCTGTTCCTGTACCACTATACCCGCTCCACTGACCACTATACCGGCTGTTGCTGTACCACTATACCGGCTGTTGCTGTTCCACTATACCGGCTGTTGCTGTACCACTATACGGGCTGTTGATGTACCACTATACCCGCCCCACTGACCACTATACCGGCTGTTGCTGTACCACTATACCGGCTCCACTGGCCACTATACCGGCTGTTGCTGTACCACTATACCGGCTGTTGCTGTACCACTATACCGGCTTTTGCTGTACCACTATACCGGCTGTTGCTGTACCACTATACCGGCTGTTGCTGTACCACTATACCGGCTGTTGCTGTACCACTATACCGGCTGTTGCTGTACCACTATACCGGCTCCACTGGCCACTATACCGGCTGTTGCTGTACCACTATACCGGCTGTTGCTGTACCACTATACCCGCTCCACTGACCACTATACCGGCTGTTGCTGTACCACTATACCGGCTCCACTGGCCACTATACCGGCTGTTGCTGTACCACTATACCGGCTGTTTCTGTACCACTATACCGGCTGTTGCTGTACCACTATACCGGCTGTTGCCGTACCACTATACCGGCTGTTCCTGTACCACTATACCCGCAGCACTGACCACTATACCGGCTGTTGCTGTACCACTATACCGGCTGTTGCTTTACCACTATACCGGCTGTTGCTGTACCACTATACCGGCTGTTGCTGTACCACTATACCCGCTCCCCTGACCACTATACTGGCTGTTGCTGTACTACTATACCGGCTCCACTGACCACTATACCGGCTGTTGCTGTACCACTACACCGGCTCCACTGGCCACTATACCGGCTGTTGCTGTACCACTATACCGGCTGTTGCTGTACCACTATACCGGCTTTTGCTGTACCACTATACCGGCTGTTGCTGTACCACTATACCGGCTGTTGCTGTACCACTATACCGGCTGTTGCCGTACCACTATACCGGCTCCACAGGCCACTATACCGGCTGTTGCTGTACCACTATACCGGCTGTTGCTGTACCACTATACCGGCTGTTGCTGTACCACTATACTGGCTCCACTGACCACTATGCCGGCTGTTGCTGTACCACTATACCGGCTGTTGTTGTACCACTATACCGGCTGTTGCTGTACCACTATACCGGCTGTTGCTGTTCCACTATACCGGCTCCACTGACCACTATACCGGCTGTTGCTGTACCACTATACCGGCTGTTGTTGTACCACTATACCGGCTGTTGCTGTACCACTATACCAGCTGTTGCTGTACCACTATACCGGCTCCACTGACCACTATACCGGCTGTTGCTGTACCACTATACCGGCTGTTGCATACCACTATACCGGTTGTTGCTGTACCACTATACCGGCTGTTGCTGTACCACTATACCCGCTCCACTGACCACTATACCGGCTGTTGCTGTACCACTATGCCGGCTCCACTGACCACTATACCGAATGTTGCTGTACCACTATACCGGCTGTTGCTGTACCACTATACCGGCTGTTGCTGTACCACTATACCGGCTGTTGCTGTACCACTATACCGGCTGTTCCTGTACCACTATACCCGCAGCACTGACCACTATACCGGCTGTTGCTGTACCTTTATACCGGCTGTTGCTGTACCACTATACCGGCTGTTGCTGTACCACTATAACGGCTGTTGCTGTACCACTATACCCGCTCCACTGACCACTATACCGGCTGTTGCTGTACCACTATACCGGCTCCACTGGCCACTATACCGGCTGTTGCTGTACCACTATACCGGCTGTTGCTGTACCACTATACCGACTGTTGCTGTACCACTATACCGGCTGTTGATGTACCACTATACCGGATGTTGATGTACGACTATACCGGCTCTACTGACCACTATACCGGCTGTTGCTGTACCACTATACCGGCTGTTGCATACCACTATACCGGCTGTTGCTGTACCACTGTACCGGCTCCACTGGCCACTATACCGGCTGTTGCTGTACCACTATACCGGCTGTTGTTGTACCACTATACCGGCTGTTGCTGTACCACTATACCAGCTGTTGCTGTACCACTATACCGGCTCCACTGACCACTATACCGGCTGTTGCTGTACCACTATACCGGCTGTTGCTGTACCACTATACCGGCTGTTGCTGTACCACTTACCAGCTGTTGCTGTACCACTATACCGGCTGTTGCTGTACGACTATACTGGCTCCACTGCCCACTATAGCGGCTGTTGCTGTACCACTATACCGGCTGTTGCTGTACCACTATACCGGCTGTTGCTGTGCCACTATACCGGCTGTTGCTGTACGACTATACCGGCTCCACTGACCACTATACCGGCTGTTGCTGTACCACTATACCGGCTGTTGCTGTACCACTATACCGGCTGTTGCTGTACCACTATACCGGCTGTTGCTGTCCCACTATACCGGCTGTTGCTGTACCACTATACCGGCTGTTGCTGTCCCACTATACCGGCTGTTGCTGTACCACTATACCGGCTCCACTGACCACTATACCGGCTCCACTGACCACTATACCGGCTGTTTCTGTACCATTATACCGGCTTTTGCTGTACCACTATACCGGCTCCACTGACCACTATACCGGCTGTTGCTGTACCACTATACCGGCTGTTGCTGTACCACTATACCGGCTGTTGCTGTACCACTATACCGGCTGTTGCTGTACCACTATACCGGCTCTTGCTGTACCACTATACCGGCTGTTGCTGTACCACTAAACCGGCTCCACTGACCACTATACCGGCTCCACTGACCACTATACCGGCTGTTTCTGTACCATTATACCGGCTTTTGCTGTACCACTATACCGGCTCCACTGACCACTATACCGGCTGTTGCTGTACCACTATACCGGCTGTTGCTGTACCACTATACCAGCTGTTGCTGTACCACTATACTGGCTGTTGCTGTACCACTATACCGGCTGTTGCCGTACCACTATACCGGCTGTTGCTGTACCACTATACCGGCTGTTGCTGTACCACTATACCCGCTCCACTGACCACTATACTGGCTGTTGCTGTACCACTATACCGGCTCCACTGGCCACTATACCGGCTGTTGCTGTACCACTATACCGGCTCCACTGACCACTATACCGGCTCCACTGACCACTATACCGGCTCCACTGACCACTATAGCGGCTGTTTCTGTACCACTATAACGGCTGTTGCTGTACCACTATACCGGCTCCACTGACCACTATACCGGCTGTTGCTGTACCACTATACCGGCTGTTGCTGTACCAATTACCGGCTGTTGCTGTACCACTATACCGGCTGTTGCTGTACGACTATACTGGCTCCACTGACCACTATAGCGGCTGTTGCTGTACCACTATACCGGCTGTTGCTGTACCACTATACCGGCTGTTGCTGTGCCACTATACCGGCTGTTGCTGTACGACTATACCGGCTCAACTGACCACTATACCGGCTGTTGCTGTACCACTATACCGGCTGTTGCTGTACCACTATACCGGCTGTTGCTGTACCACTATACCGGCTGTTGCTGTACCACTATACCGGCTGTTGCTGTACCACTATACCGGCTGTTGCTGTACCACTATACCGGCTCCACTGACCACTATACCGGCTGTTGCTGTACCACTATACCGGCTCCACTGACCACTATACCGGCTCCACTGACCACTATACCGGCTCCACTGACCACTATACCGGCTGTTTCTGTATCACTATAACGGCTGTTGCTGTACCACTATACCGGCTCCACTGACCACTATACCGGCTGTTGCTGTACCACTATACCGGCTGTTGCTGTACTACTATACCGGCTGTTGCTGTACCACTATACCGGCTCCACTGACCACTATACCGGCTGTTGCTGTACCACTATACCGGCTGTGGCTGTACCACTATACCGACTCCACTGACTTCTATACCGGCTGTTGCTGTACCAATATACCGGCTGTTGCTGTACCTCTATACCGGCTGTTGCTGTACCACTATACTGGCTGTTGCATACCCCTATACCGGCTGTTGCTGTACCACTATACCGGCTGTTGCTGTACCATTATACCGGCTCCACTGACCACTATACCGGCTGTTGCATACCACTATACTGGCTGTTGCATACCACTATACCGGCTGTTGCTGTACCACTATACCGGCTGTTGCTGTACCACTATACCGGCTCCACTGACTACTATACCGGCTGTTGCTGTACCACTATACCGGCTGTTGCATACCACTATACTGGCTGTTGCTGTACCACTATACCGGCTGTTGCCGTACCACTATACCGGCTGTTGCTGTACCACTATACCGGCTGTTGCTGTACCACTATACCCGCTCCACTGACCACTATACTGGCTGTTGCTGTACCACTATACCGGCTCCACTGGCCACTATACCGGCTGTTGCTGTACCACTATACCGGCTGTTGCTGTACCACTATACCGGCTGTTGCTGTACCACTATATCGGCTGTTGCTGTACCACTATACCGGCTGTTCCTGTACCACTATACCCGCAGCACTGACCACTAAACCGGCTGTTGATGTACCACTATACCGGCTGTTGCTGTACCACTATACCGGCTGTTGCTGTACCACTATACCGGCTGTTGCTGTACCACTATACCCGCTCCACTGACCACTATACCGGCTGTTGCTGTACCACTATACCGGCTCCACTGGCCACTATACCGGCTGTTGCTGTACCACTATACCGGCTGTTGCTGTACCACTATACCGGCTGTTGCTGTACCACTATACCTGCTCCACTGACCACTATACTGGCTGTTGCTGTACCACTATACCGGCTCCACTGGCCACTATACCGGCTGTTGCTGTACCACTATACCGGCTGTTGCTGTACCACTATACCGGCTGTTGCTGTACAACTATACCGGCTGTTGCTGTACCACTATACCGGCTGTTCCTGTACCACTATACCCGCTCCACTGACCACTATACCGGCTGTTGCTGTACCATTATACAGGCTCTACTGACCACTATACCGGCTGTTGCTGTACCACTATACCGGCTGTTGCTGTACCACTATACCGGCTGTTCCTGTACCACTATACCGGCTGTTCCTGTACCACTATACCCGCTCCACTGACCACTATACCGGCTGTTGCTGTACCACTATACCGGCTCCACTGACCACTATACCGGCTGTTGCTGTACCACTATACCGGCTGTTGCTGTACCACTATACCGGCTGTTGCTGTACCACTATACCGGCTGTTCCTGTACCACTATACCCGCTCCACTGACCACTATACCGGCTGTTGCTGTACCACTATACCGGCTGTTGCTGTACCACTATACCGGCTGTTGCTGTACCACTATACCGGCTGTTGCTGTACCACTATACCCGCTCCACTGACCACTATACCGGCTGTTGCTGTACCACTATACCGGCTGTTGCTGTACCACTATACCGGCTGTTGCTGTACCACTATACCGGCTGTTGCTGTACCACTATACCGGCTGTTCCTGTACCACTATACCCGCTCCACTGACCACTATACCGGCTGTTGCTGTACCACTATACCGGCTGTTGCTGTTCCACTATACCGGCTGTTGCTGTACCACTATACGGGCTGTTGATGTACCACTATACCCGCCCCACTGACCACTATACCGGCTGTTGCTGTACCACTATACCGGCTCCACTGGCCACTATACCGGCTGTTGCTGTACCACTATACCGGCTGTTGCTGTACCACTATACCGGCTTTTGCTGTACCACTATACCGGCTGTTGCTGTACCACTATACCGGCTGTTGCTGTACCACTATACCGGCTGTTGCTGTACCACTATACCGGCTGTTGCTGTACCACTATACCGGCTGTTGCTGTACCACTATACCGGCTGTTCCTGTACCACTATACCCGCTCCACTGACCACTATACCGGCTGTTGCTGTACCACTATACCGGCTGTTGCTGTTCCACTATACCGGCTGTTGCTGTACCACTATACGGGCTGTTGATGTACCACTATACCCGCCCCACTGACCACTATACCGGCTGTTGCTGTACCACTATACCGGCTCCACTGGCCACTATACCGGCTGTTGCTGTACCACTATACCGGCTGTTGCTGTACCACTATACCGGCTTTTGCTGTACCACTATACCGGCTGTTGCTGTACCACTATACCGGCTGTTGCTGTACCACTATACCGGCTGTTGCTGTACCACTATACCGGCTGTTGCTGTACCACTATACCGGCTCCACTGGCCACTATACCGGCTGTTGCTGTACCACTATACCGGCTGTTGCTGTACCACTATACCCGCTCCACTGACCACTATACCGGCTGTTGCTGTACCACTATACCGGCTCCACTGGCCACTATACCGGCTGTTGCTGTACCACTATACCGGCTGTTTCTGTACCACTATACCGGCTGTTGCTGTACCACTATACCGGCTGTTGCCGTACCACTATACCGGCTGTTCCTGTACCACTATACCCGCAGCACTGACCACTATACCGGCTGTTGCTGTACCACTATACCGGCTGTTGCTTTACCACTATACCGGCTGTTGCTGTACCACTATACCGGCTGTTGCTGTACCACTATACCCGCTCCCCTGACCACTATACTGGCTGTTGCTGTACTACTATACCGGCTCCACTGACCACTATACCGGCTGTTGCTGTACCACTACACCGGCTCCACTGGCCACTATACCGGCTGTTGCTGTACCACTATACCGGCTGTTGCTGTACCACTATACCGGCTTTTGCTGTACCACTATACCGGCTGTTGCTGTACCACTATACCGGCTGTTGCTGTACCACTATACCGGCTGTTGCCGTACCACTATACCGGCTCCACAGGCCACTATACCGGCTGTTGCTGTACCACTATACCGGCTGTTGCTGTACCACTATACCGGCTGTTGCTGTACCACTATACTGGCTCCACTGACCACTATGCCGGCTGTTGCTGTACCACTATACCGGCTGTTGCTGTACCACTATACCGGCTGTTCCTGTACCACTATACCGGCTGTTCCTGTACCACTATACCCGCTCCACTGACCACTATACCGGCTGTTGCCGTACCACTATACCGGCTCCACAGGCCACTATACCGGCTGTTGCTGTACCACTATACCGGCTGTTGCTGTACCACTATACCGGCTGTTGCTGTACCACTATACTGGCTCCACTGACCACTATGCCGGCTGTTGCTGTACCACTATACCGGCTGTTGTTGTACCACTATACCGGCTGTTGCTGTACCACTATACCGGCTGTTGCTGTTCCACTATACCGGCTCCACTGACCACTATACCGGCTGTTGCTGTACCACTATACCGGCTGTTGTTGTACCACTATACCGGCTGTTGCTGTACCACTATACCAGCTTTTGCTGTACCACTATACCGGCTCCACTGACCACTATACCGGCTGTTGCTGTACCACTATACCGGCTGTTGCATACCACTATACCGGTTGTTGCTGTACCACTATACCGGCTGTTGCTGTACCACTATACCCGCTCCACTGACCACTATACCGGCTGTTGCTGTACCACTATACCGGCTCCACTGACCACTATACCGGCTGTTGCTGTACCACTATACCGGCTGTTGCTGTACCACTATACCGGCTGTTGCTGTACCACTATACCGGCTGTTGCTGTACCACTATACCGGCTGTTCCTGTACCACTATACCCGCAGCACTGACCACTATACCGGCTGTTGCTGTACCTTTATACCGGCTGTTGCTGTACCACTATACCGGCTGTTGCTGTACCACTATAACGGCTGTTGCTGTACCACTATACCCGCTCCACTGACCACTATACCGGCTGTTGCTGTACCACTATACCGGCTCCACTGGCCACTATACCGGCTGTTGCTGTACCACTATACCGGCTGTTGCTGTACCACTATACCGACTGTTGCTGTACCACTATACCGGCTGTTGATGTACCACTATACCGGATGTTGATGTACGACTATACCGGCTCTACTGACCACTATACCGGCTGTTGCTGTACCACTATACCGGCTGTTGCATACCACTATACCGGCTGTTGCTGTACCACTGTACCGGCTCCACTGGCCACTATACCGGCTGTTGCTGTACCACTATACCGGCTGTTGTTGTACCACTATACCGGCTGTTGCTGTACCACTATACCAGCTGTTGCTGTACCACTATACCGGCTCCACTGACCACTATACCGGCTGTTGCTGTACCACTATACCGGCTGTTGCTGTACCACTATACCGGCTGTTGCTGTACCACTTACCAGCTGTTGCTGTACCACTATACCGGCTGTTGCTGTACGACTATACTGGCTCCACTGCCCACTATAGCGGCTGTTGCTGTACCACTATACCGGCTGTTGCTGTACCACTATACCGGCTGTTGCTGTGCCATTATACCGGCTGTTGCTGTACGACTATACCGGCTCCACTGACCACTATACCGGCTGTTGCTGTACCACTATACCGGCTGTTGCTGTACCACTATACCGGCTGTTGCTGTACCACTATACCGGCTGTTGCTGTCCCACTATACCGGCTGTTGCTGTACCACTATACCGGCTGTTGCTGTCCCACTATACCGGCTGTTGCTGTACCACTATACCGGCTCCACTGACCACTATACCGGCTCCACTGACCACTATACCGGCTGTTTCTGTACCATTATACCGGCTTTTGCTGTACCACTATACCGGCTCCACTGACCACTATACCGGCTGTTGCTGTACCACTATACCGGCTGTTGCTGTACCACTATACCGGCTGTTGCTGTACCACTATACCGGCTGTTGCTGTACCACTATACCGGCTCTTGCTGTACCACTATACCGGCTGTTGCTGTACCACTAAACCGGCTCCACTGACCACTATACCGGCTCCACTGACCACTATACCGGCTGTTTCTGTACCATTATACCGGCTTTTGCTGTACCACTATACCGGCTCCACTGACCACTATACCGGCTGTTGCTGTACCACTATACCGGCTGTTGCTGTACCACTATACCAGCTGTTGCTGTACCACTATACTGGCTGTTGCTGTACCACTATACCGGCTGTTGCCGTACCACTATACCGGCTGTTGCTGTACCACTATACCGGCTGTTGCTGTACCACTATACCCGCTCCACTGACCACTATACTGGCTGTTGCTGTACCACTATACCGGCTCCACTGGCCACTATACCGGCTGTTGCTGTACCACTATACCGGCTCCACTGACCACTATACCGGCTCCACTGACCACTATACCGGCTCCACTGACCACTATAGCGGCTGTTTCTGTACCACTATAACGGCTGTTGCTGTACCACTATACCGGCTCCACTGACCACTATACCGGCTGTTGCTGTACCACTATACCGGCTGTTGCTGTACCAATTACCGGCTGTTGCTGTACCACTATACCGGCTGTTGCTGTACGACTATACTGGCTCCACTGACCACTATAGCGGCTGTTGCTGTACCACTATACCGGCTGTTGCTGTACCACTATACCGGCTGTTGCTGTGCCACTATACCGGCTGTTGCTGTACGACTATACCGGCTCAACTGACCACTATACCGGCTGTTGCTGTACCACTATACCGGCTGTTGCTGTACCACTATACCGGCTGTTGCTGTACCACTATACCGGCTGTTGCTGTACCACTATACCGGCTGTTGCTCTACCACTATACCGGCTGTTGCTGTACCACTATACCGGCTCCACTGACCACTATACCGGCTGTTGCTGTACCACTATACCGGCTCCACTGACCACTATACCGGCTCCACTGACCACTATACCGGCTCCACTGACCACTATACCGGCTGTTTCTGTATCACTATAACGGCTGTTGCTGTACCACTATACCGGCTCCACTGACCACTATACCGGCTGTTGCTGTACCACTATACCGGCTGTTGCTGTACTACTATACCGGCTGTTGCTGTACCACTATACCGGCTCCACTGACCACTATACCGGCTGTTGCTGTACCACTATACCGGCTGTGGCTGTACCACTATACCGACTCCACTGACTTCTATACCGGCTGTTGCTGTACCAATATACCGGCTGTTGCTGTACCTCTATACCGGCTGTTGCTGTACCACTATACTGGCTGTTGCATACCCCTATACCGGCTGTTGCTGTACCACTATACCGGCTGTTGCTGTACCATTATACCGGCTCCACTGACCACTATACCGGCTGTTGCATACCACTATACTGGCTGTTGCATACCACTATACCGGCTGTTGCTGTACCACTATACCGGCTGTTGCTGTACCACTATACCGGCTCCACTGACTACTATACCGGCTGTTGCTGTACCACTATACCGGCTGTTGCATACCACTATACTGGCTGTTGCTGTACCACTATACCGGCTGTTGCCGTACCACTATACCGGCTGTTGCTGTACCACTATACCGGCTGTTGCTGTACCACTATACCCGCTCCACTGACCACTATACTGGCTGTTGCTGTACCACTATACCGGCTCCACTGGCCACTATACCGGCTGTTGCTGTACCACTATACCGGCTGTTGCTGTACCACTATACCGGCTGTTGCTGTACCACTATATCGGCTGTTGCTGTACCACTATACCGGCTGTTCCTGTACCACTATACCCGCAGCACTGACCACTAAACCGGCTGTTGATGTACCACTATACCGGCTGTTGCTGTACCACTATACCGGCTGTTGCTGTACCACTATACCGGCTGTTGCTGTACCACTATACCCGCTCCACTGACCACTATACCGGCTGTTGCTGTACCACTATACCGGCTCCACTGGCCACTATACCGGCTGTTGCTGTACCACTATACCGGCTGTTGCTGTACCACTATACCGGCTGTTGCTGTACCACTATACCTGCTCCACTGACCACTATACTGGCTGTTGCTGTACCACTATACCGGCTCCACTGGCCACTATACCGGCTGTTGCTGTACCACTATACCGGCTGTTGCTGTACCACTATACCGGCTGTTGCTGTACAACTATACCGGCTGTTGCTGTACCACTATACCGGCTGTTCCTGTACCACTATACCCGCTCCACTGACCACTATACCGGCTGTTGCTGTACCACTATACAGGCTCTACTGACCACTATACCGGCTGTTGCTGTACCACTATACCGGCTGTTGCTGTACCACTATACCGGCTGTTCCTGTACCACTATACCGGCTGTTCCTGTACCACTATACCCGCTCCACTGACCACTATACCGGCTGTTGCTGTACCACTATACCGGCTGTTGCTGTACCACTATACCGGCTGTTGCTGTACCACTATACCGGCTGTTGCTGTACCACTATACCGGCTGTTCCTGTACCACTATACCCGCTCCACTGACCACTATACCGGCTGTTGCTGTACCACTATACCGGCTGTTGCTGTTCCACTATACCGGCTGTTGCTGTACCACTATACGGGCTGTTGATGTACCACTATACCCGCCCCACTGACCACTATACCGGCTGTTGCTGTACCACTATACCGGCTCCACTGGCCACTATACCGGCTGTTGCTGTACCACTATACCGGCTGTTGCTGTACCACTATACCGGCTTTTGCTGTACCACTATACCGGCTGTTGCTGTACCACTATACCGGCTGTTGTTGTACCACTATACCGGCTGTTGCTGTACCACTATACCGGCTGTTGCTGTACCACTATACCGGCTGTTGCTGTACCACTATACCGGCTGTTCCTGTACCACTATACCCGCTCCACTGACCACTATACCGGCTGTTGCTGTACCACTATACCGGCTGTTGCTGTTCCACTATACCGGCTGTTGCTGTACCACTATACGGGCTGTTGATGTACCACTATACCCGCCCCACTGACCACTATACCGGCTGTTGCTGTACCACTATACCGGCTCCACTGGCCACTATACCGGCTGTTGCTGTACCACTATACCGGCTGTTGCTGTACCACTATACCGGCTTTTGCTGTACCACTATACCGGCTGTTGCTGTACCACTATACCGGCTGTTGCTGTACCACTATACCGGCTGTTGCTGTACCACTATACCGGCTGTTGCTGTACCACTATACCGGCTCCACTGGCCACTATACCGGCTGTTGCTGTACCACTATACCGGCTGTTGCTGTACCACTATACCCGCTCCACTGACCACTATACCGGCTGTTGCTGTACCACTATACCGGCTCCACTGGCCACTATACCGGCTGTTGCTGTACCACTATACCGGCTGTTTCTGTACCACTATACCGGCTGTTGCTGTACCACTATACCGGCTGTTGCCGTACCACTATACCGGCTGTTCCTGTACCACTATACCCGCAGCACTGACCACTATACCGGCTGTTGCTGTACCACTATACCGGCTGTTGCTTTACCACTATACCGGCTGTTGCTGTACCACTATACCGGCTGTTGCTGTACCACTATACCCGCTCCCCTGACCACTATACTGGCTGTTGCTGTACTACTATACCGGCTCCACTGACCACTATACCGGCTGTTGCTGTACCACTACACCGGCTCCACTGGCCACTATACCGGCTGTTGCTGTACCACTATACCGGCTGTTGCTGTACCACTATACCGGCTTTTGCTGTACCACTATACCGGCTGTTGCTGTACCACTATACCGGCTGTTGCTGTACCACTATACCGGCTGTTGCCGTACCACTATACCGGCTCCACAGGCCACTATACCGGCTGTTGCTGTACCACTATACCGGCTGTTGCTGTACCACTATACCGGCTGTTGCTGTACCACTATACTGGCTCCACTGACCACTATGCCGGCTGTTGCTGTACCACTATACCGGCTCCACTGACCACTATACCGGCTGTTGCTGTACCACTATACCGGCTGTTGTTGTACCACTATACCGGCTGTTGCTGTACCACTATACCGGCTGTTGCTGTTCCACTATACCGGCTCCACTGACCACTATACCGGCTGTTGCTGTACCACTATACCGGCTGTTGTTGTACCACTATACCGGCTGTAGCTGTACCACTATACCAGCTGTTGCTGTACCACTATACCGGCTCCACTGACCACTATACCGGCTGTTGCTGTACCACTATACCGGCTGTTGCATACCACTATACCGGTTGTTGCTGTACCACTATACCGGCTGTTGCTTTACCACTATACCCGCTCCACTGACCACTATACCGGCTGTTGCTGTACCACTATACCGGCTCCACTGGCCACTATACCGGCTGTTGCTGTACCACTATACCGGCTGTTGCTGTACCACTATACCGGCTGTTGCTGTACCACTATACCGGCTGTTGCTGTACCACTATACCGGCTGTTCCTGTACCACTATACCCGCAGCACTGACCACTATACCGGCTGTTGCTGTACCTTTATACCGGCTGTTGCTGTACCACTATACCGGCTGTTGCTGTACCACTATAACGGCTGTTGCTGTACCACTATACCCGCTCCACTGACCACTATACCGGCTGTTGCTGTACCACTATACCGGCTCCACTGGCCACTATACCGGCTGTTGCTGTACCACTATACCGGCTGTTGCTGTACCACTATACCGACTGTTGCTGTACCACTATACCGGCTGTTGATGTACCACTATACCGGATGTTGATGTACGACTATACCGGCTCTACTGACCACTATACCGGCTGTTGCTGTACCACTATACCGGCTGTTGCATACCACTATACCGGCTGTTGCTGTACCACTGTACCGGCTCCACTGGCCACTATACCGGCTGTTGCTGTACCACTATACCGGCTGTTGTTGTACCACTATACCGGCTGTTGCTGTACCACTATACCAGCTGTTGCTGTACCACTATACCGGCTCCACTGACCACTATACCGGCTGTTGCTGTACCACTATACCGGCTGTTGCTGTACCACTATACCGGCTGTTGCTGTACCACTTACCAGCTGTTGCTGTACCACTATACCGGCTGTTGCTGTACGACTATACTGGCTCCACTGCCCACTATAGCGGCTGTTGCTGTACCACTATACCGGCTGTTGCTGTACCACTATACCGGCTGTTGCTGTGCCACTATACCGGCTGTTGCTGTACGACTATACCGGCTCCACTGACCACTATACCGGCTGTTGCTGTACCACTATACCGGCTGTTGCTGTACCACTATACCGGCTGTTGCTGTACCACTATACCGGCTGTTGCTGTCCCACTATACCGGCTGTTGCTGTACCACTATACCGGCTGTTGCTGTCCCACTATACCGGCTGTTGCTGTACCACTATACCGGCTCCACTGACCACTATACCGGCTCCACTGACCACTATACCGGCTGTTTCTGTACCATTATACCGGCTTTTGCTGTACCACTATACCGGCTCCACTGACCACTATACCGGCTGTTGCTGTACCACTATACCGGCTGTTGCTGTACCACTATACCGGCTGTTGCTGTACCACTATACCGGCTCCACCGACCACTATACCGGCTGTTGCTGTACCACTATACCGGCTGTGGCTGTACCACTATACCGGCTCCACTGACTTCTATACCGCCTGTTGCTGTACCAATATACCGGCTGTTGCTGTACCACTATACCGGCTGTTGCTGTACCACTATACCGGCTGTTGCATACCACTATACCGGCTGTTGCTGTACCACTATACCGGCTGTTGCTGTACCACTATACCGGCTCCACTGACCACTATACCGGCTGTTTCTGTACCACTATACCGGCTGTTGCTGTACCACTATACCGGCTCCACTGACCACTATACCGGCTGATGCTGTACCACTATACCGGCTCCACTAACCACTATACCGGCTGTTGCTGTACCACTATACCGGCTGTTGCTGTACCACTATACCAGCTGTTGCTGTACCACTATACCGGCTGTTGCTGTACCACTATACCGGCTCCACTGACCACTATACCGGCTCCACTGACCACTATACCGGCTCCACTGACCACTATACCGGCTGTTTCTGTACCACTATACCGGCTGTTTCTGTACCACTATACCGGCTGTTGCTGTACCACTATACCGGCTCCACTGACCACTATACCGGCTGTTGCTGTACCACTATACCGGCTGTTGCTGTACCACTATACCGGCTGTTGCTGTACCACTATACCGGCTCCACTGACCACTATACCGGCTGTTGCTGTACCACTATACCGGCTGTGGCTGTACCACTATACCGGCTCCACTGACTTCTATACCGGCTGTTGCTGTACCAATATACCGGCTGTTGCTGTACCACTATACCGGCTGTTGCTGTACCATTATACTGGCTGTTGCATACCACTATACCGGCTGTTGCTGTACCACTATACCGGCTGTTGCTGTACCACTATACCGGCTCCACTGACCACTATACCGGCTGTTGCATACCACTATACTGGCTGTTGCATACCACTATACCGGCTGTTGCTGTACCACTATACCGGCTGTTGCTGTACCACTATACCGGCTCCACTGACCACTATACCGGCTGTTGCTGTACCACTATACCGGCTGTTGCATACCACTATACTGGCTGTTGCTGTACCACTATACCGGCTGTTGCCGTACCACTATACCGGCTGTTGCTGTACCACTATACCGGCTGTTGCTGTACCACTATACCCGCTCCACTGACCACTATACCGGCTGTTGCTGTACCACTATACCGGCTCCACTGGCCACTATACCGGCTGTTGCTGTACCACTATACCGGCTGTTGCTGTAACACTATACCGGCTGTTGCTGTACCACTATACCGGCTGTTGCTGTACCACTATACCGGCTGTTCCTGTACCACTATACCCGCAGCACTGACCACTAAACCGGCTGTTGATGTACCACTATACCGGCTGTTGCTGTACCACTATACCGGCTGTTGCTGTACCACTATACCGGCTGTTGCTGTACCACTATACCCGCTCCACTGACCACTATACCGGCTGTTGCTGTACCACTATACCGGCTCCACTGGCCACTATACCGGCTGTTGCTGTACCACTATACCGGCTGTTGCTGTACCACTATACCGGCTGTTGCTGTACCACTATACCGGCTCCACTGGCCACTATACCGGCTGTTGCCGAACCACTATACCAGCTGTTGCTGTACCACTATACCGGCTGTTGCTGTACCACTATACCGGCTGTTGCTGTACCACTATACCTGCTGTTACTGTACCACTATACCGGCTGTTGCTGTACCACTATACCGGCTGTTGCTGTACCACTATACCGGCTGTTGCTGTACCACTATACCGGCTGTTCCTGTACCACTATACTTGCTCCACTGACCTCTATACCGGCTGTTGCTGTACCACTATACCGGCTGTTGCTGTACCACTATACCGGCTGTTGCTGTACCACTATACCGGCTCCACTGGCCACTATACCGGCTGTTGCTGTACCACTATACCGGCTGTTGCTGTACCACTATACCGGCTCCACTGGCCACTATACCGGCTGTTGCTGTACCACTATACCGGCTGTTGCTGTACCACTATACCGGCTGTAGCTGTACCACTATACCGGCTGTTGCTGTACCACTATACCCGCTCCACTGACCACTAAACCGGCTGTTGCTGTACCACTATACCGGCTGTTGCTGTACCACTATACCCGCTCCACTGACCACTATACCGGCTGTTGCTGTACCACTATACCGGCTCCACTGGCCACTATACCGGCTGTTGCTGTACCACTATACCGGATGTTGTTGTACCACTATACCGGCTGTTGCTGTACCACTATACCAGCTGTTGCTGTACCACTATACCGGCTCCACTGACCACTATACCGGCTGTTGCTGTACCACTATACCGGCTGTTGCTGTACCACTTACCGGCTGTTGCTGTACCACTATACCAGCTGTTGCTGTAAGACTATACCTGCTCCACTGACCACTATAGCGGCTGTTGCTGTACCACTATACCGGCTGTTGCTGTACCACTATACCGGCTGTTGCTGTGCCACTATACCGGCTGTTGCTGTACGACTATACCGGCTCCACTGACCACTATACCGGCTGTTGCTGTACCACTATACCGGCTGTTGCTGTACCACTATACCGGCTGTTGCTGTACCACTATACCGGCTGTTGCTGTACCACTATACCGGCTTTTGCTGTACCACTATACCGGCTGTTGCTGTACCACTATACCGGCTGTTGCTGTACCACTATACCGGCTGTTGCTGTACCACTATACCGGCTGTTGCTGTACCACTATACCGGCTGTTGCTGTACCACTATACCGGCTCCACTGACCACTATACCGGCTGTTGCTGTACCACTATACCGGCTCCACTGACCACTATACCGGCTCCACTGACCACTATACCGGCTGTTGCTGTACCACTATACCGGCTGTTGCTGTACCACTATACCGGCTCCACTGACCACTATACCGGCTGTTTCTGTACCACTATACCGGCTGTTGCTGTACCACTATACCGGCTCCACTGACCACTATACCGGATGTTGCTGTACCACTATACCGGCTGTTGCTGTACCACTATACCGGCTCCACTAACCACTATACCGGCTGTTGCTGTACCACTATACCGGCTGTTGCTGTACCACTATACCGGCTCCACTGACCACTATACCGGCTCCACTGACCACTATACCGGCTCCACTGACCACTATACCGGCTCCACTGACCACTATACCGGCTGTTTCTGTACCACTATACCGGCTGTTGCTTTACCACTATACCGGCTCCACTGACCACTATACCGGCTGTTGCTGTACCACTATACCGGCTGTTGCTGTACCACTATACCGGCTGTTGCTGTACCACTATACCGGCTGTTGCTGTACCACTATACGGGCTCCACTGACCACTATACCGGCTGTTGCTGTACCACTATACCGGCTCCACTGACCATTATACCGGCTCCACTGACCACTATACCGGCTCCACTGACCACTTTACCGGCTGTTGCTGTACCACTATACCGGCTGTTGCTGTACCACTATACCGACTGTTGCTGTACCACTATACCGGCTGTTGATGTACCACTATACCGGATGTTGATGTACAACTATACCGGCTCCACTGACCACTATACCGGCTGTTGCTGTACCACTATACCGGCTGTTGCTGTACCACTATACCGGCTGTTGCTGTACCACTATACCGGCTCTTGCTGTACCACTATACCGGCTGTTGCTGTACCACTAAACCGGCTCCACTGACCACTATACCGGCTCCACTGACCACTATACCGGCTGTTTCTGTACCATTATACCGGCTTTTGCTGTACCACTATACCGGCTCCACTGACCACTATACCGGCTGTTGCTGTACCACTATACCGGCTGTTGCTGTACCACTATACCAGCTGTTGCTGTACCACTATACCGGCTGTTGCTGTACCACTATACCGGCTCCACAGACCACTATACCGGCTGTTGCTGTACCACTATACCGGCTGTGGCTGTACCACTATACCGGCTCCACTGACTTCTATACCGGCTGTTGCTGTACCAATATACCGGCTGTTGCTGTACCACTATACCGGCTGTTGCTGTACCACTATACCGGCTGTTGCATACCACTATACCGGCTGTTGCTGTACCACTATACCGGCTGTTGCTGTACCACTATACCGGCTCCACTGACCACTATACCGGCTGTTTCTGTACCACTATACCGGCTGTTGCTGTACCACTATACCGGCTCCACTGCCAACTATACCGGCTGATGCTGTACCACTATACCGGCTCCACTAACCACTATACCGGCTGTTGCTGTACCACTATACCGGCTGTTGCTGTACCACTATACCAGCTGTTGCTGTACCACTATACCGGCTGTTGCTGTACCACTATACCGGCTCCACTGACCACTATACCGGCTCCACTGACCACTATACCGGCTCCACTGACCACTATACCGGCTGTTTCTGTACCACTATACCGGCTGTTGCTGTACCACTATACCGGCTCCACTGACCACTATACCGGCTGTTGCTGTACCACTATACCGGCTGTTGCTGTACCACTATACCGGCTGTTGCTGTACCACTATACCGGCTCCACTGACCACTATACCGGCTGTTGCTGTACCACTATACCGGCTGTGGCTGTACCACTATACCGGCTCCACTGACTTCTATACCGGCTGTTGCTGTACCAATATACCGGCTGTTGCTGTACCACTATACCGGCTGTTGCTGTACCACTATACTGGCTGTTGCATACCACTATACCGGCTGTTGCTGTACCACTATACCGGCTGTTGCTGTACCACTATACCGGCTCCACTGACCACTATACCGGCTGTTGCATACCACTATACTGGCTGTTGCATACCACTATACCGGCTGTTGCTGCACCACTATACCGGCTGTTGCTGTACCACTATACCGGCTCCACTGACCACTATACCGGCTGTTGCTGTACCACTATACCGGCTGTTGCATACCACTATACTGGCTGTTGCTGTACCACTATACCGGCTGTTGCCGTACCACTATACCGGCTGTTGCTGTACCACTATACCGGCTGTTGCTGTACCACTATACCCGCTCCACTGACCACTATACCGGCTGTTGCTGTACCACTATACCGGCTCCACTGGCCACTATACCGGCTGTTGCTGTACCACTATACCGGCTGTTGCTGTACCACTATACCGGCTGTTGCTGTACCACTATACCGGCTGTTGCTGTACCACTATACCGGCTGTTCCTGTACCACTATACCCGCAGCACTGACCACTAAACCGGCTGTTGATGTACCACTATACCGGCTGTTGCTGTACCACTATACCGGCTGTTGCTGTACCACTATACCGGCTGTTGCTGTACCACTATACCCGCTCCACTGACCACTATACCGGCTGTTGCTGTACCACTATACCGGCTCCACTGGCCACTATACCGGCTGTTCCTGTACCACTATACCCGCAGCACTGACCATTAAACCGGCTGTTGATGTACCACTATACCGGCTGTTGCTGTACCACTATACCGGCTGTTGCTGTACCACTATACCGGCTGTTGCTGTACCACTATACCCGCTCCACTGACCACTATACCGGCTGTTGCTGTACCACTATACCGGCTGTTGCTGTCCCACTATACCGGTTGTTGCTGTACCACTATACCGGCTGTTGCTGTACCACTATACCGGCTGTTGCTGTACCACTATACCGGCTGTTCCTGTACCACTATACTTGCTCCACTGACCTCTATACCGGCTGTTGCTGTACCACTATACCGGCTGTTGCTGTACCACTATACCGGCTCCACTGGCCACTATACCGGCTATTGCTGTACCACTATACCGGCTGTTGCTGTACCACTATAACGGCTCCACTGGCCACTATACCGGCTGTTGCTGTACCACTATACCGGCTGTTGCTGTACCACTATACCGGCTGTAGCTGTACCACTATACCGGCTGTTGCTGTACCACTATACCCGCTCCACTGACCACTATACCGGCTGTTGCTGTACCACTATACCGGCTGTTGCTGTACCACTATACCTGCTCCACTCACCACTATACCGGCTGTTGCTGTACCACTATACCGGCTCCACTGGCCACTATACCGGCTGTTGCTGTACCACTATACCGGCTGTTGTTGTACCACTATACCGGCTGTTGCTGTACCACTATACCAGCTGTTGCTGTACCACTATACCGGCTCCACTGACCACTATACCGGCTGTTGCTGTACCACTATACCGGCTGTTGCTGTACCACTTACCGGCTGTTGATGTACCACTATACCGGCTGTTGCTGTAAGACTATACCTGCTCCACTGACCACTATAGCGGCTGTTGCTGTACCACTATACCGGCTGTTGCTGTACCACTATACCGGCTGTTGCTGTGCCACTATACCGGCTGTTGCTGTACGACTATACCGGCTCCACTGACCACTATACCGGCTGTTGCTGTACCACTATACCGGCTGTTGCTGTACCACTATACCGGCTGTTGCTGTACCACTATACCGGCTGTTGCTGTACCACTATACCGGCTTTTGCTGTACCACTATAACGGCTGTTGCTGTACCACTATACCGGCTGTTGCTGTACCACTATACCGGCTGTTGCTGTACCACTATACCGGCTGTTGCTGTACCACTATACCGGCTCCACTGACCACTATACCGGCTGTTGCTGTACCACTATACCGGCTCCACTGACCACTATACCGGCTCCACTGACCACTATACCGGCTCCACTGACCACTATACCGGCTGTTGCTGTACCACTATACCGGCTGTTGCTGTACCACTATACCGGCTCCACTGACCACTATACCGGCTGTTTCTGTACCACTATACCGGCTGTTGCTGTACCACTATACCGGCTCCACTGACCACTATACCGGCTGTTGCTGTACCACTATACCGGCTGTTGCTGTACCACTATACCGGCTGTTGCTGTACCACTATACCGGCTGTTGCTGTACCACTATACCGGCTGTTGCTGTACCACTATACCGGCTGTTGCTGTACCACTATACCGGCTCCACTGACCACTATACCGGCTCCACTGACCACTATACCGGCTCCACTGACCACTATACCGGCTCCACTGACCACTATACCGGCTGTTTCTGTACCACTATACCGGCTGTTGCTTTACCACTATACCGGCTCCACTGACCACTATACCGGCTGTTGATGTACCACTATACCGGCTGTTGCAGTACCACTATACCGGCTGTTGCTGTACCACTATACGGGCTCCACTGACCACTATACCGGCTGTTGCATACCACTATACCGGCTGTTGCATACCACTATACCGGCAGTTGCTGTACCACTATACCGGCTGTTGTTGTACCACTATACCGGCTCCACTGACCACTATACCGGCTGTTGCTGTACCACTATACCGGCTGTTGCATACCACTATACCGGCTGTTGCTGTACCACTATACCGGCTGTTGCTGTACCACTATACCGGCTGTTGCTGTACCACTATACCGGCTGTTGCTGTACCACTATACTGGCTCCACTGACCACTATGCCGGCTGTTGCTGTACCACTATACCGGCTGTTGCTGTACCACTATACCGGCTGTTGCTGTTCCACTATACCGGCTCCACTGACCACTATGTATACCAGCTGTTGCTGTACCACTATACCGGCTGTTGTTGTACCACTATACCGGCTGTTGCTGTACCACTATACCAGCTGTTGCTGTACCACTATACCGGCTCCACTGACCACTATACCGGCTGTTGCTGTACCACTATACCGGCTGTTGCATACCACTATACCGGTTGTTGCTGTACCACTATACCGGCTGTTGCTGTACCACTATACCAGCTGTTGCTGTACGACTATACCGGCTGTTGCTGTACGACTATACCGGCTGTTGCTGTACCACTATACCGGCTCAACTGGCCACTATACCGGCTGTTGCTGTACCACTATACCGGCTGTTGCTGTACCACAATACCCGCTCCACTGACCACTATACCGGCTGTTGCTGTACCACTATACCGGCTCCACTGGCCACTATACCGGCTGTTGCTGTACCACTATACCGGCTGTTGCTGTACCACTATACCGGCTGTTGCTGTACCACTATACCGGCTGTTGCTGTACCACTATACCGGCTGTTCCTGTACCACTATACCCGCAGCACTGACCACTATACTGGCTGTTGCTGTACCACTATACCGGCTGTTGCTGTACCACTATACCGGCTGTTGCTGTACCACTATAACGGCTGTTGCTGTACCACTATACTCGCTCCACTGACCACTATACCGGCTGTTGCTGTACCACTATACCGGCTCCACTGGCCACTATACCGGCTGTTGCTGTACCACTATACCGGCTGTTGCTGTACCACTATACCGACTGTTGCTGTACCACTATACCGGCTGTTGATGTACCACTATACCGGATGTTGATGTACGACTATACCGGCTCCACTGACCACTATACCGGCGGTTGCTGTACCACTATACCGGCTGTTGCATACCACTATACCGGCTGTTGCTGTACCACTATACCGGCTCCACTGGCCACTATACCGGCTGTTGCTGTACCACTATACCGGCTGTTGCTGTACCACTATACCGGCTGTTGCTGTACCACTATAACGGCTGTTGCTGTACCACTATACTCGCTCCACTGACCACTATACTGGCTGTTGCTGTACCACTATACCG
Source organism: Chirona hameri (assembly GCA_036785665.1). Taxonomy (NCBI): domain Eukaryota; kingdom Metazoa; phylum Arthropoda; class Thecostraca; order Balanomorpha; family Balanidae; genus Chirona; species Chirona hameri. The sequence continues at coordinate 309,808 of JAXIVJ010000055.1, forward strand.
GCTCCACTGGCCACTATACCGGCTGTTGCTGTACCACTATACCGGCTGTTGCTGTACCACTATACCGACTGTTGCTGTACCACTATACCGGCTGTTGATGTACCACTATACCGGATGTTGATGTACGACTATACCGGCTCCACTGACCACTATACCGGCGGTTGCTGTACCACTATACCGGCTGTTGCATACCACTATACCGGCTGTTGCTGTACCACTATACCGGCTCCACTGGCCACTATACCGGCTGTTGCTGTACCACTATACCGGCTGTTGTTGTACCACTATACCGGCTGTTGCTGTACCACTATACCAGCTGTTGCTGTACCACTATACCGGCTCCACTGACCACTATACCGGCTGTTGCTGTACCACTATACCGGCTGTTGCTGTACCACTATACCGGCTGTTGCTGTACCACTTACCGGCTGTTGCTGTACCACTATACCGGCTGTTGCTGTACGACTATACTGGCTCCACTGACCACTATAGCGGCTGTTGCTGTACCACTATACCGGCTGTTGCTGTACCACTATACCGGCTGTTGCTGTGCCACTATACCGGCTGTTGCTGTACGACTATACCGGCTCCACTGACCACTATACCGGCTGTTGCTGTACCACTATACCGGCTGTTGCTGTACCACTATACCGGCTGTTGCTGTACCACTATACCGGCTGTTGCTGTACCACTATACCGGCTGTTGCTGTACCACTATACCGGCTGTTGCTGTACCACTATACCGGCTGTTGCTGTACCACTATACCGGCTCCACTGACCACTATACCGGCTCTTGCTGTACCACTATACCGGCTCCACTGACCACTATACCGGCTCCACTGACCACTATACCGGCTCCACTGACCACTATACCGGCTGTTTCTGTACCACTATAACGGCTGTTGCTGTACCACTATACCGGCTCCACTGACCACTATACCGGCTGTTGCTGTACCACTATACCGGCTGTTGCTGTACCACTATACCGGCTCCACTGGCCACTATACCGGCTGTTGCTGTACCACTATACCGGCTGTTGCTGTACCACTATACCGGCTCCACTGGCCACTATACCGGCTGTTGCTGTACCACTATACCGGCTGTTGCTGTACCACTATACCGGCTGTAGCTGTACCACTATACCGGCTGTTGCTGTACCACTATACCCGCTCCACTGACCACTATACCGGCTGTTGCTGTACCACTATACCGGCTGTTGCTGTACCACTATACCCTCTCCACTGACCACTATACCGGCTGTTGCTGTACCACTATACCGGCTCCACTGGCCACTATACCGGCTGTTGCTGTACCACTATACCGGCTGTTGTTGTACCACTATACCGGATGTTGCTGTACCACTATACCAGCTGTTGCTGTACCACTATACCGGCTCCACTGACCACTATACCGGCTGTTGCTGTACCACTATACCGGCTGTTGCTGTACCACTTACCGGCTGTTGCTGTACCACTATACCGGCTGTTGCTGTAAGACTATACCTGCTCCACTGACCACTATAGCGGCTGTTGCTGTACCACTATACCGGCTGTTGCTGTACCACTATAACGGCTGTTGCTGTGCCACTATACCGGCTGTTGCTGTACGACTATACCGGCTCCACTGACCACTATACCGGCTGTTGCTGTACCACTGTACCGGCTGTTGCTGTACCACTATACCGGCTGTTGCTGTACCACTATACCGGCTGTTGCTGTACCACTATTCCGGCTGTTGCTGTACCACTATACCAGCTTTTGCTGTACCACTATACTGGCTGTTGCTGTACCACTATACCGGCTGTTGCTGTACCACTATACCGGCTGTTGCTGTACCACTATACCGGCTGTTGCTGTACCACTATACCGGCTGTTGCTGTACCACTATACCGGCTGTTGCTGTACCACTATACCGGCTCCACTGACCACTATACCGGCTGTTTCTGTACCACTATACCGGCTGTTGCTGTACCACTATACCGGCTCCACTGACCACTATACCGGCTGTTGCTGTACCACTATACCGGCTGTTGCTGTACCACTATACCGGCTCCACTGACCACTATACCGGCTGTTGCTGTACCACTATACCGGCTGTTGCTGTACCACTATACCGGCTGTTGCTGTACCACTATACCGGTTGTTGCTGTACCACTTACCGGCTGTTGCTGTACGACTATACCGGCTGTTGCTGTACGACTATACCGGCTCCAATGACCACTATAGCAGCTGTTGCAGTACCACTATACCAGCTGTTGCTGTACCACTATACCGGCTGTTGCTGTACCACTATACCGGCTGTTGCTGTACCACTATACCGGCTGTTGCTGTACCACTATACCGGCTGTTGCTGTACCACTATACCGGCTGTTGCTGTACCACTATACCGGCTGTTGCATACCACTATACCGGCTGTTGCATACCACTATACCGGCTGTTGCTGTACCACTATACCGGCTACACTGACCACTATACCGGCTGTTGCATACCACTATACCGGCTGTTGCATACCACTATACCGGCTGTTACTGTACCACTATACCGGCTGTTGCTGTACCACTATACCGGCTGTTGCTGTACCACTATACCGGCTGTTGCTGTACCACTATACCGGCTCCACTGACCACTATACCGGCTGTTGCTGTACCACTATACCGGCTGTTGCTGTACCACTATAGCGGCTGTTGCTGTACCACTATACTAGCTGTTGCTGTACCACTATACCGGCTCCACTGACCACTATACCGGCTGTTGCTGTACCACTATACCGGCTGTTGCATACCACTATACCGGTTGTTGCTGTACCACTATACCGGCTGTTGCTGTACCACTATACCGGCTGTTGCTGTACCACTATACCGGCTGTTGCTGTACCACTATACCGGCTGTTGCTGTACCACTATACCGGCTGTTGCTGTACCACTATACCGGCTGTTGCTGTACCACTATACCGGCTCCACTGACCACTATACCGCCTGTTGCTGTACCACTATACCGGCTGTTGCTGTACCACTATACCGGCTCCACTGACCACTATACCGGCTCCACTGACCACTATACCGGCTGTTGTTGTACCACTATACCGGCTGTTGCTGTACCACTATACCGGCTCCACTGACCACTATACCGGCTCCACTGACCACTATACCGGCTCCACTGACCACTATACCGGCTCCACTGACCACTATACCGGCTGTTTCTGTGCCACTATAACGGCTGTTGCTGTACCACTATACCGGCTCCACTGACCACTATACCGGCTGTTGCTGTACCACTATACCGGCTGTTGCATACCACTATACCGGCTGTTGCTGTACCACTATACCGGCTGTTGCTGTACCACTATACCGGCTGTTGCTGTACCACTATACCGGCTGTTGCTGTACCACTATACTGGCTCCACTGACCACTATGCCGGCTGTTGCTGTACCACTATACCGGCTGTTGCTGTACCACTATACCGGCTGTTGCTGTTCCACTATACCGGCTCCACTGACCACTATGTATACCAGCTGTTGCTGTACCACTATACCGGCTGTTGTTGTACCACTATACCGGCTGTTGCTGTACCACTATACCAGCTGTTGCTGTACCACTATACCGGCTCCACTGACCACTATACCGGCTGTTGCTGTACCACTATACCGGCTGTTGCATACCACTATACCGGTTGTTGCTGTACCACTATACCGGCTGTTGCTGTACCACTATACCAGCTGTTGCTGTACGACTATACCGGCTGTTGCTGTACGACTATACCGGCTGTTGCTGTACCACTATACCGGCTCAACTGGCCACTATACCGGCTGTTGCTGTACCACTATACCGGCTGTTGCTGTACCACAATACCCGCTCCACTGACCACTATACCGGCTGTTGCTGTACCACTATACCGGCTCCACTGGCCACTATACCGGCTGTTGCTGTACCACTATACCGGCTGTTGCTGTACCACTATACCGGCTGTTGCTGTACCACTATACCGGCTGTTGCTGTACCACTATACCGGCTGTTCCTGTACCACTATACCCGCAGCACTGACCACTATACTGGCTGTTGCTGTACCACTATACCGGCTGTTGCTGTACCACTATACCGGCTGTTGCTGTACCACTATAACGGCTGTTGCTGTACCACTATACTCGCTCCACTGACCACTATACCGGCTGTTGCTGTACCACTATACCGGCTCCACTGGCCACTATACCGGCTGTTGCTGTACCACTATACCGGCTGTTGCTGTACCACTATACCGACTGTTGCTGTACCACTATACCGGCTGTTGATGTACCACTATACCGGATGTTGATGTACGACTATACCGGCTCCACTGACCACTATACCGGCGGTTGCTGTACCACTATACCGGCTGTTGCATACCACTATACCGGCTGTTGCTGTACCACTATACCGGCTCCACTGGCCACTATACCGGCTGTTGCTGTACCACTATACCGGCTGTTGCTGTACCACTATACCGGCTGTTGCTGTACCACTATAACGGCTGTTGCTGTACCACTATACTCGCTCCACTGACCACTATACCGGCTGTTGCTGTACCACTATACCGGCTCCACTGGCCACTATACCGGCTGTTGCTGTACCACTATACCGGCTGTTGCTGTACCACTATACCGACTGTTGCTGTACCACTATACCGGCTGTTGATGTACCACTATACCGGATGTTGATGTACGACTATACCGGCTCCACTGACCACTATACCGGCGGTTGCTGTACCACTATACCGGCTGTTGCATACCACTATACCGGCTGTTGCTGTACCACTATACCGGCTTTACTGGCCACTATACCGGCTGTTGCTGTACCACTATACCGGCTGTTGTTGTACCACTATACCGGCTGTTGCTGTACCACTATACCAGCTGTTGCTGTACCACTATACCGGCTCCACTGACCACTATACCGGCTGTTGCTGTACCACTATACCGGCTGTTGCTGTACCACTATACCGGCTGTTGCTGTACCACTTACCGGCTGTTGCTGTACCACTATACCGGCTGTTGCTGTACGACTATACTGGCTCCACTGACCACTATAGCGGCTGTTGCTGTACCACTATACCGGCTGTTGCTGTACCACTATACCGGCTGTTGCTGTGCCACTATACCGGCTGTTGCTGTACGACTATACCGGCTCCACTGACCACTATACCGGCTGTTGCTGTACCACTATACCGGCTGTTGCTGTACCACTATACCGGCTGTTGCTGTACCACTATACCGGCTGTTGCTGTACCACTATACCGGTTGTTGCTGTACCACTATACCGGCTGTTGCTGTACCACTATACCGGCTGTTGCTGTACCACTATACCGGCTCCACTGACCACTATACCGGCTCTTGCTGTACCACTATACCGGCTCCACTGACCACTATACCGGCTCCACTGACCACTATACCGGCTCCACTGACCACTATACCGGCTGTTTCTGTACCACTATAACGGCTGTTGCTGTACCACTATACCGGCTCCACTGACCACTATACCGGCTGTTGCTGTACCACTATACCGGCTGTTGCTGTACCACTATACCGGCTCCACTGGCCACTATACCGGCTGTTGCTGTACCACTATACCGGCTGTTGCTGTACCACTATACCGGCTCCACTGGCCACTATACCGGCTGTTGCTGTACCACTATACCGGCTGTTGCTGTACCACTTTACCGGCTGTAGCTGTACCACTATACCGGCTGTTGCTGTACCACTATACCCGCTCCACTGACCACTATACCGGCTGTTGCTGTACCACTATACCGGCTGTTGCTGTACCACTATACCGGCTCCACTGGCCACTATACCGGCTGTTGCTGTACCACTATACCGGCTGTTGCTGTACCACTATACCGGCTGTAGCTGTACCACTATACCGGCTGTTGCTGTACCACTATACCCGCTCCACTGACCACTATACCGGCTGTTGCTGTACCACTTACCGGCTGTTGCTGTACCACTATACCGGCTGTTGCTGTAAGACTATACCTGCTCCACTGACCACTATAGCGGCTGTTGCTGTACCACTATACCGGCTGTTGCTGTACCACTATAACGGCTGTTGCTGTGCCACTATACCGGCTGTTGCTGTACGACTATACCGGCTCCACTGACCACTATACCGGCTGTTGCTGTACCACTGTACCGGCTGTTGCTGTACCACTATACCGGCTGTTGCTGTACCATTATACCGGCTGTTGCTGTACCACTATTCCGGCTGTTGCTGTACCACTATACCAGCTTTTGCTGTACCACTATACTGGCTGTTGCTGTACCACTATACCGGCTGTTGCTGTACCACTATACCGGCTGTTGCTGTACCACTATACCGGCTGTTGCTATACCACTATACCGGCTGTTGCTGTACCACTATACCGGCTGTTGCTGTACCACTATACCGGCTCCACTGACCACTATACCGGCTGTTTCTGTACCACTATACCGGCTGTTGCTGTACCACTATACCGGCTCCACTGACCACTATACCGGCTGTTGCTGTACCACTATACCGGCTGTTGCTGTACCACTATACCGGCTGTTGCTGTACCACTATACCGGCTCCACTAACCACTATACCGGCTGTTGCTGTACCACTATACCGGCTGTTGCTGTACCACTATACCGGCTGTTGCTGTACCACTATACCGGCTGTTGCTGTACCACTATACCGGCTGTTGCTGTACCACTATACCGACTCCACTGACCACTATACCGGCTCCACTGACCACTATACCGGCTCCACTGACCACTATACCGGCTGTTTCTGTACCACTATACCGGCTTTTGCTGTACCACTATACCGGCTCCACTGACCACTATACCGGCTGTTGCTGTACCACTATACCGGCTGTTGCTGTACCACTATACCGGCTCCACTGACCACTATACCGGCTGTTGCTGTACCACTATACCGGCTGTTGCTGTACCACTATACCGGCTGTTGCTGTACCACTATACCGGTTGTTGCTGTACCACTTACCGGCTGTTGCTGTACGACTATACCGGCTGTTGCTGTACGACTATACCGGCTCCAATGACCACTATAGCAGCTGTTGCAGTACCACTATACCAGCTGTTGCTGTACCACTATACCGGCTGTTGCTGTACCACTATACCGGCTGTTGCTGTACCACTATACCGGCTGTTGCTGTACCACTATACCGGCTGTTGCTGTACCACTATACCGGCTGTTGCTGTACCACTATACCGGCTGTTGCATACCACTATACCGGCTGTTGCATACCACTATACCGGCTGTTGCTGTACCACTATACCGGCTCCACTGACCACTATACCGGCTGTTGCATACCACTATACCGGCTGTTGCATACCACTATACCGGCTGTTGCTGTACCACTATACCGGCTGTTGCTGTACCACTATACCGGCTGTTGCTGTACCACTATACCGGCTGTTGCTGTACCACTATACCGGCTCCACTGACCACTATACCGGCTGTTGCTGTACCACTATACCGGCTGTTGCTGTACCACTATAGCGGCTGTTGCTGTACCACTATGCTAGCTGTTGCTGTACCACTATACCGGCTCCACTGACCACTATACCGGCTGTTGCTGTACCACTATACCGGCTCCACTGACCACTATACCGGTTGTTGCTGTACCACTATACCGGCTGTTGCATACCACTATACCGGTTGTTGCTGTACCACTATACCGGCTGTTGCTGTACCACTATACCGGCTGTTGCTGTACCACTATACCGGCTGTTGCTGTACCACTATACCGGCTGTTGCTGTACCACTATACCGGCTGTTGCTGTACCACTATACCGGCTGTTGCTGTACCACTATACCGGCTCCACTGACCACTATACCGCCTGTTGCTGTACCACTATACCGGCTGTTGCTGTACCACTATACCGGCTCCACTGACCACTATACCGGCTCCACTGACCACTATACCGGCTGTTGTTGTACCACTATACCGGCTGTTGCTGTACCACTATACCGGCTCCACTGACCACTATACCGGCTCCACTGACCACCATACCGGCTCCACTGACCACTATACCGGCTCCACTGACCACTATACCGGCTGTTTCTGTACCACTATAACGGCTGTTGCTGTACCACTATACCGGCTCCACTGACCACTATACCGGCTGTTGCTGTACCACTATACCGGCTGTTGCATACCACTATACCGGCTATTGCTGTACCACTATACCGGCTGTTGCTGTACCACTATACCGGCTGTTGCTGTACCACTATACCGGCTGTTGCTGTACCACTATACCGGCTCCACTGACCACTATACCGGCTGTTGCTGTACCACTATACCGGCTGTTGCATACCACTATACCGGTTGTTGCTGTACCACTATACCGGCTGTTGCTGTACCACTATACCAGCTGTTGCTGTACGACTATACCGGCTGTTGCTGTACGACTATACCGGCTGTTGCTGTACCACTATACCGGCTCAACTGGCCACTATACCGGCTGTTGCTGTACCACTATACCGGCTGTTGCTGTACCACAATACCCGCTCCACTGACCACTATACTGGCTGTTGCTGTACCACTATACCGGCTCCACTGGCCACTATACCGGCTGTTGCTGTACCACTATACCGGCTGTTGCTGTACCACTATACCGGCTGTTGCTGTACCACTATACCGGCTGTTGCTGTACCACTATACCGGCTGTTCCTGTACCACTATACCCGCAGCACTGACCACTATACTGGCTGTTGCTGTACCACTATACCGGCTGTTGCTGTACCACTATACCGGCTGTTGCTGTACCACTATAACGGCTGTTGCTGTACCACTATAACGGCTGTTGCTGTACCACTATACTCGCTCCACTGACCACTATACCGGCTGTTGCTGTACCACTATACCGGCTCCACTGGCCACTATACCGGCTGTTGCTGTACCACTATACCGGCTGTTGCTGTACCACTATACCGACTGTTGCTGTACCACTATACCGGCTGTTGATGTACCACTATACCGGATGTTGATGTACGACTATACCGGCTCCACTGACCACTATACCGGCGGTTGCTGTACCACTATACCGGCTGTTGCATACCACTATACCGGCTGTTGCTGTACCACTATACCGGCTCCACTGGCCACTATACCGGCTGTTGCTGTACCACTATACCGGCTGTTGTTGTACCACTATACCGGCTGTTGCTGTACCACTATACCAGCTGTTGCTGTACCACTATACCGGCTCCACTGACCACTATACCGGCTGTTGCTGTACCACTATACCGGCTGTTGCTGTACCACTATACCGGCTGTTGCTGTACCACTTACCGGCTGTTGCTGTACCACTATACCGGCTGTTGCTGTACGACTATACCGGCTCCACTGACCACTATACCGGCTGTTGCTGTACCACTATACCGGCTGTTGCTGTACCACTATACCGGCTGTTGCTGTACCACTATACCGGCTGTTGCTGTACCACTATACCGGCTGTTGCTGTACCACTATACCGGCTGTTGCTGTACCACTATACCGGCTGTTGCTGTACCACTATACCGGCTCCACTGACCACTATACCGGCTCTTGCTGTACCACTATACCGGCTCCACTGACCACTATACCGGCTCCACTGACCACTATACCGGCTCCACTGACCACTATACCGGCTGTTTCTGTACCACTATAATTGCTGTTGCTGTACCACTATACCGGCTCCACTGACCACTATACCGGCTGTTGCTGTACCACTATACCGGCTGTTGCTGTACCACTATACCGGCTCCACTGGCCACTATACCGGCTGTTGCTGTACCACTATACCGGCTGTTGCTGTACCACTATACCGGCTCCACTGGCCACTATACCGGCTGTTGCTGTACCACTATACCGGCTGTTGCTGTACCACTATACCGGCTGTAGCTGTACCACTATACCGGCTGTTGCTGTACCACTATACCCGCTCCACTGACCACTATACCGGCTGTTGCTGTACCACTATACCGGCTGTTGCTGTACCACTATACCCTCTCCACTGACCACTATACCGGCTGTTGCTGTACCACTATACCGGCTCCACTGGCCACTATACCGGCTGTTGCTGTACCACTATACCGGCTGTTGTTGTACCACTATACCGGATGTTGCTGTACCACTATACCAGCTGTTGCTGTACCACTATACCGGCTCCACTGACCACTATACCGGCTGTTGCTGTACCACTATACCGGCTGTTGCTGTACCACTTACCGGCTGTTGCTGTACCACTATACCGGCTGTTGCTTTAAGACTATACCTGCTCCACTGACCACTATAGCGGCTGTTGCTGTACCACTATACCGGCTGTTGCTGTACCACTATAACGGCTGTTGCTGTGCCACTATACCGGCTGTTGCTGTACGACTATACCGGCTCCACTGACCACTATACCGGCTGTTGCTGTACCACTGTACCGGCTGTTGCTGTACCACTATACCGGCTGTTGCTGTACCACTATACCGGCTGTTGCTGTACCACTATTCCGGCTGTTGCTGTACCACTATACCAGCTTTTGCTGTACCACTATACTGGCTGTTGCTGTACCACTATACCGGCTGTTGCTGTACCACTATACCGGCTGTTGCTGTACCACTATACCGGCTGTTGCTGTACCACTATACCGGCTGTTGCTGTACCACTATACCGGCTGTTGCTGTACCACTATACCGGCTCCACTGACCACTATACCGGCTGTTTCTGTACCACTATACCGGCTGTTGCTGTACCACTATACCGGCTCCACTGACCACTATACCGGCTGTTGCTGTACCACTATACCGGCTGTTGCTGTACCACTATACCGGCTGTTGCTGTACCACTATACCGGCTCCACTAACCACTATACCGGCTGTTGCTGTACCACTATACCGGCTGTTGCTGTACCACTATACCGGCTGTTGCTGTACCACTATACCGGCTGTTGCTGTACCACTATACCGGCTGTTGCTGTACCACTATACCGACTCCACTGACCACTATACCGGCTCCACTGACCACTATACCGGCTCTACTGACCACTATACCGGCTGTTTCTGTACCACTATACCGGCTTTTGCTGTACCACTATACCGGCTCCACTGACCACTATACCGGCTGTTGCTGTACCACTATACCGGCTGTTGCTGTACCACTATACCGGCTCCACTGACCACTATACCGGCTGTTGCTGTACCACTATACCGGCTGTTGCTGTACCACTATACCGGCTGTTGCTGTACCACTATACCGGTTGTTGCTGTACCACTTACCGGCTGTTGCTGTACGACTATACCGGCTGTTGCTGTACGACTATACCGGCTCCAATGACCACTATAGCAGCTGTTGCAGTACCACTATACCAGCTGTTGCTGTACCACTATACCGGCTGTTGCTGTACCACTATACCGGCTGTTGCTGTACCACTATACCGGCTGTTGCTGTACCACTATACCGGCTGTTGCTGTACCACTATACCGGCTGTTGCTGTACCACTATACCGGCTGTTGCATACCACTATACCGGCTGTTGCATACCACTATACCGGCTGTTGCTGTACCACTATACCGGCTCCACTGACCACTATACCGGCTGTTGCATACCACTATACCGGCTGTTGCATACCACTATACCGGCTGTTGCTGTACCACTATACCGGCTGTTGCTGTACCACTATACCGGCTGTTGCTGTACCACTATACCGGCTGTTGCTGTACCACTATACCGGCTCCACTGACCACTATACCGGCTGTTGCTGTACCACTATACCGGCTGTTGCTGTACCACTATAGCGGCTGTTGCTGTACCACTATACTAGCTGTTGCTGTACCACTATACCGGCTCCACTGACCACTATACCGGCTGTTGCTGTACCACTATACCGGCTCCACTGACCACTATACCGGTTGTTGCTGTACCACTATACCGGCTGTTGCATACCACTATACCGGTTGTTGCTGTACCACTATACCGGCTGTTGCTGTACCACTATACCGGCTGTTGCTGTACCACTATACCGGCTGTTGCTGTACCACTATACCGGCTGTTGCTGTACCACTATACCGGCTGTTGCTGTACCACTATACCGGCTGTTGCTGTACCACTATACCGGCTCCACTGACCACTATACCGCCTGTTGCTGTACCACTATACCGGCTGTTGCTGTACCACTATACCGGCTCCACTGACCACTATACCGGCTCCACTGACCACTATACCGGCTGTTGTTGTACCACTATACCGGCTGTTGCTGTACCACTATACCGGCTCCACTGACCACTATACCGGCTCCTCTGACCACTATACCGGCTGTTGCTGTACCACTATACCGGCTGTTGTTGTACCACTATACCGGCTCCACTGACCACTATACCGGCTGTTTCTGTACCACTATACCGGCTGTTGCTGTACCACTATACCGGCTCCACTGACCACTATACCGGCTGTTGCTGTACCACTATACCGGCTGTTGCTGTACCACTATACCGGCTGTTGCTGTACCACTATACCGGCTCCACTGACCACTATACCGGCTGTTGCTGTACCACTATACCGGCTGTGGCTGTACCACTATACCGGCTCCACTGACTTCTATACCGGCTGTTTCTGTACCAATATACCGGCTGTTGCTGTACCACTATACCGGCTGTTGCTGTACCACTATACTGGCTGTTGCATACCACTATACCGGCTGTTGCTGTACCACTATACCGGCTGTTGCTGTACCACTATACCGGCTCCACCGACCACTATACCGGCTGTTGCATACCACTATACCGGCTGTTGCTGTACCACTATACCGGCTGTTGCTGTACCACTATAACGGCTGTTGCTGTACCACTATACTCGCTCCACTGACCACTATACCGGCTGTTGCTGTACCACTATACCGGCTCCACTGGCCACTATACCGGCTGTTGCTGTACCACTATACCGGCTGTTGCTGTACCACTATACCGACTGTTGCTGTACCACTATACCGGCTGTTGATGTACCACTATACCGGATGTTGATGTACGACTATACCGGCTCCACTGACCACTATACCGGCGGTTGCTGTACCACTATACCGGCTGTTGCATACCACTATACCGGCTGTTGCTGTACCACTATACCGGCTCCACTGGCCACTATACCGGCTGTTGCTGTACCACTATACCGGCTGTTGCTGTACCACTATACCGGCTGTTGCTGTACCACTATAACGGCTGTTGCTGTACCACTATACTCGCTCCACTGACCACTATACCGGCTGTTGCTGTACCACTATACCGGCTCCACTGGCCACTATACCGGCTGTTGCTGTACCACTATACCGGCTGTTGCTGTACCACTATACCGACTGTTGCTGTACCACTATACCGGCTGTTGATGTACCACTATACCGGATGTTGATGTACGACTATACCGGCTCCACTGACCACTATACCGGCGGTTGCTGTACCACTATACCGGCTGTTGCATACCACTATACCGGCTGTTGCTGTACCACTATACCGGCTCCACTGGCCACTATACCGGCTGTTGCTGTACCACTATACCGGCTGTTGTTGTACCACTATACCGGCTGTTGCTGTACCACTATACCAGCTGTTGCTGTACCACTATACCGGCTCCACTGACCACTATACCGGCTGTTGCTGTACCACTATACCGGCTGTTGCTGTACCACTATACCGGCTGTTGCTGTACCACTTACCGGCTGTTGCTGTACCACTATACCGGCTGTTGCTGTACGACTATACTGGCTCCACTGACCACTATAGCGGCTGTTGCTGTACCACTATACCGGCTGTTGCTGTACCACTATACCGGCTGTTGCTGTGCCACTATACCGGCTGTTGCTGTACGACTATACCGGCTCCACTGACCACTATACCGGCTGTTGCTGTACCACTATACCGGCTGTTGCTGTACCACTATACCGGCTGTTGCTGTACCACTATACCGGCTGTTTCTGTACCACTATACCGGCTGTTGCTGTACCACTATACCGGCTGTTGCTGTACCACTATACCGGCTGTTGCTGTACCACTATACCGGCTCCACTGACCACTATACCGGCTCTTGCTGTACCACTATACCGGCTCCACTGACCACTATACCGGCTCCACTGACCACTATACCGGCTCCACTGACCACTATACCGGCTGTTTCTGTACCACTATAATTGCTGTTGCTGTACCACTATACCGGCTCCACTGACCACTATACCGGCTGTTGCTGTACCACTATACCGGCTGTTGCTGTACCACTATACCGGCTCCACTGGCCACTATACCGGCTATTGCTGTACCACTATACCGGCTGTTGCTGTACCACTATACCGGCTCCACTGGCCACTATACCGGCTGTTGCTGTACCACTATACCGGCTGTTGCTGTACCACTATACCGGCTGTAGCTGTACCACTATACCGGCTGTTGCTGTACCACTATACCCGCTCCACTGACCACTATACCGGCTGTTGCTGTACCACTATACCGGCTGTTGCTGTACCACTATACCCTCTCCACTGACCACTATACCGGCTGTTGCTGTACCACTATACCGGCTCCACTGGCCACTATACCGGCTGTTGCTGTACCACTATACCGGCTGTTGTTGTACCACTATACCGGATGTTGCTGTACCACTATACCAGCTGTTGCTGTACCACTATACCGGCTCCACTGACCACTATACCGGCTGTTGCTGTACCACTATACCGGCTGTTGCTGTACCACTTACCGGCTGTTGCTGTACCACTATACCGGCTGTTGCTTTAAGACTATACCTGCTCCACTGACCACTATAGCGGCTGTTGCTGTACCACTATACCGGCTGTTGCTGTACCACTATAACGGCTGTTGCTGTGCCACTATACCGGCTGTTGCTGTACGACTATACCGGCTCCACTGACCACTATACCGGCTGTTGCTGTACCACTGTACCGGCTGTTGCTGTACCACTATACCGGCTGTTGCTGTACCACTATACCGGCTGTTGCTGTACCACTATTCCGGCTGTTGCTGTACCACTATACCAGCTTTTTCTGTACCACTATACTGGCTGTTGCTGTACCACTATACCGGCTGTTGCTGTACCACTATACCGGCTGTTGCTGTACCACTATACCGGCTGTTGCTGTACCACTATACCGGCTGTTGCTGTACCACTATACCGGCTGTTGCTGTACCACTATACCGGCTCCACTGACCACTATACCGGCTGTTTCTGTACCACTATACCGGCTGTTGCTGTACCACTATACCGGCTCCACTGACCACTATACCGGCTGTTGCTGTACCACTATACCGGCTGTTGCTGTACCACTATACCGGCTGTTGCTGTACCACTATACCGGCTCCACTAACCACTATACCGGCTGTTGCTGTACCACTATACCGGCTGTTGCTGTACCACTATACCGGCTGTTGCTGTACCACTATACCGGCTGTTGCTGTACCACTATACCGGCTGTTGCTGTACCACTATACCGACTCCACTGACCACTATACCGGCTCCACTGACCACTATACCGGCTCCACTGACCACTATACCGGCTGTTTCTGTACCACTATACCGGCTTTTGCTGTACCACTATACCGGCTCCACTGACCACTATACCGGCTGTTGCTGTACCACTATACCGGCTGTTGCTGTACCACTATACCGGCTCCACTGACCACTATACCGGCTGTTGCTGTACCACTATACCGGCTGTTGCTGTACCACTATACCGGCTGTTGCTGTACCACTATACCGGTTGTTGCTGTACCACTTACCGGCTGTTGCTGTACGACTATACCGGCTGTTGCTGTACGACTATACCGGCTCCAATGACCACTATAGCAGCTGTTGCAGTACCACTATACCAGCTGTTGCTGTACCACTATACCGGCTGTTGCTGTACCACTATACCGGCTGTTGCTGTACCACTATACCGGCTGTTGCTGTACCACTATACCGGCTGTTGCTGTACCACTATACCGGCTGTTGCTGTACCACTATACCGGCTGTTGCATACCACTATACCGGCTGTTGCATACCACTATACCGGCTGTTGCTGTACCACTATACCGGCTCCACTGACCACTATACCGGCTGTTGCATACCACTATACCGGCTGTTGCATACCACTATACCGGCTGTTGCTGTACCACTATACCGGCTGTTGCTGTACCACTATACCGGCTGTTGCTGTACCACTATACCGGCTGTTGCTGTACCACTATACCGGCTCCACTGACCACTATACCGGCTGTTGCTGTACCACTATACCGGCTCCACTGACCACTATACCGGTTGTTGCTGTACCACTATACCGGCTGTTGCATACCACTATACCGGTTGTTGCTGTACCACTATACCGGCTGTTGCTGTACCACTATACCGGCTGTTGCTGTACCACTATACCGGCTGTTGCTGTACCACTATACCGGCTGTTGCTGTACCACTATACCGGCTGTTGCTGTACCACTATACCGGCTGTTGCTGTACCACTATACCGGCTCCACTGACCACTATACCGCCTGTTGCTGTACCACTATACCGGCTGTTGCTGTACCACTATACCGGCTCCACTGACCACTATACCGGCTCCACTGACCACTATACCGGCTGTTGTTGTACCACTATACCGGCTGTTGCTGTACCACTATACCGGCTCCACTGACCACTATACCGGCTCCTCTGACCACTATACCGGCTGTTGCTGTACCACTATACCGGCTGTTGTTGTACCACTATACCGGCTCCACTGACCACTATACCGGCTGTTTCTGTACCACTATACCGGCTGTTGCTGTACCACTATACCGGCTCCACTGACCACTATACCGGCTGTTGCTGTACCACTATACCGGCTGTTGCTGTACCACTATACCGGCTGTTGCTGTACCACTATACCGGCTCCACTGACCACTATACCGGCTGTTGCTGTACCACTATACCGGCTGTGGCTGTACCACTATACCGGCTCCACTGACTTCTATACCGGCTGTTTCTGTACCAATATACCGGCTGTTGCTGTACCACTATACCGGCTGTTGCTGTACCACTATACTGGCTGTTGCATACCACTATACCGGCTGTTGCTGTACCACTATACCGGCTGTTGCTGTACCACTATACCGGCTCCACCGACCACTATACCGGCTGTTGCATACCACTATACTGGCTGTTGCATACCACTATACCGGCTGTTGCTGTACCACTATACCGGCTGTTGCTGTACCACTATACCGGCTCCACTGACCACTATACCGGCTGTTGCTGTACCACTATACCGGCTGTTGCATACCACTATACTGGCTGTTGCTGTACCACTATACCGGCTGTTGCCGTACCACTATACCGGCTGTTGCTGTACCACTATACCGGCTGTTGCTGTACCACTATACCCGCTCCACTGACCACTATACCGGCTGTTGCTGTACCACTATACCGGCTCCACTGGCCACTATACCGGCTGTTGCTGTACCACTATACCGGCTGTTGCTGTACCACTATACCGGCTGTTGCTGTACCACTATACCGGCTGTTGCTGTACCACTATACCGGCTGTTCCTGTACCACTATACCCGCAGCACTGACCATTAAACCGGCTGTTGATGTACCACTATACCGGCTGTTGCTGTACCACTATACCGGCTGTTGCTGTACCACTATACCGGCTGTTGCTGTACCACTATACCCGCTCCACTGACCACTATACCGGCTGTTGCTGTACCACTATACCGGCTCCACTGGCCACTATACCGGCTGTTGCTGTACCACTATACCGGCTGTTGCTGTACCACTATACCGGCTGTTGCTGTACCACTATACCGGCTCCACTGGCCACTATACCGGCTGTTGCCGAACCACTATACCAGCTGTTGCTGTACCACAATACCGGCTGTTGCTGTACCACTATACCGGCTGTTGCTGTACCACTATACCTGCTGTTACTGTACCACTATACCGGCTGTTGCTGTACCACTATACCGGCTGTTGCTGTACCACTATACCGGCTGTTGCTGTACCACTATACCGGCTGTTGCTGTACCACTATACCGGCTGTTGCTGTACCACTATACCCGCTCCACTGACCACTATACCGGCTGTTGCTGTACCACTATACCGGCTGTTGCTGTCCCACTATACCGGTTGTTGCTGTACCACTATACCGGCTGTTGCTGTACCACTATACCGGCTGTTGCTGTACCACTATACCGGCTGTTCCTGTACCACTATACTTGCTCCACTGACCTCTATACCGGCTGTTGCTGTACCACTATACCGGCTGTTGCTGTACCATTATACCGGCTCCACTGGCCACTATACCGGCTATTGCTGTACCACTATACCGGCTGTTGCTGTACCACTATAACGGCTCCACTGGCCACTATACCGGCTGTTGCTGTACCACTATACCGGCTGTTGCTGTACCACTATACCGGCTGTAGCTGTACCACTATACCGGCTGTTGCTGTACCACTATACCCGCTCCACTGACCACTATACCGGCTGTTGCTGTACCACTATACCGGCTGTTGCTGTACCACTATACCCGCTCCACTCACCACTATACCGGCTGTTGCTGTACCACTATACCGGCTCCACTGGCCACTATACCGGCTGTTGCTGTACCACTATACCGGCTGTTGTTGTACCACTATACCGGCTGTTGCTGTACCACTATACCCGCTCCACTGACCACTATACTGGCTGTTGCTGTACCACTATACCGGCTCCACTGGCCACTATACCGGCTGTTGCTGTACCACTATACCGGCTGTTGCTGTACCACTATACCGGCTGTTGCTGTACCACTATATCGGCTGTTGCTGTACCACTATACCGGCTGTTCCTGTACCACTATACCCGCAGCACTGACCACTAAACCGGCTGTTGATGTACCACTATACCGGCTGTTGCTGTACCACTATACCGGCTGTTGCTGTACCACTATACTGGCTGTTGCTGTACCACTATACCCGCTCCACTGACCACTATACCGGCTGTTGCTGTACCACTATACCGGCTCCACTGGCCACTATACCGGCTGTTGCTGTACCACTATACCGGCTGTTGCTGTACCACTATACCGGCTGTTGCTGTACCACTATACCTGCTCCACTGACCACTATACTGGCTGTTGCTGTACCACTATACCGGCTCCACTGGCCACTATACCGGCTGTTGCTGTACCACTATACCGGCTGTTGCTGTACCACTATACCGGCTGTTGCTGTACCACTATACCGGCTGTTCCTGTACCACTATACCCGCTCCACTGACCACTATACCGGCTGTTGCTGTACCACTATACAGGCTCTACTGACCACTATACCGGCTGTTGCTGTACCACTATACCGGCTGTTGCTGTGCCACTATACCGGCTGTTGCTGTACGACTATACCGGCTCCACTGACCACTATACCGGCTGTTGCTGTACCACTATACCGGCTGTTGCTGTACCACTATACCGGCTGTTGCTGTACCACTATACCGGCTGTTGCTGTACCACTATACCGGCTTTTGCTGTACCACTATACCGGCTGTTGCTGTACCACTATACCGGCTGTTGCTGTACCACTATACCGGCTGTTGCTGTACCACTATACCGGCTGTTGCTGTACCACTATACCGGCTGTTGCTGTACCACTATACCGGCTCCACTGACCACTATACCGGCTGTTGCTGTACCACTATACCGGCTCCACTGACCACTATACCGGCTCCACTGACCACTATACCGGCTCCACTGACCACTATACCGGCTGTTGCTGTACCACTATACCGGCTGTTGCTGTACCACTATACCGGCTCCACTGACCACTATACCGGCTGTTTCTGTACCACTATACCGGCTGTTGCTGTACCACTATACCGGCTCCACTGACCACTATACCGGCTGTTGCTGTACCACTATACCGGCTGTTGCTGTACCACTATACCGGCTCCACTAACCACTATACCGGCTGTTGCTGTACCACTATACCGGCTGTTGCTGTACCACTATACCGGCTGTTGCTGTACCACTATACCGGCTGTTGCTGTACCACTATACCGGCTCCACTGACCACTATACCGGCTCCACTGACCACTATACCGGCTCCACTGACCACTATACCGGCTCCACTGACCATTATACCGGCTGTTTCTGTACCACTATACCGGCTGTTGCTTTACCACTATACCGGCTCCACTGACCACTATACCGGCTGTTGCTGTACCACTATACCGGCTGTTGCTGTACCACTATACCCGCTCCACTGACCACTATACCGGCTGTTGCTGTACCACTATACCGGCTCCACTGGCCACTATACCGGCTGTTGCTGTACCACTATACCGGCTGTTGCTGTACCACTATACCGGCTGTTGCTGTACCACTATACCTGCTCCACTGACCACTATACTGGCTGTTGCTGTACCACTATACCGGCTCCACTGGCCACTATACCGGCTGTTGCTGTACCACTATACCGGCTGTTGCTGTACCACTATACCGGCTGTTGCTGTACCACTATACCGGCTGTTGCTGTACCACTATACCGGCTGTTCCTGTACCACTATACCCGCTCCACTGACCACTATACCGGCTGTTGCTGTACCACTATACAGGCTCTACTGACCACTATACCGGCTGTTGCTGTACCACTATACCGGCTGTTGCTGTACCACTATACCGGCTGTTGCTGTACCACTATACCGGCTGTTGCTGTACCACTATACCTGCTCCACTGACCACTATACCGGCTGTTGCTGTACCACTATACCGGCTGTTCCTGTACCACTATACCCGCTCCACTGACCACTATACCGGCTGTTGCTGTACCACTATACCGGCTCCACTGACCACTATACCGGCTGTTGCTGTACCACTATACCGGCTGTTGCTGTACCACTATACCGGCTGTTGCTGTACCACTATACCGGCTGTTCCTGTACCACTATACCCGCTCCACTGACCACTATACCGGCTGTTGCTGTACCACTATACCGGCTGTTGCTGTACCACTATACCGGCTGTTGCTGTACCACTATATCAGCTGTTGCTGTACCACTATACCGGCTGTTGCTGTACCACTATACCGGCTCCACTGACCACTATACTGGCTCCACTGACCACTATACCGGCTCCACTGACCACTATACCGGCTCCACTGACCACTATACCGGCTGTTTCTGTACCACTATACCGGCTGTTGCTTTACCACTATACCGGCTCCACTGACCACTATACCGGCTGTTGCTGTACCACTATACCGGCTCCACTGGCCACTATACCGGCTGTTGCTGTACCACTATACCGGCTGTTGTTGTACCACTATACCGGCTGTTGCTGTACCACTATACCAGCTGTTGCTGTACCACTATACCGGCTCCACTGACCACTATACCGGCTGTTGCTGTACCACTATACCGGCTGTTGCTGTACCACTTACCGGCTGTTGCTGTACCACTATACCGGCTGTTGCTGTAAGACTATACCTGCTCCACTGACCACTATAGCGGCTGTTGCTGTACCACTATACCGGCTGTTGCTGTACCACTATAACGGCTGTTGCTGTGCCACTATACCGGCTGTTGCTGTACGACTATACCGGCTCCACTGACCACTATACCGGCTGTTGCTGTACCACTTTACCGGCTGTTGCTGTACCACTATACCGGCTGTTGCTGTACCACTATACCGGCTGTTGCTGTACCACTATTCCGGCTGTTGCTGTACCACTATACCAGCTTTTGCTGTACCACTATACTGGCTGTTGCTGTACCACTATACTGGCTCCACTGACCACTATACCGGCTGTTGCATACCACTATACCGGCTGTTGCATACCACTATACCGGCTGTTGCTGTACCACTATACCGGCTGTTGCTGTACCACTATACCGGCTGTTGCTGTACCACTATACCGGCTGTTGCTGTACCACTATACCGGCTCCACTGACCACTATACCGGCTGTTGCTGTACCACTATACCGGCTGTTGCTGTACCACTATAGCGGCTGTTGCTGTACCACTATACTAGCTGTTGCTGTACCACTATACCGGCTCCACTGACCACTATACCGGCTGTTGCTGTACCACTATACCGGCTCCACTGACCACTATACCGGTTGTTGCTGTACCACTATACCGGCTGTTGCATACCACTATACCGGTTGTTGCTGTACCACTATACCGGCTGTTGCTGTACCACTATACCGGCTGTTGCTGTACCACTATACCGGCTGTTGCTGTACCACTATACCGGCTGTTGCTGTACCACTATACCGGCTGTTGCTGTACCACTATACCGGCTGTTGCTGTACCACTGTACCGGCTCCACTGACCACTATACCGCCTGTTGCTGTACCACTATACCGGCTGTTGCTGTACCACTATACCGGCTCCACTGACCACTATACCGGCTCCACTGACCACTATACCGGCTGTTGTTGTACCACTATACCGGCTGTTGCTGTACCACTATACCGGCTCCACTGACCACTATACCGGCTCCACTGACCACTATACCGGCTGTTGCTGTACCACTATACCGGCTGTTGTTGTACCACTATACCGGCTCCACTAAACCACTATACCGGCTGTTTCTGTACCACTATACCGGCTGTTGCTGTACCACTATACCGGCTCCACTGACCACTATACCGGCTGTTGCTGTACCACTATACTGGCTGTTGCTGTACCACTATACCGGCTGTTGCTGTACCACTATACCGGCTCCACTGACCACTATACCGGCTGTTGCTGTACCACTATACCGGCTGTGGCATACCACTATACCGGCTCCACTGACTTCTATACCGGCTGTTGCTGTACCAATATACCGGCTGTTGCTGTACCACTATACCGGCTGTTTCTGTACCACTATACCGGCTGTTGCATACCACTATACTGGCTGTTGCATACCACTATACCGGCTGTTGCTGTACCACTATACCGGCTGTTGCTGTACCACTATACCGGCTCCACTGACCACTATACCGGCTGTTGCTGTACCACTATACCGGCTGTGGCATACCACTATACCGGCTCCACTGACTTCTATACCGGCTGTTGCTGTACCAATATACCGGCTGTTGCTGTACCACTATACCGGCTGTTTCTGTACCACTATACTGGCTGTTGCATACCACTATACCGGCTGTTGCTGTACCACTATACCGGCTGTTGCTGTACCACTATACCGGCTCCACCGACCACTATACCGGCTGTTGCATACCACTATACTGGCTGTTGCATACCACTATACCGGCTGTTGCTGTACCACTATACCGGCTGTTGCTGTACCACTATACCGGCTCCACTGACCACTATACCGGCTGTTGCTGTACCACTATACCGGCTGTTGCATACCACTATACTGGCTGTTGCTGTACCACTATACCGGCTGTTGCCGTACCACTATACCGGCTGTTGCTGTACCACTATACCGGCTGTTGCTGTACCACTATACCCGCTCCACTGACCACTATACCGGCTGTTGCTGTACCACTATACCGGCTCCACTGGCCACTATACCGGCTGTTGCTGTACCACTATACCGGCTGTTGCTGTACCACTATACCGGCTGTTGCTGTACCACTATACCGGCTGTTGCTGTACCACTATACCGGCTGTTCCTGTACCACTATACCCGCAGCACTGACCATTAAACCGGCTGTTGATGTACCACTATACCGGCTGTTGCTGTACCACTATACCGGCTGTTGCTGTACCACTATACCGGCTGTTGCTGTACCACTATACCCGCTCCACTGACCACTATACCGGCTGTTGCTGTACCACTATACCGGCTCCACTGGCCACTATACCGGCTGTTGCTGTACCACTATACCGGCTGTTGCTGTACCACTATACCGGCTGTTGCTGTACCACTATACCGGCTCCACTGGCCACTATACCGGCTGTTGCCGAACCACTATACCAGCTGTTGCTGTACCACAATACCGGCTGTTGCTGTACCACTATACCGGCTGTTGCTGTACCACTATACCTGCTGTTACTGTACCACTATACCGGCTGTTGCTGTACCACTATACCGGCTGTTGCTGTACCACTATACCGGCTGTTGCGGTACCACTATACCGGCTGTTGCTGTACCACTATACCGGCTGTTGCTGTACCACTATACCCGCTCCACTGACCACTATACCGGCTGTTGCTGTACCACTATACCGGCTGTTGCTGTCCCACTATACCGGTTGTTGCTGTACCACTATACCGGCTGTTGCTGTACCACTATACCGGCTGTTGCTGTACCACTATACCGGCTGTTCCTGTACCACTATACTTGCTCCACTGACCTCTATACCGGCTGTTGCTGTACCACTATACCGGCTGTTGCTGTACCATTATACCGGCTCCACTGGCCACTATACCGGCTATTGCTGTACCACTATACCGGCTGTTGCTGTACCACTATAACGGCTCCACTGGCCACTATACCGGCTGTTGCTGTACCACTATACCGGCTGTTGCTGTACCACTATACCGGCTGTAGCTGTACCACTATACCGGCTGTTGCTGTACCACTATACCCGCTCCACTGACCACTATACCGGCTGTTGCTGTACCACTATACCGGCTGTTGCTGTACCACTATACCCGCTCCACTCACCACTATACCGGCTGTTGCTGTACCACTATACCGGCTCCACTGGCCACTATACCGGCTGTTGCTGTACCACTATACCGGCTGTTGTTGTACCACTATACCGGCTGTTGCTGTACCACTATACCCGCTCCACTGACCACTATACTGGCTGTTGCTGTACCACTATACCGGCTCCACTGGCCACTATACCGGCTGTTGCTGTACCACTATACCGGCTGTTGCTGTACCACTATACCGGCTGTTGCTGTACCACTATATCGGCTGTTGCTGTACCACTATACCGGCTGTTCCTGTACCACTATACCCGCAGCACTGACCACTATACTGGCTGTTGCTGTACCACTATACCGGCTCCACTGGCCACTATACCGGCTGTTGCTGTACCACTATACCGGCTGTTGCTGTACCACTATACCGGCTGTTGCTGTACCACTATACCGGCTGTTGCTGTACCACTATACCGGCTGTTGCTGTACCACTATACCGGCTGTTCCTGTACCACTATACCCGCTCCACTGACCACTATACCGGCTGTTGCTGTACCACTATACAGGCTCTACTGACCACTATACCGGCTGTTGCTGTACCACTATACCGGCTGTTGCTGTTCCACTATACCGGCTGTTGCTGTACGACTATACCGGCTCCACTGACCACTATACCGGCTGTTGCTGTACCACTATACCGGCTGTTGCTGTACCACTATACCGGCTGTTGCTGTACCACTATACCGGCTGTTGCTGTACCACTATACCGGCTTTTGCTGTACCACTATACCGGCTGTTGCTGTACCACTATACCGGCTGTTGCTGTACCACTATACCGGCTGTTGCTGTACCACTATACCGGCTGTTGCTGTACCACTATACCGGCTGTTGCTGTACCACTATACCGGCTCCACTGACCACTATACCGGCTGTTGCTGTACCACTATACCGGCTCCACTGACCACTATACCTGCTCCACTGACCACTATACCGGCTCCACTGACCACTATACCGGCTGTTGCTGTACCACTATACCGGCTGTTGCTGTACCACTATACCGGCTCCACTGACCACTATACCGGCTCCACTGACCACTATACCGGCTCCACTGACCACTATACCGGCTCCACTGACCACTATACCGGCTGTTTCTGTACCACTATACCGGCTGTTGCTTTACCACTATACCGGCTCCACTGACCACTATACCGGCTGTTGCTGTACCACTATACCGGCTGTTGCTGTACCACTATACCGGCTGTTGCTGTACCACTATACCGGCTGTTGCTGTACCACTATACGGGCTCCACTGACCACTATACCGGCTGTTGCATACCACTATACCGGCTGTTGCATACCACTATACCGGCAGTTGCTGTACCACTATACCGGCTGTTGTTGTACCACTATACCGGCTCCACTGACCACTATACCGGCTGTTGCTGTACCACTATACCGGCTGTTGCATACCACTATACCGGCTGTTGCTGTACCCCTATACCGGCTGTTGCTGCACCACTATACCGGCTGTTGCTGTACCACTATACCGGCTGTTGCTGTACCACTATACTGGCTCCACTGACCACTATGCCGGCTGTTGCTGTACCACTATACCGGCTGTTGCTGTACCACTATACCGGCTGTTGCTGTTCCACTATACCGGCTACACTGACCACTATACCAGCTGTTGCTGTACCACTATACCGGCTGTTGTTGTACCACTATACCGGCTGTTGCTGTACCACTATACCAGCTGTTGCTGTACCACTATACCGGCTCCACTGACCACTATACCGGCTGTTGCTGTACCACTATACCGACTATTGCATACCACTATACCGGTTGTTGCTGTACCACTATACCGGCTGTTGCTGTACCACTATACCAGCTGTTGCTGTACGACTATACCGGCTGTTGCTGTACGACTATACCGGCTGTTGCTGTACCACTATACCGGCTCCACTGGCCACTATACCGGCTGTTGCTGTACCACTATACCGGCTGTTGCTGTACCACTATACCCGCTCCACTGACCACTATACCGGCTGTTGCTGTACCACTATACCGGCTCCACTGGCCACTATACCGGCTGTTGCTGTACCACTATACCGGCTGTTGCTGTACCACTATACCGGCTGTTGCTGTACCACTATACCGGCTGTTGCTGTACCACTATACCGGCTGTTCCTGTACCACTATACCCGCAGCACTGACCACTATACCGGCTGTTGCTGTACCACTATACCGGCTGTTGCTGTACCACTATAACGGCTGTTGCTGTACCACTTTTCTCGCTCCACTGACCACTATACCGGCTGTTGCTGTACCACTATACCGGCTCCACTGGCCACTATACCGGCTGTTGCTGTACCACTATACCGGCTGTTGCTGTACCACTATACCGACTGTTGCTGTACCACTATACCGGCTGTTGATGTACCACTATACCGGATGTTGATGTACGACTATACCGGCTGTTGTTGTACCACTATACCGGCTGTTGCTGTACCACTATACCAGCTGTTGCTGTACCACTATACCGGCTCCACTGACCACTATACCGGCTGTTGCTGTACCACTATACCGGCTGTTGCTGTACCACTATACCGGCTGTTGCTGTACCACTTACCGGCTGTTGCTGTACCACTATACCGGCTGTTGCTGTACGACTATACTGGCTCCACTGACCACTATAGCGGCTGTTGCTGTACCACTATACCGGCTGTTGCTGTACCACTATACCGGCTGTTGCTGTGCCACTATACCGGCTGTTGCTGTACGACTATACCGGCTCCACTGACCACTATACCGGCTGTTGCTGTACCACTATACCGGCTGTTGCTGTACCACTATACCGGCTGTTGCTGTACCACTATACCGGCTGTTGCTGTACCACTATACCGGCTGTTGCTGTACCACTATACCGGCTGTTGCTGTACCACTATACCGGCTGTTGCTGTACCACTATACCGGCTCCACTGACCACTATACCGGCTGTTGCTGTACCACTATACCGGCTCCACTGACCACTATACCGGCTCCACTGACCACTATACCGGCTCCACTGACCACTATACCGGCTGTTTCTGTACCACTATAACGGCTGTTGCTGTACCACTATACCGGCTCCACTGACCACTATACCGGCTGTTGCTGTACCACTATACCGGCTGTTGCTGTACCACTATACCGGCTGTTGCTGTACCACTATACCGGCTCCACTGACCACTATACCGGCTGTTGCTGTACCACTATACCGGCTGTGGCTGTACCACTATACCGACTCCACTGACTTCTATACCGGCTGTTGCTGTACCAATATACCGGCTGTTGCTGTACCTCTATACCGGCTGTTGCTGTACCACTATACTGGCTGTTGCATACCACTATACCGGCTGTTGCTGTACCACTATACCGGCTGTTGCTGTACCATTATACCGGCTCCACTGACCACTATACCGGCTGTTGCATACCACTATACTGGCTGTTGCATACCACTATACCGGCTGTTGCTGTACCACTATACCGGCTGTTGCTGTACCATTATACCGACTCCACTGACTACTATACCGGCTGTTGCTGTACCACTATACCGGCTGTTGCATACCACTATACTGGCTGTTGCTGTACCACTATACCGGCTGTTGCCGTACCACTATACCGGCTGTTGCTGTACCACTATACCGGCTGTTGCTGTACCACTATACCCGCTCCACTGACCACTATACCGGCTGTTGCTGTACCACTATACCGGCTCCACTGGCCACTATACCGGCTGTTGCTGTACCACTATACCGGCTGTTGCTGTACCACTATATCGGCTGTTGCTGTACCACTATACCGGCTGTTCCTGTACCACTATACCCGCAGCACTGACCACTAAACCGGCTGTTGATGTACCACTATACCGGCTGTTGCTGTACCACTATACCGGCTGTTGCTGTACCACTATACCGGCTGTTGCTGTACCACTATACCCGCTCCACTGACCACTATACCGGCTGTTGCTGTACCACTATACCGGCTCCACTGGCCACTATACCGGCTGTTGCTGTACCACTATACCGGCTGTTGCTGTACCACTATACCGGCTGTTGCTGTACCACTATACCTGCTCCACTGACCACTATACTGGCTGTTGCTGTACCACTATACCGGCTCCACTGGCCACTATACCGGCTGTTGCTGTACCAATATACCGGCTGTTGCTGTACCACTATACCGGCTGTTGCTGTACCACTATACCGGCTGTTGCTGTACCACTATACCGGCTGTTCCTGTACCACTATACCCGCTCCACTGACCACTATACCGGCTGTTGCTGTACCACTATACCGGCTGTTGCTGTACCACTATACCGGCTGTTCCTGTACCACTATACCCGCTCCACTGACCACTATACCGGCTGTTGCTGTACCACTATACCGGCTCCACTGACCACTATACCGGCTGTTGCTGTACCACTATACCGGCTGTTGCTGTACCACTATACCGGCTGTTGCTGTACCACTATACCGGCTGTTCCTGTACCACTATACCCGCTCCACTGACCACTATACCGGCTGTTGCTGTACCACTATACCGGCTGTTGCTGTACCACTATACCGGCTGTTGCTGTACCATTATACCGGCTCCACTGGCCACTATACCGGCTGTTGCTGTACCACTATACCGGCTGTTGCTGTACCACTATACCCGCTCCACTGACCACTATACCGGCTGTTGCTGTACCACTATACCGGCTCTACTGGCCACTATACCGGCTGTTGCTGTACCACTATACCGGCTGTTGCTGTACCACGATACCGGCTGTTGCTGTACCACTATACCGGCTGTTGCCGTACCACTATACCGGCTGTTCCTGTACCACTATACCCGCAGCACTGACCACTATACCGGCTGTTGCTGTACCACTATACCGGCTGTTGCTTTACCACTATACCGGCTGTTGCTGTACCACTATACCGTTTGTTGTTGTACCACTATACCCGCTCCCCTGACCACTATACTGGCTGTTGCTGTACCACTATACCGGCTCCACTGACCACTATACCGGCTGTTGCTGTACCACTATACCGGCTGTTGCTGTACCACTATACCGGCTGTTGCTGTACCACTATACCGGCTGTTGCTGTACCACTATACCGGCTTTTGCTGTACCACTATACCGGCTGTTGCTGTACCACTATACCGGCTGTTGCTGTACCACTATACCGGCTGTTGCTGTACCACTATACCGGCTCCACTGACCACTATACCGGCTGTTGCTGTACCACTATACCGGCTCCACTGACCACTATACCGGCTCCACTGACCACTATACCGGCTGTTGCTGTACCACTATACCGGCTGTTGCTGTACCACTATACTGGCTCCACTGTCCATTATACCGGCTGTTTCTGTACCACTATACCGGCTGTTGCTGTACCACTATACCGGCTCCACTGACCACTATACCGGCTGTTGCTGTACCACTATACCGGCTGTTGCTGTACCACTATACCGGCTCCACTAACCAATATACCGGCTGTTGCTGTACCACTATACCGGCTGTTGCTGTACCACTATACCGGCTGTTGCTGTACCACTATACCGGCTGTTGCTGTACCACTATACCGGCTGTTGCTGTACCACTATACCGGCTGTTGCTGTACCACTATACCGGTTCCACTGACCACTATACCGGCTGTTGCTGTACCACTATACCGGCTGTGGCTGTACCACTATACCGACTCCACTGACTTCTATACCGGCTGTTGCTGTACCAATATACCGGCTGTTGCTGTACCTCTATACCGGCTGTTGCTGTACCACTATACTGGCTGTTGCATACCACTATACCGGCTGTTGCTGTACCACTATACCGGCTGTTGCTGTACCATTATACCGGCTCCACTGACCACTATACCGGCTGTTGCATACCACTATACTGGCTGTTGCATACCACTATACCGGCTGTTGCTGTACCACTATACCGGCTGTTGCTGTACCACTATACCGACTCCACTGACTACTATACCGGCTGTTGCTGTACCACTATACCGGCTGTTGCATACCACTATACTGGCTGTTGCTGTACCACTATACCGGCTGTTGCCGTACCACTATACCGGCTGTTGCTGTACCACTATACCGGCTGTTGCTGTACCACTATACCCGCTCCACTGACCACTATACCGGCTGTTGCTGTACCACTATACCGGCTCCACTGGCCACTATACCGGCTGTTGCTGTACCACTATACCGGCTGTTGCTGTACCACTATATCGGCTGTTGCTGTACCACTATACCGGCTGTTCCTGTACCACTATACCCGCAGCACTGACCACTAAACCGGCTGTTGATGTACCACTATACCGGCTGTTGCTGTACCACTATACCGGCTGTTGCTGTACCACTATACCGGCTGTTGCTGTACCACTATACCCGCTCCACTGACCACTATACCGGCTGTTGCTGTACCACTATACCGGCTCCACTGGCCACTATACCGGCTGTTGCTGTACCACTATACCGGCTGTTGCTGTACCACTATACCGGCTGTTGCTGTACCACTATACCTGCTCCACTGACCACTATACTGGCTGTTGCTGTACCACTATACCGGCTCCACTGGCCACTATACCGGCTGTTGCTGTACCACTATACCGGCTGTTGCTGTACCACTATACCGGCTGTTGCTGTACCACTATACCGGCTGTTGCTGTACCACTATACCGGCTGTTCCTGTACCACTATACCCGCTCCACTGACCACTATACCGGCTGTTGCTGTACCACTATACAGGCTCTACTGACCACTATACCGGCTGTTGCTGTACCACTATACCGGCTGTTGCTGTACCACTATACCGGCTGTTGCTGTACCACTATACCGGCTGTTCCTGTACCACTATACCCGCTCCACTGACCACTATACCGGCTGTTGCTGTACCACTATACCGGCTCCACTGACCACTATACCGGCTGTTGCTGTACCACTATACCGGCTGTTGCTGTACCACTATACCGGCTGTTCCTGTACCACTATACCCGCTCCACTGACCACTATACCGGCTGTTGCTGTACCACTATACCGGCTGTTGCTGTACCACTATACCGGCTGTTGCTGTACCACTATACCGGCTCCACTGGCCACTATACCGGCTGTTGCTGTACCACTATACCGGCTGTTGCTGTACCACTATACCCGCTCCACTGACCACTATACCGGCTGTTGCTGTACCACTATACCGGCTCTACTGGCCACTATACCGGCTGTTGCTGTACCACTATACCGGCTGTTGCTGTACCACGATACCGGCTGTTGCTGTACCACTATACCGGCTGTTGCCGTACCACTATACCGGCTGTTCCTGTACCACTATACCCGCAGCACTGACCACTATACCGGCTGTTGCTGTACCACTATACCGGCTGTTGCTTTACCACTATACCGGCTGTTGCTGTACCACTATACCGTTTGTTGTTGTACCACTATACCCGCTCCCCTGACCACTATACTGGCTGTTGCTGTACCACTATACCGGCTCCACTGACCACTATACCGGCTGTTGCTGTACCACTATACCGGCTGTTGCTGTACCACTATACCGGCTGTTGCTGTACCACTATACCGGCTGTTGCTGTACCACTATACCGGCTTTTGCTGTACCACTATACCGGCTGTTGCTGTACCACTATACCGGCTGTTGCTGTACCACTATACCGGCTGTTGCTGTACCACTATACCGGCTCCACTGACCACTATACCGGCTGTTGCTGTACCACTATACCGGCTCCACTGACCACTATACCGGCTCCACTGACCACTATACCGGCTGTTGCTGTACCACTATACCGGCTGTTGCTGTACCACTATACTGGCTCCACTGTCCACTATACCGGCTGTTTCTGTACCACTATACCGGCTGTTGCTGTACCACTATACCGGCTCCACTGACCACTATACCGGCTGTTGCTGTACCACTATACCGGCTGTTGCTGTACCACTATACCGGCTCCACTAACCAATATACCGGCTGTTGCTGTACCACTATACCGGCTGTTGCTGTACCACTATACCGGCTGTTGCTGTACCACTATACCGGCTGTTGCTGTACCACTATACCGGCTGTCGTTGTACGACTATACCGGCTCCACTGACCACTATACCGGCTGTTGCTGTACCACTATACCGGCTGTTGCTATACCACTATACCGGCTGTTGCTGTACCACTATACCGGCTGTTGCTGTACCACTATACCGGCTGTTCCTGTACCACTATACCGGCTGTTGCTGTACCACTATACCGGCTGTTGCTGTACCACTATACCGGCTGTTGCTGTACCACTATACCCGCTCCACTGACCACTATACCGGCTGTTGCTGTACCACTATACCGGCTCCACTGGCCACTATACCGGCTGTTGCTGTACCACTATACCGGATGTTGCTGTACCACTATACCGGCTGTTGCTGTACCACTATACCGGCTCCACTGGCACTATACCGGCTGTTGCCGAACCACTATACCAGCTGTTGCTGTACCACTATACCGGCTGTTTCTGTACCACTATACCGGCTGTTGCTGTACCACTATACCTGCTGTTGCTGTTCCACTATACCGGCTGTTGCTGTACCACTATACCGGCTGTTGCTGTACCACTATACCGGCTGTTGCTGTACCACTATACCGGCTGTTGCTGTACCACTACACCGGCTGTTGCTGTACCACTATACCCGCTCCACTGACGACTATACCGGCTGTTGCTGTACCACTATACCGGCTGTTGCTGTACCACTATACCGGTTGTTGCTGTACCACTATACCGGCTGTTGCTGTACCACTATACCGGCTGTTGCTGTACCACTATACCGGCTGTTCCTGTACCACTATACTTGCTCCACTGACCTCTATACCGGCTGTTGCTGTACCACTCACTATACCGGCTGTTGCTGTACCACTATACCGGCTCCACTGGCCACTATACCGGCTGTTGCTGTACCACTATACCGGCTGTTGCTGTACCACTATACCGGCTCCACTGGCCACTATACCGGCTGTTGCTGTACCACTATACCGGCTGTTGCTGTACCACTATACCGGCTGTAGCTGTACCACTATACCGGCTGTTGCTGTACCACTATACCCGCTCCACTGACCACTATACCGGCTGTTGCTGTACCACTATACCGGCTGTTGCTGTACCACTATACCCGCTCCACTGACCACTATACCGGCTGTTGCTGTACCACTATACCGGCTCCACTGGCCACTATACCGGCTGTTGCTGCACCACTATACCGGCTGTTGTTGTACCACTATACCGGCTGTTGCTGTACCACTATACCAGCTTTTGCTGTACCACTATACCGGCTCCACTGACCACTATACCGGCTGTTGCTGTACCACTATACCGGCTGTTGCTGTACCACTTACCGGCTGTTGCTGTACCACTATACCGGCTGTTGCTGTAAGACTATACCTGCTGCACTGACCACTATAGCGGCTGTTGCTGTACCACTATACCGGCTGTTGCTGTACGACTATACCGGCTCCACTGACCACTATACCGGCTGTTGCTGTACCACTATACCGGCTGTTGCTGTACCACTATACCGGCTGTTGCTGTACCACTATACCGGCTGTTGCTGTACCACTATACCGGCTTTTGCTGTACCACTATACCGGCTGTTGCTGTACCACTATACCGGCTGTTGCTGTACCACTATACCGGCTGTTGCTGTACCACTATACCGGCTGTTGCTGTACCACTATACCGGCTGTTGCTGTACCACTATACCGGCACCACTGACCACTATACCGGCTGTTGCTGTACCACTATACCGGCTCCACTGACCACTATAACGGCTCCACTGACCACTATACCGGCTGTTGCTGTACCACTATACCGGCTGTTGCTGTACCACTATACCGGCTCCACTGACCACTATACCGGCTGTTTCTGTACCACTATACCGGCTGTTGCTGTACCACTATACCGGCTGTTGCTGTACCACTATACCGGCTGTTGCTGTACCACTATACCGGCTGTTGCTGTACCACTATAACGGCTGTTGCTGTACCACTATACCCGCTCCACTGACCACTATACTGGCTGTTGCTGTACCACTATACCGGCTCCACTGGCCACTATACCGGCTGTTGCTGTACCACTATACCGGCTGTTGCTGTACCACTATACCGGCTGTTGCTGTACCACTATACCGGCTGTTGCTTTACCACTATACCGGCTGTTGCTGTACCACTATACCGGCTGTTGCTGTACCACTATACCCGCTCCACTGACCACTATACCGGCTGTTGCTGTTCCACTATACCGGCTCCACTGGCCACTATACCGGCTGTTGCTGTACCACTATACCGGTTGTTGCTGTACCACTATACCGGCTGTTGCTGTACCACTATACCGGCTGTTGCTGTACCACTATACCGGCTGTTGCTGTACCACTATACCGACTGTTGCTGTACCACTATACCGGCTGTTCCTGTACGACTATACCCGCTCCACTGACCACTATACCGGCTGTTGCTGTACCACTATACCGGCTGTTGATGTACCACTATACCGGCTGTTGCTGTACCACTATACCGGCTGTTGCTGTACCACTATACCCGCTCCACTGACCACTATACAGGCTGTTGCTGTACCACTATACCGGCTGTTGCTGTACCACTATACCGGCTGTTGCTGTACCACTATACCGGCTGTTGCTGTACCACCATACCGGCTGTTGCTGTACCACTATACCGGCTGTTCCTGTACCACTATACCCGCTCCACTGACCTCTATACTGGCTGTTGCTGTACCACTATACCGGCTGTTGCTGTACCACTATACCGGCTGTTGCTGTACCACTATACCGGCTGTTGCTGTACCACTATACCCGCTCCACTGATTACTATACCGGCTGTTGCTGTACCACTATACCGGCTCCACTGGCCACTATACCGGCTGTTGCTGTACCACTATACCGGCTGTTGCTGTACCACTATACCGGCTGTTGCTGTACCACTATACCTGCTCCACTGACCACTATACCGGCTGTTGCTGTACCACTATACCGGCTCCACTGGCCACTATACCGGCTGTTGCTGTACCACTATACCGGCTGTTGCTGTACCACTATACCGGCTGTTGCTGTACCACTATACCGGCTGTTGCTGTACCACTATACCGGCTGTTCCTGTACCACTATATCCGCTCCACTGACCACTATACCGGCTGTTGCTGTACCACTATACCGGCTCCACTGACCACTATACCGGCTGTTGCTGTACCACTATACCGGCTGTTGCTGTACCACTATACCGGCTTTTGCTGTACCACTATACAGCCGGCTGTTGCTGAACCACTATACCGGCTGTTGCTGTACCACTATACCGGCTGTTGCTGTACCACTATACCGGCTGTTGCTGTACCACTATACCGGCTCCACTGGCCACTATACCGGCTGTTGCTGTACCACTATACCGGCTGTTGCTGTACCACTATACCCGCTCCACTGACCACTATACCGGCTGTTGCTGTACCACTATACCGGCTCTACTGGCCACTATACCGGCTGTTGCTGTACCACTATACCGGCTGTTGCTGTACCACGATACCGGCTGTTGCTGTACCACTATACCGGCTGTTGCCGTACCACTATACCGGCTGTTCCTGTACCACTATACCCGCAGCACTGACCACTATACCGGCTGTTGATGTACCACTATACCGGCTGTTGCTGTACCACTATACCGGCTGTTGCTGTACCACTATACCGGCTGTTGCTGTACCACTATACCCGCAGCACTGACCATTAAACCGGCTGTTGATGTACCACTATACCGGCTGTTGCTGTACCACTATACCGGCTGTTGCTGTACCACTATACCGGCTGTTGCTGTACCACTATACCCGCTCCACTGACCACTATACCGGCTGTTGCTGTACCACTATACCGGCTCCACTGGCCACTATACCGGCTGTTGCTGTACCACTATACCGGCTGTTGCTGTACCACTATACCGGCTGTTGCTGTACCACTATACCGGCTCCACTGGCCACTATACCGGCTGTTGCCGAACCACTATACCAGCTGTTGCTGTACCACAATACCGGCTGTTGCTGTACCACTATACCGGCTGTTGCTGTACCACTATACCTGCTGTTACTGTACCACTATACCGGCTGTTGCTGTACCACTATACCGGCTGTTGCTGTACCACTATACCGGCTGTTGCTGTACCACTATACCGGCTGTTGCTGTACCACTATACCGGCTGTTGCTGTACCACTATACCCGCTCCACTGACCACTATACCGGCTGTTGCTGTACCACTATACCGGCTGTTGCTGTCCCACTATACCGGTTGTTGCTGTACCACTATACCGGCTGTTGCTGTACCACTATACCGGCTGTTGCTGTACCACTATACCGGCTGTTCCTGTACCACTATACTTGCTCCACTGACCTCTATACCGGCTGTTGCTGTACCACTATACCGGCTGTTGCTGTACCATTATACCGGCTCCACTGGCCACTATACCGGCTATTGCTGTACCACTATACCGGCTGTTGCTGTACCACTATAACGGCTCCACTGGCCACTATACCGGCTGTTGCTGTACCACTATACCGGCTGTTGCTGTACCACTATACCGGCTGTAGCTGTACCACTATACCGGCTGTTGCTGTACCACTATACCCGCTCCACTGACCACTATACCGGCTGTTGCTGTACCACTATACCGGCTGTTGCTGTACCACTATACCCGCTCCACTCACCACTATACCGGCTGTTGCTGTACCACTATACCGGCTCCACTGGCCACTATACCGGCTGTTGCTGTACCACTATACCGGCTGTTGTTGTACCACTATACCGGCTGTTGCTGTACCACTATACCCGCTCCACTGACCACTATACTGGCTGTTGCTGTACCACTATACCGGCTCCACTGGCCACTATACCGGCTGTTGCTGTACCACTATACCGGCTGTTGCTGTACCACTATACCGGCTGTTGCTGTACCACTATATCGGCTGTTGCTGTACCACTATACCGGCTGTTCCTGTACCACTATACCCGCAGCACTGACCACTAAACCGGCTGTTGATGTACCACTATACCGGCTGTTGCTGTACCACTATACCGGCTGTTGCTGTACCACTATACCGGCTGTTGCTGTACCACTATACCCGCTCCACTGACCACTATACCGGCTGTTGCTGTACCACTATACCGGCTCCACTGGCCACTATACCGGCTGTTGCTGTACCACTATACCGGCTGTTGCTGTACCACTATACCGGCTGTTGCTGTACCACTATACCTGCTCCACACTGACCACTATACTGGCTGTTGCTGTACCACTATACCGGCTCCACTGGCCACTATACCGGCTGTTGCTGTACCACTATACCGGCTGTTGCTGTACCACTATACCGGCTGTTGCTGTACCACTATACCGGCTGTTGCTGTACCACTATACCGGCTGTTCCTGTACCACTATACCCGCTCCACTGACCACTATACCGGCTGTTGCTGTACCACTATACAGGCTCTACTGACCACTATACCGGCTGTTGCTGTACCACTATACCGGTTGTTGCTGTGCCACTATACCGGCTGTTGCTGTACGACTATACCGGCTCCACTGACCACTATACCGGCTGTTGCTGTACCACTATACCGGCTGTTGCTGTACCACTATACCGGCTGTTGCTGTACCACTATACCGGCTGTTGCTGTACCACTATACCGGCTGTTGCTGTACCACTATACCGGCTGTTGCTGTACCACTATACCGGCTGTTGCTGTACCACTATACCGGCTCCACTGACCACTATACCGGCTGTTGCTGTACCACTATACCGGCTCCACTGACCACTATACCGGCTCCACTGACCACTATACCGGCTCCACTGACCACTATACCGGCTGTTGCTGTACCACTATACCGGCTGTTGCTGTACCACTATACCGGCTCCACTGACCACTATACCGGCTGTTTCTGTACCACTATACCGGCTGTTGCTGTACCACTATACCGGCTCCACTGACCACTATACCGGCTGTTGCTGTACCACTATACCGGCTGTTGCTGTACCACTATACCGGCTCCACTAACCACTATACCGGCTGTTGCTGTACCACTATACCGGCTGTTGCTGTACCACTATACCGGCTGTTGCTGTACCACTATACCGGCTGTTGCTGTACCACTATACCGGCTCCACTGACCACTATACCGGCTCCACTGACCACTATACCGGCTCCACTGACCACTATACCGGCTCCACTGACCACTATACCGGCTGTTTCTGTACCACTATACCGGCTGTTGCTTTACCACTATACCGGCTCCACTGACCACTATACCGGCTGTTGCTGTACCACTATACCGGCTGTTGCTGTACCACTATACCCGCTCCACTGACCACTATACCGGCTGTTGCTGTACCACTATACCGGCTCCACTGGCCACTATACCGGCTGTTGCTGTACCACTATACCGGCTGTTGCTGTACCACTATACCGGCTGTTGCTGTACCACTATACCTGCTCCACTGACCACTATACTGGCTGTTGCTGTACCACTATACCGGCTCCACTGGCCACTATACCGGCTGTTGCTGTACCACTATACCGGCTGTTGCTGTACCACTATACCGGCTGTTGCTGTACCACTATACCGGCTGTTGCTGTACCACTATACCGGCTGTTCCTGTACCACTATACCCGCTCCACTGACCACTATACCGGCTGTTGCTGTACCACTATACAGGCTCTACTGACCACTATACCGGCTGTTGCTGTACCACTATACCGGCTGTTGCTGTACCACTATACCGGCTGTTGCTGTACCACTATACCGGCTGTTGCTGTACCACTATACCTGCTCCACTGACCACTATACCGGCTGTTGCTGTACCACTATACCGGCTGTTCCTGTACCACTATACCCGCTCCACTGACCACTATACCGGCTGTTGCTGTACCACTATACCGGCTCCACTGACCACTATACCGGCTGTTGCTGTACCACTATACCGGCTGTTGCTGTACCACTATACGGGCTGTTGCTGTACCACTATACCGGCTGTTCCTGTACCACTATACCCGCTCCACTGACCACTATACCGGCTGTTGCTGTACCACTATACCGGCTGTTGCTGTACCACTATACCGGCTGTTGCTGTACCACTATACCGGCTGTTGCTGTACCACTATACCGGCTGTTGCTGTACCACTATACCGGCTCCACTGAACACTATACCGGCTCCACTGACCACTATACCGGCTCCACTGACCACTATACCGGCTCCACTGACCACTATACCGGCTGTTTCTGTACCACTATACCGGCTGTTGCTTTACCACTATACCGGCTCCACTGACCACTATACCGGCTGTTGCTGTACCACTATACCGGCTGTTGCTGTACCACTATACCGGCTGTTGCTGTACCACTATACCGGCTGTTGCTGTACCACTATACGGGCTCCACTGACCACTATACCGGCTGTTGCATACCACTATACCGGCTGTTGCATACCACTATACCGGCAGTTGCTGTACCACTATACCGGCTGTTGTTGTACCACTATACCGGCTCCACTGACCACTATACCGGCTGTTGCTGTACCACTATACCGGCTGTTGCATACCACTATACCGGCTGTTGCTGTACCCCTATACCGGCTGTTGCTGCACCACTATACCGGCTGTTGCTGTACCACTATACCGGCTGTTGCTGTACCACTATACTGGCTCCACTGACCACTATGCCGGCTGTTGCTGTACCACTATACCGGCTGTTGCTGTACCACTATACCGGCTGTTGCTGTTCCACTATACCGGCTACACTGACCACTATACCAGCTGTTGCTGTACCACTATACCGGCTGTTGTTGTACCACTATACCGGCTGTTGCTGTACCACTATACCAGCTGTTGCTGTACCACTATACCGGCTCCACTGACCACTATACCGGCTGTTGCTGTACCACTATACCGACTATTGCATACCACTATACCGGTTGTTGCTGTACCACTATACCGGCTGTTGCTGTACCACTATACCAGCTGTTGCTGTACGACTATACCGGCTGTTGCTGTACGACTATACAGGCTGTTGCTGTACCACTATACCGGCTCCACTGGCCACTATACCGGCTGTTGCTGTACCACTATACCGGCTGTTGCTGTACCACTATACCCGCTCCACTGACCACTATACCGGCTGTTGCTGTACCACTATACCGGCTCCACTGGCCACTATACCGGCTGTTGCTGTACCACTATACCGGCTGTTGCTGTACCACTATACCGGCTGTTGCTGTACCACTATACCGGCTGTTGCTGTACCACTATACCGGCTGTTCCTGTACCACTATACCCGCAGCACTGACCACTATACTGGCTGTTGCTGTACCACTATACCGGCTGTTGCTGTACCACTATACCGGCTGTTGCTGTACAACTATAACGGCTGTTGCTGTACCACTATTCTCGCTCCACTGACCACTATACTGGCTGTTGCTGTACCACTATACCGGCTCCACTGGCCACTATACCGGCTGTTGCTGTACCACTATACCGGCTGTTGCTGTACCACTATACCGACTGTTGCTGTACCACTATACCGGCTGTTGATGTACCACTATACCGGATGTTGATGTACGACTATACCGGCTCCACTGACCACTATACCGGCGGTTGCTGTACCACTATACCGGCTGTTGCATACCACTATACCGGCTGTTGCTGTACCACTATACCGGCTCCACTGGCTACTATACCGGCTGTTGCTGTACCACTATACCGGCTGTTGTTGTACCACTATACCGGCTGTTGCTGTACCACTATACCAGCTGTTGCTGTACCACTATACCGGCTCCACTGACCACTATACCGGCTGTTGCTGTACCACTATACCGGCTGTTGCTGTACCACTATACCGGCTGTTGCTGTACCACTTACCGGCTGTTGCTGTACCACTATACCGGCTTTTGCTGTACCACTATACCGGCTGTTGCTGTACCACTATACCGGCTGTTGCTGTACCACTATACCGGCTGTTGCTGTACCACTATACCGGCTCCACTGACCACTATACCGGCTGTTGCTGTACCACTATACCGGCTCCACTGACCACTATACCGGCTCCACTGACCACTATACCGGCTGTTGCTGTACCACTATACCGGCTGTTGCTGTACCACTATACTGGCTCCACTGTCCACTATACCGGCTGTTTCTATACCACTATACCGGCTGTTGCTGTACCACTATACCGGCTCCACTGACCACTATACCGGCTGTTGCTGTACCACTATACCGGCTGTTGCTGTACCACTATACCGGCTCCACTGACCACTATACCGGCTGTTGCTGTACCACTATACCGGCTGTGGCTGTACCACTATACCGGCTCCACTGACTTCTATACCGGCTGTTTCTGTACCAATATACCGGCTGTTGCTGTACCACTATACCGGCTGTTGCTGTACCACTATACTGGCTGTTGCATACCACTATACCGGCTGTTGCTGTACCACTATACCGGCTGTTGCTGTACCACTATACCGGCTCCACCGACCACTATACCGGCTGTTGCATACCACTATACTGGCTGTTGCATACCACTATACCGGCTGTTGCTGTACCACTATACCGGCTGTTGCTGTACCACTATACCGGCTCCACTGACCACTATACCGGCTGTTGCTGTACCACTATACCGGCTGTTGCATACCACTATACTGGCTGTTGCTGTACCACTATACCGGCTGTTGCCGTACCACTATACCGGCTGTTGCTGTACCACTATACCGGCTGTTGCTGTACCACTATACCCGCTCCACTGACCACTATACCGGCTGTTGCTGTACCACTATACCGGCTCCACTGGCCACTATACCGGCTGTTGCTGTACCACTATACCGGCTGTTGCTGTACCACTATACCGGCTGTTGCTGTACCACTATACCGGCTGTTGCTGTACCACTATACCGGCTGTTCCTGTACCACTATACCCGCAGCACTGACCATTAAACCGGCTGTTGATGTACCACTATACCGGCTGTTGCTGTACCACTATACCGGCTGTTGCTGTACCACTATACCGGCTGTTGCTGTACCACTATACCCGCTCCACTGACCACTATACCGGCTGTTGCTGTACCACTATACCGGCTCCACTGGCCACTATACCGGCTGTTGCTGTACCACTATACCGGCTGTTGCTGTACCACTATACCGGCTGTTGCTGTACCACTATACCGGCTCCACTGGCCACTATACCGGCTGTTGCCGAACCACTATACCAGCTGTTGCTGTACCACAATACCGGCTGTTGCTGTACCACTATACCGGCTGTTGCTGTACCACTATACCTGCTGTTACTGTACCACTATACCGGCTGTTGCTGTACCACTATACCGGCTGTTGCTGTACCACTATACCGGCTGTTGCTGTACCACTATACCGGCTGTTGCTGTACCACTATACCGGCTGTTGCTGTACCACTATACCCGCTCCACTGACCACTATACCGGCTGTTGCTGTACCACTATACCGGCTGTTGCTGTCCCACTATACCGGTTGTTGCTGTACCACTATACCGGCTGTTGCTGTACCACTATACCGGCTGTTGCTGTACCACTATACCGGCTGTTCCTGTACCACTATACTTGCTCCACTGACCTCTATACCGGCTGTTGCTGTACCACTATACCGGCTGTTGCTGTACCATTATACCGGCTCCACTGGCCACTATACCGGCTATTGCTGTACCACTATACCGGCTGTTGCTGTACCACTATAACGGCTCCACTGGCCACTATACCGGCTGTTGCTGTACCACTATACCGGCTGTTGCTGTACCACTATACCGGCTGTAGCTGTACCACTATACCGGCTGTTGCTGTACCACTATACCCGCTCCACTGACCACTATACCGGCTGTTGCTGTACCACTATACCGGCTGTTGCTGTACCACTATACCCGCTCCACTCACCACTATACCGGCTGTTGCTGTACCACTATACCGGCTCCACTGGCCACTATACCGGCTGTTGCTGTACCACTATACCGGCTGTTGTTGTACCACTATACCGGCTGTTGCTGTACCACTATACCCGCTCCACTGACCACTATACTGGCTGTTGCTGTACCACTATACCGGCTCCACTGGCCACTATACCGGCTGTTGCTGTACCACTATACCGGCTGTTGCTGTACCACTATACCGGCTGTTGCTGTACCACTATATCGGCTGTTGCTGTACCACTATACCGGCTGTTCCTGTACCACTATACCCGCAGCACTGACCACTAAACCGGCTGTTGATGTACCACTATACCGGCTGTTGCTGTACCACTATACCGGCTGTTGCTGTACCACTATACTGGCTGTTGCTGTACCACTATACCCGCTCCACTGACCACTATACCGGCTGTTGCTGTACCACTATACCGGCTCCACTGGCCACTATACCGGCTGTTGCTGTACCACTATACCGGCTGTTGCTGTACCACTA
This sequence comes from Chirona hameri, assembly GCA_036785665.1. Classification (NCBI taxonomy): domain Eukaryota; kingdom Metazoa; phylum Arthropoda; class Thecostraca; order Balanomorpha; family Balanidae; genus Chirona; species Chirona hameri. The sequence continues at coordinate 353,927 of JAXIVJ010000055.1, forward strand.
TACCGGCTGTTGCTGTACCACTATACCTGCTCCACTGACCACTATACTGGCTGTTGCTGTACCACTATACCGGCTCCACTGGCCACTATACCGGCTGTTGCTGTACCACTATACCGGCTGTTGCTGTACCACTATACCGGCTGTTGCTGTACCACTATACCGGCTGTTCCTGTACCACTATACCCGCTCCACTGACCACTATACCGGCTGTTGCTGTACCACTATACAGGCTCTACTGACCACTATACCGGCTGTTGCTGTACCACTATACCGGCTGTTGCTGTGCCACTATACCGGCTGTTGCTGTACGACTATACCGGCTCCACTGACCACTATACCGGCTGTTGCTGTACCACTATACCGGCTGTTGCTGTACCACTATACCGGCTGTTGCTGTACCACTATACCGGCTGTTGCTGTACCACTATACCGGCTTTTGCTGTACCACTATACCGGCTGTTGCTGTACCACTATACCGGCTGTTGCTGTACCACTATACCGGCTGTTGCTGTACCACTATACCGGCTGTTGCTGTACCACTATACCGGCTGTTGCTGTACCACTATACCGGCTCCACTGACCACTATACCGGCTGTTGCTGTACCACTATACCGGCTCCACTGACCACTATACCGGCTCCACTGACCACTATACCGGCTCCACTGACCACTATACCGGCTGTTGCTGTACCACTATACCGGCTGTTGCTGTACCACTATACCGGCTCCACTGACCACTATACCGGCTGTTTCTGTACCACTATACCGGCTGTTGCTGTACCACTATACCGGCTCCACTGACCACTATACCGGCTGTTGCTGTACCACTATACCGGCTGTTGCTGTACCACTATACCGGCTCCACTAACCACTATACCGGCTGTTGCTGTACCACTATACCGGCTGTTGCTGTACCACTATACCGGCTGTTGCTGTACCACTATACCGGCTGTTGCTGTACCACTATACCGGCTCCACTGACCACTATACCGGCTCCACTGACCACTATACCGGCTCCACTGACCACTATACCGGCTCCACTGACCACTATACCGGCTGTTTCTGTACCACTATACCGGCTGTTGCTTTACCACTATACCGGCTCCACTGACCACTATACCGGCTGTTGCTGTACCACTATACCGGCTGTTGCTGTACCACTATACCCGCTCCACTGACCACTATACCGGCTGTTGCTGTACCACTATACCGGCTCCACTGGCCACTATACCGGCTGTTGCTGTACCACTATACCGGCTGTTGCTGTACCACTATACCGGCTGTTGCTGTACCACTATACCTGCTCCACTGACCACTATACTGGCTGTTGCTGTACCACTATACCGGCTCCACTGGCCACTATACCGGCTGTTGCTGTACCACTATACCGGCTGTTGCTGTACCACTATACCGGCTGTTGCTGTACCACTATACCGGCTGTTGCTGTACCACTATACCGGCTGTTCCTGTACCACTATACCCGCTCCACTGACCACTATACCGGCTGTTGCTGTACCACTATACAGGCTCTACTGACCACTATACCGGCTGTTGCTGTACCACTATAACGGCTGTTGCTGTACCACTATACCGGCTGTTGCTGTACCACTATACCGGCTGTTGCTGTACCACTATACCTGCTCCACTGACCACTATACCGGCTGTTGCTGTACCACTATACCGGCTGTTCCTGTACCACTATACCCGCTCCACTGACCACTATACCGGCTGTTGCTGTACCACTATACCGGCTCCACTGACCACTATACCGGCTGTTGCTGTACCACTATACCGGCTGTTGCTGTACCACTATACCGGCTGTTGCTGTACCACTATACCGGCTGTTCCTGTACCACTATACCCGCTCCACTGACCACTATACCGGCTGTTGCTGTACCACTATACCGGCTGTTGCTGTACCACTATACCGGCTGTTGCTGTACCACTATACCGGCTGTTGCTGTACCACTATACCGGCTGTTGCTGTACCACTATACCGGCTCCACTGACCACTATACTGGCTCCACTGACCACTATACCGGCTCCACTGACCACTATACCGGCTCCACTGACCACTATACCGGCTGTTTCTGTACCACTATACCGGCTGTTGCTTTACCACTATACCGGCTCCACTGACCACTATACCGGCTGTTGCTGTACCACTATACCGGCTCCACTGGCCACTATACCGGCTGTTGCTGTACCACTATACCGGCTGTTGTTGTACCACTATACCGGCTGTTGCTGTACCACTATACCAGCTGTTGCTGTACCACTATACCGGCTCCACTGACCACTATACCGGCTGTTGCTGTACCACTATACCGGCTGTTGCTGTACCACTTACCGGCTGTTGCTGTACCACTATACCGGCTGTTGCTGTAAGACTATACCTGCTCCACTGACCACTATAGCGGCTGTTGCTGTACCACTATACCGGCTGTTGCTGTACCACTATAACGGCTGTTGCTGTGCCACTATACCGGCTGTTGCTGTACGACTATACCGGCTCCACTGACCACTATACCGGCTGTTGCTGTACCACTTTACCGGCTGTTGCTGTACCACTATACCGGCTGTTGCTGTACCACTATACCGGCTGTTGCTGTACCACTATTCAGGCTGTTGCTGTACCACTATACCAGCTTTTGCTGTACCACTATACTGGCTGTTGCTGTACCACTATACTGGCTCCACTGACCACTATACCGGCTGTTGCATACCACTATACCGGCTGTTGCATACCACTATACCGGCTGTTGCTGTACCACTATACCGGCTGTTGCTGTACCACTATACCGGCTGTTGCTGTACCACTATACCGGCTGTTGCTGTACCACTATACCGGCTCCACTGACCACTATACCGGCTGTTGCTGTACCACTATACCGGCTGTTGCTGTACCACTATAGCGGCTGTTGCTGTACCACTATACTAGCTGTTGCTGTACCACTATACCGGCTCCACTGACCACTATACCGGCTGTTGCTGTACCACTATACCGGCTCCACTGACCACTATACCGGTTGTTGCTGTACCACTATACCGGCTGTTGCATACCACTATACCGGTTGTTGCTGTACCACTATACCGGCTGTTGCTGTACCACTATACCGGCTGTTGCTGTACCACTATACCGGCTGTTGCTGTACCACTATACCGGCTGTTGCTGTACCACTATACCGGCTGTTGCTGTACCACTATACCGGCTGTTGCTGTACCACTGTACCGGCTCCACTGACCACTATACCGCCTGTTGCTGTACCACTATACCGGCTGTTGCTGTACCACTATACCGGCTCCACTGACCACTATACCGGCTCCACTGACCACTATACCGGCTGTTGTTGTACCACTATACCGGCTGTTGCTGTACCACTATACCGGCTCCACTGACCACTATACCGGCTCCACTGACCACTATACCGGCTGTTGCTGTACCACTATACCGGCTGTTGTTGTACCACTATACCGGCTCCACTAAACCACTATACCGGCTGTTTCTGTACCACTATACCGGCTGTTGCTGTACCACTATACCGGCTCCACTGACCACTATACCGGCTGTTGCTGTACCACTATACTGGCTGTTGCTGTACCACTATACCGGCTGTTGCTGTACCACTATACCGGCTCCACTGACCACTATACCGGCTGTTGCTGTACCACTATACCGGCTGTGGCATACCACTATACCGGCTCCACTGACTTCTATACCGGCTGTTGCTGTACCAATATACCGGCTGTTGCTGTACCACTATACCGGCTGTTTCTGTACCACTATACTGGCTGTTGCATACCACTATACCGGCTGTTGCTGTACCACTATACCGGCTGTTGCTGTACCACTATACCGGCTCCACCGACCACTATACCGGCTGTTGCATACCACTATACTGGCTGTTGCATACCACTATACCGGCTGTTGCTGTACCACTATACCGGCTGTTGCTGTACCACTATACCGGCTCCACTGACCACTATACCGGCTGTTGCTGTACCACTATACCGGCTGTGGCATACCACTATACCGGCTCCACTGACTTCTATACCGGCTGTTGCTGTACCAATATACCGGCTGTTGCTGTACCACTATACCGGCTGTTTCTGTACCACTATACTGGCTGTTGCATACCACTATACCGGCTGTTGCTGTACCACTATACCGGCTGTTGCTGTACCACTATACCGGCTCCACCGACCACTATACCGGCTGTTGCATACCACTATACTGGCTGTTGCATACCACTATACCGGCTGTTGCTGTACCACTATACCGGCTGTTGCTGTACCACTATACCGGCTCCACTGACCACTATACCGGCTGTTGCTGTACCACTATACCGGCTGTTGCATACCACTATACTGGCTGTTGCTGTACCACTATACCGGCTGTTGCCGTACCACTATACCGGCTGTTGCTGTACCACTATACCGGCTGTTGCTGTACCACTATACCCGCTCCACTGACCACTATACCGGCTGTTGCTGTACCACTATACCGGCTCCACTGGCCACTATACCGGCTGTTGCTGTACCACTATACCGGCTGTTGCTGTACCACTATACCGGCTGTTGCTGTACCACTATACCGGCTGTTGCTGTACCACTATACCGGCTGTTCCTGTACCACTATACCCGCAGCACTGACCATTAAACCGGCTGTTGATGTACCACTATACCGGCTGTTGCTGTACCACTATACCGGCTGTTGCTGTACCACTATACCGGCTGTTGCTGTACCACTATACCCGCTCCACTGACCACTATACCGGCTGTTGCTGTACCACTATACCGGCTCCACTGGCCACTATACCGGCTGTTGCTGTACCACTATACCGGCTGTTGCTGTACCACTATACCGGCTGTTGCTGTACCACTATACCGGCTCCACTGGCCACTATACCGGCTGTTGCCGAACCACTATACCAGCTGTTGCTGTACCACAATACCGGCTGTTGCTGTACCACTATACCGGCTGTTGCTGTACCACTATACCTGCTGTTACTGTACCACTATACCGGCTGTTGCTGTACCACTATACCGGCTGTTGCTGTACCACTATACCGGCTGTTGCGGTACCACTATACCGGCTGTTGCTGTACCACTATACCGGCTGTTGCTGTACCACTATACCCGCTCCACTGACCACTATACCGGCTGTTGCTGTACCACTATACCGGCTGTTGCTGTCCCACTATACCGGTTGTTGCTGTACCACTATACCGGCTGTTGCTGTACCACTATACCGGCTGTTGCTGTACCACTATACCGGCTGTTCCTGTACCACTATACTTGCTCCACTGACCTCTATACCGGCTGTTGCTGTACCACTATACCGGCTGTTGCTGTACCATTATACCGGCTCCACTGGCCACTATACCGGCTATTGCTGTACCACTATACCGGCTGTTGCTGTACCACTATAACGGCTCCACTGGCCACTATACCGGCTGTTGCTGTACCACTATACCGGCTGTTGCTGTACCACTATACCGGCTGTAGCTGTACCACTATACCGGCTGTTGCTGTACCACTATACCCGCTCCACTGACCACTATACCGGCTGTTGCTGTACCACTATACCGGCTGTTGCTGTACCACTATACCCGCTCCACTCACCACTATACCGGCTGTTGCTGTACCACTATACCGGCTCCACTGGCCACTATACCGGCTGTTGCTGTACCACTATACCGGCTGTTGTTGTACCACTATACCGGCTGTTGCTGTACCACTATACCCGCTCCACTGACCACTATACTGGCTGTTGCTGTACCACTATACCGGCTCCACTGGCCACTATACCGGCTGTTGCTGTACCACTATACCGGCTGTTGCTGTACCACTATACCGGCTGTTGCTGTACCACTATATCGGCTGTTGCTGTACCACTATACCGGCTGTTCCTGTACCACTATACCCGCAGCACTGACCACTATACTGGCTGTTGCTGTACCACTATACCGGCTCCACTGGCCACTATACCGGCTGTTGCTGTACCACTATACCGGCTGTTGCTGTACCACTATACCGGCTGTTGCTGTACCACTATACCGGCTGTTGCTGTACCACTATACCGGCTGTTGCTGTACCACTATACCGGCTGTTCCTGTACCACTATACCCGCTCCACTGACCACTATACCGGCTGTTGCTGTACCACTATACAGGCTCTACTGACCACTATACCGGCTGTTGCTGTACCACTATACCGGCTGTTGCTGTTCCACTATACCGGCTGTTGCTGTACGACTATACCGGCTCCACTGACCACTATACCGGCTGTTGCTGTACCACTATACCGGCTGTTGCTGTACCACTATACCGGCTGTTGCTGTACCACTATACCGGCTGTTGCTGTACCACTATACCGGCTTTTGCTGTACCACTATACCGGCTGTTGCTGTACCACTATACCGGCTGTTGCTGTACCACTATACCGGCTGTTGCTGTACCACTATACCGGCTGTTGCTGTACCACTATACCGGCTGTTGCTGTACCACTATACCGGCTCCACTGACCACTATACCGGCTGTTGCTGTACCACTATACCGGCTCCACTGACCACTATACCTGCTCCACTGACCACTATACCGGCTCCACTGACCACTATACCGGCTGTTGCTGTACCACTATACCGGCTGTTGCTGTACCACTATACCGGCTCCACTGACCACTATACCGGCTCCACTGACCACTATACCGGCTCCACTGACCACTATACCGGCTCCACTGACCACTATACCGGCTGTTTCTGTACCACTATACCGGCTGTTGCTTTACCACTATACCGGCTCCACTGACCACTATACCGGCTGTTGCTGTACCACTATACCGGCTGTTGCTGTACCACTATACCGGCTGTTGCTGTACCACTATACCGGCTGTTGCTGTACCACTATACGGGCTCCACTGACCACTATACCGGCTGTTGCATACCACTATACCGGCTGTTGCATACCACTATACCGGCAGTTGCTGTACCACTATACCGGCTGTTGTTGTACCACTATACCGGCTCCACTGACCACTATACCGGCTGTTGCTGTACCACTATACCGGCTGTTGCATACCACTATACCGGCTGTTGCTGTACCCCTATACCGGCTGTTGCTGCACCACTATACCGGCTGTTGCTGTACCACTATACCGGCTGTTGCTGTACCACTATACTGGCTCCACTGACCACTATGCCGGCTGTTGCTGTACCACTATACCGGCTGTTGCTGTACCACTATACCGGCTGTTGCTGTTCCACTATACCGGCTACACTGACCACTATACCAGCTGTTGCTGTACCACTATACCGGCTGTTGTTGTACCACTATACCGGCTGTTGCTGTACCACTATACCAGCTGTTGCTGTACCACTATACCGGCTCCACTGACCACTATACCGGCTGTTGCTGTACCACTATACCGACTATTGCATACCACTATACCGGTTGTTGCTGTACCACTATACCGGCTGTTGCTGTACCACTATACCAGCTGTTGCTGTACGACTATACCGGCTGTTGCTGTACGACTATACCGGCTGTTGCTGTACCACTATACCGGCTCCACTGGCCACTATACCGGCTGTTGCTGTACCACTATACCGGCTGTTGCTGTACCACTATACCCGCTCCACTGACCACTATACCGGCTGTTGCTGTACCACTATACCGGCTCCACTGGCCACTATACCGGCTGTTGCTGTACCACTATACCGGCTGTTGCTGTACCACTATACCGGCTGTTGCTGTACCACTATACCGGCTGTTGCTGTACCACTATACCGGCTGTTCCTGTACCACTATACCCGCAGCACTGACCACTATACTGGCTGTTGCTGTACCACTATACCGGCTGTTGCTGTACCACTATACCGGCTGTTGCTGTACCACTATAACGGCTGTTGCTGTACCACTTTTCTCGCTCCACTGACCACTATACCGGCTGTTGCTGTACCACTATACCGGCTCCACTGGCCACTATACCGGCTGTTGCTGTACCACTATACCGGCTGTTGCTGTACCACTATACCGACTGTTGCTGTACCACTATACCGGCTGTTGATGTACCACTATACCGGATGTTGATGTACGACTATACCGGCTGTTGTTGTACCACTATACCGGCTGTTGCTGTACCACTATACCAGCTGTTGCTGTACCACTATACCGGCTCCACTGACCACTATACCGGCTGTTGCTGTACCACTATACCGGCTGTTGCTGTACCACTATACCGGCTGTTGCTGTACCACTTACCGGCTGTTGCTGTACCACTATACCGGCTGTTGCTGTACGACTATACTGGCTCCACTGACCACTATAGCGGCTGTTGCTGTACCACTATACCGGCTGTTGCTGTACCACTATACCGGCTGTTGCTGTGCCACTATACCGGCTGTTGCTGTACGACTATACCGGCTCCACTGACCACTATACCGGCTGTTGCTGTACCACTATACCGGCTGTTGCTGTACCACTATACCGGCTGTTGCTGTACCACTATACCGGCTGTTGCTGTACCACTATACCGGCTGTTGCTGTACCACTATACCGGCTGTTGCTGTACCACTATACCGGCTGTTGCTGTACCACTATACCGGCTCCACTGACCACTATACCGGCTGTTGCTGTACCACTATACCGGCTCCACTGACCACTATACCGGCTCCACTGACCACTATACCGGCTCCACTGACCACTATACCGGCTGTTTCTGTACCACTATAACGGCTGTTGCTGTACCACTATACCGGCTCCACTGACCACTATACCGGCTGTTGCTGTACCACTATACCGGCTGTTGCTGTACCACTATACCGGCTGTTGCTGTACCACTATACCGGCTCCACTGACCACTATACCGGCTGTTGCTGTACCACTATACCGGCTGTGGCTGTACCACTATACCGACTCCACTGACTTCTATACCGGCTGTTGCTGTACCAATATACCGGCTGTTGCTGTACCTCTATACCGGCTGTTGCTGTACCACTATACTGGCTGTTGCATACCACTATACCGGCTGGTGCTGTACCACTATACCGGCTGTTGCTGTACCATTATACCGGCTCCACTGACCACTATACCGGCTGTTGCATACCACTATACTGGCTGTTGCATACCACTATACCGGCTGTTGCTGTACCACTATACCGGCTGTTGCTGTACCATTATACCGACTCCACTGACTACTATACCGGCTGTTGCTGTACCACTATACCGGCTGTTGCATACCACTATACTGGCTGTTGCTGTACCACTATACCGGCTGTTGCCGTACCACTATACCGGCTGTTGCTGTACCACTATACCGGCTGTTGCTGTACCACTATACCCGCTCCACTGACCACTATACCGGCTGTTGCTGTACCACTATACCGGCTCCACTGGCCACTATACCGGCTGTTGCTGTACCACTATACCGGCTGTTGCTGTACCACTATATCGGCTGTTGCTGTACCACTATACCGGCTGTTCCTGTACCACTATACCCGCAGCACTGACCACTAAACCGGCTGTTGATGTACCACTATACCGGCTGTTGCTGTACCACTATACCGGCTGTTGCTGTACCACTATACCGGCTGTTGCTGTACCACTATACCCGCTCCACTGACCACTATACCGGCTGTTGCTGTACCACTATACCGGCTCCACTGGCCACTATACCGGCTGTTGCTGTACCACTATACCGGCTGTTGCTGTACCACTATACCGGCTGTTGCTGTACCACTATACCTGCTCCACTGACCACTATACTGGCTGTTGCTGTACCACTATACCGGCTCCACTGGCCACTATACCGGCTGTTGCTGTACCAATATACCGGCTGTTGCTGTACCACTATACCGGCTGTTGCTGTACCACTATACCGGCTGTTGCTGTACCACTATACCGGCTGTTCCTGTACCACTATACCCGCTCCACTGACCACTATACCGGCTGTTGCTGTACCACTATACCGGCTGTTGCTGTACCACTATACCGGCTGTTCCTGTACCACTATACCCGCTCCACTGACCACTATACCGGCTGTTGCTGTACCACTATACCGGCTCCACTGACCACTATACCGGCTGTTGCTGTACCACTATACCGGCTGTTGCTGTACCACTATACCGGCTGTTGCTGTACCACTATACCGGCTGTTCCTGTACCACTATACCCGCTCCACTGACCACTATACCGGCTGTTGCTGTACCACTATACCGGCTGTTGCTGTACCACTATACCGGCTGTTGCTGTACCACTATACCGGCTCCACTGGCCACTATACCGGCTGTTGCTGTACCACTATACCGGCTGTTGCTGTACCACTATACCCGCTCCACTGACCACTATACCGGCTGTTGCTGTACCACTATACCGGCTCTACTGGCCACTATACCGGCTGTTGCTGTACCACTATACCGGCTGTTGCTGTACCACGATACCGGCTGTTGCTGTACCACTATACCGGCTGTTGCCGTACCACTATACCGGCTGTTCCTGTACCACTATACCCGCAGCACTGACCACTATACCGGCTGTTGCTGTACCACTATACCGGCTGTTGCTTTACCACTATACCGGCTGTTGCTGTACCACTATACCGTTTGTTGTTGTACCACTATACCCGCTCCCCTGACCACTATACTGGCTGTTGCTGTACCACTATACCGGCTCCACTGACCACTATACCGGCTGTTGCTGTACCACTATACCGGCTGTTGCTGTACCACTATACCGGCTGTTGCTGTACCACTATACCGGCTGTTGCTGTACCACTATACCGGCTTTTGCTGTACCACTATACCGGCTGTTGCTGTACCACTATACCGGCTGTTGCTGTACCACTATACCGGCTGTTGCTGTACCACTATACCGGCTCCACTGACCACTATACCGGCTGTTGCTGTACCACTATACCGGCTCCACTGACCACTATACCGGCTCCACTGACCACTATACCGGCTGTTGCTGTACCACTATACCGGCTGTTGCTGTACCACTATACTGGCTCCACTGTCCACTATACCGGCTGTTTCTGTACCACTATACCGGCTGTTGCTGTACCACTATACCGGCTCCACTGACCACTATACCGGCTGTTGCTGTACCACTATACCGGCTGTTGCTGTACCACTATACCGGCTCCACTAACCAATATACCGGCTGTTGCTGTACCACTATACCGGCTGTTGCTGTACCACTATACCGGCTGTTGCTGTACCACTATACCGGCTGTTGCTGTACCACTATACCGGCTGTTGCTGTACCACTATACCGGCTGTTGCTGTACCACTATACCGGCTCCACTGACCACTATACCGGCTGTTGCTGTACCACTATACCGGCTGTGGCTGTACCACTATACCGACTCCACTGACTTCTATACCGGCTGTTGCTGTACCAATATACCGGCTGTTGCTGTACCTCTATACCGGCTGTTGCTGTACCACTATACTGGCTGTTGCATACCACTATACCGGCTGTTGCTGTACCACTATACCGGCTGTTGCTGTACCATTATACCGGCTCCACTGACCACTATACCGGCTGTTGCATACCACTATACTGGCTGTTGCATACCACTATACCGGCTGTTGCTGTACCACTATACCGGCTGTTGCTGTACCACTATACCGACTCCACTGACTACTATACCGGCTGTTGCTGTACCACTATACCGGCTGTTGCATACCACTATACTGGCTGTTGCTGTACCACTATACCGGCTGTTGCCGTACCACTATACCGGCTGTTGCTGTACCACTATACCGGCTGTTGCTGTACCACTATACCCGCTCCACTGACCACTATACCGGCTGTTGCTGTACCACTATACCGGCTCCACTGGCCACTATACCGGCTGTTGCTGTACCACTATACCGGCTGTTGCTGTACCACTATATCGGCTGTTGCTGTACCACTATACCGGCTGTTCCTGTACCACTATACCCGCAGCACTGACCACTAAACCGGCTGTTGATGTACCACTATACCGGCTGTTGCTGTACCACTATACCGGCTGTTGCTGTACCACTATACCGGCTGTTGCTGTACCACTATACCCGCTCCACTGACCACTATACCGGCTGTTGCTGTACCACTATACCGGCTCCACTGGCCACTATACCGGCTGTTGCTGTACCACTATACCGGCTGTTGCTGTACCACTATACCGGCTGTTGCTGTACCACTATACCTGCTCCACTGACCACTATACTGGCTGTTGCTGTACCACTATACCGGCTCCACTGGCCACTATACCGGCTGTTGCTGTACCACTATACCGGCTGTTGCTGTACCACTATACCGGCTGTTGCTGTACCACTATACCGGCTGTTGCTGTACCACTATACCGGCTGTTCCTGTACCACTATACCCGCTCCACTGACCACTATACCGGCTGTTGCTGTACCACTATACAGGCTCTACTGACCACTATACCGGCTGTTGCTGTACCACTATACCGGCTGTTGCTGTACCACTATACCGGCTGTTGCTGTACCACTATACCGGCTGTTCCTGTACCACTATACCCGCTCCACTGACCACTATACCGGCTGTTGCTGTACCACTATACCGGCTCCACTGACCACTATACCGGCTGTTGCTGTACCACTATACCGGCTGTTGCTGTACCACTATACCGGCTGTTGCTGTACCACTATACCGGCTGTTCCTGTACCACTATACCCGCTCCACTGACCACTATACCGGCTGTTGCTGTACCACTATACCGGCTGTTGCTGTACCACTATACCGGCTGTTGCTGTACCACTATACCGGCTGTTGCTGTACCACTATACCGGCTCCACTGGCCACTATACCGGCTGTTGCTGTACCACTATACCGGCTGTTGCTGTACCACTATACCCGCTCCACTGACCACTATACCGGCTGTTGCTGTACCACTATACCGGCTCTACTGGCCACTATACCGGCTGTTGCTGTACCACTATACCGGCTGTTGCTGTACCACGATACCGGCTGTTGCTGTACCACTATACCGGCTGTTGCCGTACCACTATACCGGCTGTTCCTGTACCACTATACCCGCAGCACTGACCACTATACCGGCTGTTGCTGTACCACTATACCGGCTGTTGCTTTACCACTATACCGGCTGTTGCTGTACCACTATACCGTTTGTTGTTGTACCACTATACCCGCTCCCCTGACCACTATACTGGCTGTTGCTGTACCACTATACCGGCTCCACTGACCACTATACCGGCTGTTGCTGTACCACTATACCGGCTGTTGCTGTACCACTATACCGGCTGTTGCTGTACCACTATACCGGCTGTTGCTGTACCACTATACCGGCTTTTGCTGTACCACTATACCGGCTGTTGCTGTACCACTATACCGGCTGTTGCTGTACCACTATACCGGCTGTTGCTGTACCACTATACCGGCTCCACTGACCACTATACCGGCTGTTGCTGTACCACTATACCGGCTCCACTGACCACTATACCGGCTCCACTGACCACTATACCGGCTGTTGCTGTACCACTATACCGGCTGTTGCTGTACCACTATACTGGCTCCACTGTCCACTATACCGGCTGTTTCTGTACCACTATACCGGCTGTTGCTGTACCACTATACCGGCTCCACTGACCACTATACCGGCTGTTGCTGTACCACTATACCGGCTGTTGCTGTACCACTATACCGGCTCCACTAACCAATATACCGGCTGTTGCTGTACCACTATACCGGCTGTTGCTGTACCACTATACCGGCTGTTGCTGTACCACTATACCGGCTGTTGCTGTACCACTATACCGGCTGTCGTTGTACGACTATACCGGCTCCACTGACCACTATACCGGCTGTTGCTGTACCACTATACCGGCTGTTGCTATACCACTATACCGGCTGTTGCTGTACCACTATACCGGCTGTTGCTGTACCACTATACCGGCTGTTCCTGTACCACTATACCGGCTGTTGCTGTACCACTATACCGGCTGTTGCTGTACCACTATACCGGCTGTTGCTGTACCACTATACCCGCTCCACTGACCACTATACCGGCTGTTGCTGTACCACTATACCGGCTCCACTGGCCACTATACCGGCTGTTGCTGTACCACTATACCGGATGTTGCTGTACCACTATACCGGCTGTTGCTGTACCACTATACCGGCTCCACTGGCACTATACCGGCTGTTGCCGAACCACTATACCAGCTGTTGCTGTACCACTATACCGGCTGTTTCTGTACCACTATACCGGCTGTTGCTGTACCACTATACCTGCTGTTGCTGTTCCACTATACCGGCTGTTGCTGTACCACTATACCGGCTGTTGCTGTACCACTATACCGGCTGTTGCTGTACCACTATACCGGCTGTTGCTGTACCACTACACCGGCTGTTGCTGTACCACTATACCCGCTCCACTGACGACTATACCGGCTGTTGCTGTACCACTATACCGGCTGTTGCTGTACCACTATACCGGTTGTTGCTGTACCACTATACCGGCTGTTGCTGTACCACTATACCGGCTGTTGCTGTACCACTATACCGGCTGTTCCTGTACCACTATACTTGCTCCACTGACCTCTATACCGGCTGTTGCTGTACCACTCACTATACCGGCTGTTGCTGTACCACTATACCGGCTCCACTGGCCACTATACCGGCTGTTGCTGTACCACTATACCGGCTGTTGCTGTACCACTATACCGGCTCCACTGGCCACTATACCGGCTGTTGCTGTACCACTATACCGGCTGTTGCTGTACCACTATACCGGCTGTAGCTGTACCACTATACCGGCTGTTGCTGTACCACTATACCCGCTCCACTGACCACTATACCGGCTGTTGCTGTACCACTATACCGGCTGTTGCTGTACCACTATACCCGCTCCACTGACCACTATACCGGCTGTTGCTGTACCACTATACCGGCTCCACTGGCCACTATACCGGCTGTTGCTGCACCACTATACCGGCTGTTGTTGTACCACTATACCGGCTGTTGCTGTACCACTATACCAGCTTTTGCTGTACCACTATACCGGCTCCACTGACCACTATACCGGCTGTTGCTGTACCACTATACCGGCTGTTGCTGTACCACTTACCGGCTGTTGCTGTACCACTATACCGGCTGTTGCTGTAAGACTATACCTGCTGCACTGACCACTATAGCGGCTGTTGCTGTACCACTATACCGGCTGTTGCTGTACGACTATACCGGCTCCACTGACCACTATACCGGCTGTTGCTGTACCACTATACCGGCTGTTGCTGTACCACTATACCGGCTGTTGCTGTACCACTATACCGGCTGTTGCTGTACCACTATACCGGCTTTTGCTGTACCACTATACCGGCTGTTGCTGTACCACTATACCGGCTGTTGCTGTACCACTATACCGGCTGTTGCTGTACCACTATACCGGCTGTTGCTGTACCACTATACCGGCTGTTGCTGTACCACTATACCGGCACCACTGACCACTATACCGGCTGTTGCTGTACCACTATACCGGCTCCACTGACCACTATAACGGCTCCACTGACCACTATACCGGCTGTTGCTGTACCACTATACCGGCTGTTGCTGTACCACTATACCGGCTCCACTGACCACTATACCGGCTGTTTCTGTACCACTATACCGGCTGTTGCTGTACCACTATACCGGCTGTTGCTGTACCACTATACCGGCTGTTGCTGTACCACTATACCGGCTGTTGCTGTACCACTATAACGGCTGTTGCTGTACCACTATACCCGCTCCACTGACCACTATACTGGCTGTTGCTGTACCACTATACCGGCTCCACTGGCCACTATACCGGCTGTTGCTGTACCACTATACCGGCTGTTGCTGTACCACTATACCGGCTGTTGCTGTACCACTATACCGGCTGTTGCTTTACCACTATACCGGCTGTTGCTGTACCACTATACCGGCTGTTGCTGTACCACTATACCCGCTCCACTGACCACTATACCGGCTGTTGCTGTTCCACTATACCGGCTCCACTGGCCACTATACCGGCAGTTGCTGTACCACTATACCGGTTGTTGCTGTACCACTATACCGGCTGTTGCTGTACCACTATACCGGCTGTTGCTGTACCACTATACCGGCTGTTGCTGTACCACTATACCGACTGTTGCTGTACCACTATACCGGCTGTTCCTGTACGACTATACCCGCTCCACTGACCACTATACCGGCTGTTGCTGTACCACTATACCGGCTGTTGATGTACCACTATACCGGCTGTTGCTGTACCACTATACCGGCTGTTGCTGTACCACTATACCCGCTCCACTGACCACTATACAGGCTGTTGCTGTACCACTATACCGGCTGTTGCTGTACCACTATACCGGCTGTTGCTGTACCACTATACCGGCTGTTGCTGTACCACCATACCGGCTGTTGCTGTACCACTATACCGGCTGTTCCTGTACCACTATACCCGCTCCACTGACCTCTATACTGGCTGTTGCTGTACCACTATACCGGCTGTTGCTGTACCACTATACCGGCTGTTGCTGTACCACTATACCGGCTGTTGCTGTACCACTATACCCGCTCCACTGATTACTATACCGGCTGTTGCTGTACCACTATACCGGCTCCACTGGCCACTATACCGGCTGTTGCTGTACCACTATACCGGCTGTTGCTGTACCACTATACCGGCTGTTGCTGTACCACTATACCGGCTGTTGCTGTACCACTATACCGGCTGTTGCTGTACCACTATACCGGCTGTTCCTGTACCACTATACCCGCTCCACTGACCACTATACCGGCTGTTGCTGTACCACTATACAGGCTCTACTGACCACTATACCGGCTGTTGCTGTACCACTATACCGGCTGTTGCTGTTCCACTATACCGGCTGTTGCTGTACGACTATACCGGCTCCACTGACCACTATACCGGCTGTTGCTGTACCACTATACCGGCTGTTGCTGTACCACTATACCGGCTGTTGCTGTACCACTATACCGGCTGTTGCTGTACCACTATACCGGCTTTTGCTGTACCACTATACCGGCTGTTGCTGTACCACTATACCGGCTGTTGCTGTACCACTATACCGGCTGTTGCTGTACCACTATACCGGCTGTTGCTGTACCACTATACCGGCTGTTGCTGTACCACTATACCGGCTCCACTGACCACTATACCGGCTGTTGCTGTACCACTAAACCGGCTCCACTGACCACTATACCTGCTCCACTGACCACTATACCGGCTCCACTGACCACTATACCGGCTGTTGCTGTACCACTATACCGGCTGTTGCTGTACCACTATACCGGCTCCACTGACCACTATACCGGCTCCACTGACCACTATACCGGCTCCACTGACCACTATACCGGCTCCACTGACCACTATACCGGCTGTTTCTGTACCACTATACCGGCTGTTGCTTTACCACTATACCGGCTCCACTGACCACTATACCGGCTGTTGCTGTACCACTATACCGGCTGTTGCTGTACCACTATACCGGCTGTTGCTGTACCACTATACCGGCTGTTGCTGTACCACTATACGGGCTCCACTGACCACTATACCGGCTGTTGCATACCACTATACCGGCTGTTGCATACCACTATACCGGCAGTTGCTGTACCACTATACCGGCTGTTGTTGTACCACTATACCGGCTGTTGCTGTACCACTATACCGGCTGTTGCATACCACTATACCGGCTGTTGCTGTACCCCTATACCGGCTGTTGCTGCACCACTATACCGGCTGTTGCTGTACCACTATACCGGCTGTTGCTGTACCACTATACTGGCTCCACTGACCACTATGCCGGCTGTTGCTGTACCACTATACCGGCTGTTGCTGTACCACTATACCGGCTGTTGCTGTTCCACTATACCGGCTACACTGACCACTATACCAGCTGTTGCTGTACCACTATACCGGCTGTTGTTGTACCACTATACCGGCTGTTGCTGTACCACTATACCAGCTGTTGCTGTACCACTATACCGGCTCCACTGACCACTATACCGGCTGTTGCTGTACCACTATACCGACTATTGCATACCACTATACCGGTTGTTGCTGTACCACTATACTGGCTGTTGCTGTACCACTATACCAGCTGTTGCTGTACGACTATACCGGCTGTTGCTGTACGACTATACCGGCTGTTGCTGTACCACTATACCGGCTCCACTGGCCACTATACCGGCTGTTGCTGTACCACTATACCGGCTGTTGCTGTACCACTATACCCGCTCCACTGACCACTATACCGGCTGTTGCTGTACCACTATACCGGCTCCACTGGCCACTATACCGGCTGTTGCTGTACCACTATACCGGCTGTTGCTGTACCACTATACCGGCTGTTGCTGTACCACTATACCGGCTGTTGCTGTACCACTATACCGGCTGTTCCTGTACCACTATACCCGCAGCACTGACCACTATACCGGCTGTTGCTGTACCACTATACCGGCTGTTGCTGTACCACTATAACGGCTGTTGCTGTACCACTTTTCTCGCTCCACTGACCACTATACCGGCTGTTGCTGTACCACTATACCGGCTCCACTGGCCACTATACCGGCTGTTGCTGTACCACTATACCGGCTGTTGCTGTACCACTATACCGACTGTTGCTGTACCACTATACCGGCTGTTGATGTACCACTATACCGGATGTTGATGTACGACTATACCGGCTGTTGTTGTACCACTATACCGGCTGTTGCTGTACCACTATACCAGCTGTTGCTGTACCACTATACCGGCTCCACTGACCACTATACCGGCTGTTGCTGTACCACTATACCGGCTGTTGCTGTACCACTATACCGGCTGTTGCTGTACCACTTACCGGCTGTTGCTGTACCACTATACCGGCTGTTGCTGTACGACTATACTGGCTCCACTGACCACTATAGCGGCTGTTGCTGTACCACTATACCGGCTGTTGCTGTACCACTATACCGGCTGTTGCTGTGCCACTATACCGGCTGTTGCTGTACGACTATACCGGCTCCACTGACCACTATACCGGCTGTTGCTGTACCACTATACCGGCTGTTGCTGTACCACTATACCGGCTGTTGCTGTACCACTATACCGGCTGTTGCTGTACCACTATACCGGCTGTTGCTGTACCACTATACCGGCTGTTGCTGTACCACTATACCGGCTGTTGCTGTACCACTATACCGGCTCCACTGACCACTATACCGGCTGTTGCTGTACTACTATACCGGCTCCACTGACCACTATACCGGCTCCACTGACCACTATACCGGCTCCACTGACCACTATACCGGCTGTTTCTGTACCACTATAACGGCTGTTGCTGTACCACTATACCGGCTCCACTGACCACTATACCGGCTGTTGCTGTACCACTATACCGGCTGTTGCTGTACCACTATACCGGCTGTTGCTGTACCACTATACCGGCTCCACTGACCACTATACCGGCTGTTGCTGTACCACTATACCGGCTGTGGCTGTACCACTATACCGACTCCACTGACTTCTATACCGGCTGTTGCTGTACCAATATACCGGCTGTTGCTGTACCTCTATACCGGCTGTTGCTGTACCACTATACTGGCTGTTGCATACCACTATACCGGCTGTTGCTGTACCACTATACCGGCTGTTGCTGTACCATTATACCGGCTCCACTGACCACTATACCGGCTGTTGCATACCACTATACTGGCTGTTGCATACCACTATACCGGCTGTTGCTGTACCACTATACCGGCTGTTGCTGTACCATTATACCGACTCCACTGACTACTATACCGGCTGTTGCTGTACCACTATACCGGCTGTTGCATACCACTATACTGGCTGTTGCTGTACCACTATACCGGCTGTTGCCGTACCACTATACCGGCTGTTGCTGTACCACTATACCGGCTGTTGCTGTACCACTATACCCGCTCCACTGACCACTATACCGGCTGTTGCTGTACCACTATACCGGCTCCACTGGCCACTATACCGGCTGTTGCTGTACCACTATACCGGCTGTTGCTGTACCACTATATCGGCTGTTGCTGTACCACTATACCGGCTGTTCCTGTACCACTATACCCGCAGCACTGACCACTAAACCGGCTGTTGATGTACCACTATACCGGCTGTTGCTGTACCACTATACCGGCTGTTGCTGTACCACTATACCGGCTGTTGCTGTACCACTATACCCGCTCCACTGACCACTATACCGGCTGTTGCTGTACCACTATACCGGCTCCACTGGCCACTATACCGGCTGTTGCTGTACCACTATACCGGCTGTTGCTGTACCACTATACCGGCTGTTGCTGTACCACTATACCTGCTCCACTGACCACTATACTGGCTGTTGCTGTACCACTATACCGGCTCCACTGGCCACTATACCGGCTGTTGCTGTACCAATATACCGGCTGTTGCTGTACCACTATACCGGCTGTTGCTGTACCACTATACCGGCTGTTGCTGTACCACTATACCGGCTGTTCCTGTACCACTATACCCGCTCCACTGACCACTATACCGGCTGTTGCTGTACCACTATACCGGCTGTTGCTGTACCACTATACCGGCTGTTCCTGTACCACTATACCCGCTCCACTGACCACTATACCGGCTGTTGCTGTACCACTATACCGGCTCCACTGACCACTATACCGGCTGTTGCTGTACCACTATACCGGCTGTTGCTGTACCACTATACCGGCTGTTGCTGTACCACTATACCGGCTGTTCCTGTACCACTATACCCGCTCCACTGACCACTATACCGGCTGTTGCTGTACCACTATACCGGCTGTTGCTGTACCACTATACCGGCTGTTGCTGTACCATTATACCGGCTCCACTGGCCACTATACCGGCTGTTGCTGTACCACTATACCGGCTGTTGCTGTACCACTATACCCGCTCCACTGACCACTATACCGGCTGTTGCTGTACCACTATACCGGCTCTACTGGCCACTATACCGGCTGTTGCTGTACCACTATACCGGCTGTTGCTGTACCACGATACCGGCTGTTGCTGTACCACTATACCGGCTGTTGCCGTACCACTATACCGGCTGTTCCTGTACCACTATACCCGCAGCACTGACCACTATACCGGCTGTTGCTGTACCACTATACCGGCTGTTGCTTTACCACTATACCGGCTGTTGCTGTACCACTATACCGTTTGTTGTTGTACCACTATACCCGCTCCCCTGACCACTATACTGGCTGTTGCTGTACCACTATACCGGCTCCACTGACCACTATACCGGCTGTTGCTGTACCACTATACCGGCTGTTGCTGTACCACTATACCGGCTGTTGCTGTACCACTATACCGGCTGTTGCTGTACCACTATACCGGCTTTTGCTGTACCACTATACCGGCTGTTGCTGTACCACTATACCGGCTGTTGCTGTACCACTATACCGGCTGTTGCTGTACCACTATACCGGCTCCACTGACCACTATACCGGCTGTTGCTGTACCACTATACCGGCTCCACTGACCACTATACCGGCTCCACTGACCACTATACCGGCTGTTGCTGTACCACTATACCGGCTGTTGCTGTATCACTATACTGGCTCCACTGTCCACTATACCGGCTGTTTCTGTACCACTATACCGGCTGTTGCTGTACCACTATACCGGCTCCACTGACCACTATACCGGCTGTTGCTGTACCACTATACCGGCTGTTGCTGTACCACTATACCGGCTCCACTAACCAATATACCGGCTGTTGCTGTACCACTATACCGGCTGTTGCTGTACCACTATACCGGCTGTTGCTGTACCACTATACCGGCTGTTGCTGTACCACTATACCGGCTGTTGCTGTACCACTATACCGGCTGTTGCTGTACCACTATACCGGCTCCACTGACCACTATACCGGCTGTTGCTGTACCACTATACCGGCTGTGGCTGTACCACTATACCGACTCCACTGACTTCTATACCGGCTGTTGCTGTACCAATATACCGGCTGTTGCTGTACCTCTATACCGGCTGTTGCTGTACCACTATACTGGCTGTTGCATACCACTATACCGGCTGTTGCTGTACCACTATACCGGCTGTTGCTGTACCATTATACCGGCTCCACTGACCACTATACCGGCTGTTGCTGTACCACTATACCGGCTGTGGCTGTACCACTATACCGACTCCACTGACTTCTATACCGGCTGTTGCTGTACCAATATACCGGCTGTTGCTGTACCTCTATACCGGCTGTTGCTGTACCACTATACTGGCTGTTGCATACCACTATACCGGCTGTTGCTGTACCAATATACCGGCTGTTGCTGTACCACTATACCGGCTGTTTCTGTACCACTATACTGGCTGTTGCATACCACTATACCGGCTGTTGCTGTACCACTATACCGGCTGTTGCTGTACCACTATACCGACTCCACTGACTACTATACCGGCTGTTGCTGTACCACTATACCGGCTGTTGCATACCACTATACTGGCTGTTGCTGTACCACTATACCGGCTGTTGCCGTACCACTATACCGGCTGTTGCTGTACCACTATACCGGGTGTTGCTGTACCACTATACCCGCTCCACTGACCACTATACCGGCTGTTGCTGTACCACTATACCGGCTCCACTGGCCACTATACCGGCTGTTGCTGTACCACTATACCGGCTGTTGCTGTACCACTATATCGGCTGTTGCTGTACCACTATACCGGCTGTTCCTGTACCACTATACCCGCAGCACTGACCACTAAACCGGCTGTTGATGTACCACTATACCGGCTGTTGCTGTACCACTATACCGGCTGTTGCTGTACCACTATACCGGCTGTTGCTGTACCACTATACCCGCTCCACTGACCACTATACCGGCTGTTGCTGTACCACTATACCGGCTCCACTGGCCACTATACCGGCTGTTGCTGTACCACTATACCGGCTGTTGCTGTACCACTATACCGGCTGTTGCTGTACCACTATACCTGCTCCACTGACCACTATACTGGCTGTTGCTGTACCACTATACCGGCTCCACTGGCCACTATACCGGCTGTTGCTGTACCACTATACCGGCTGTTGCTGTACCACTATACCGGCTGTTGCTGTACCACTATACCGGCTGTTGCTGTACCACTATACCGGCTGTTCCTGTACCACTATACCCGCTCCACTGACCACTATACCGGCTGTTGCTGTACCACTATACAGGCTCTACTGACCACTATACCGGCTGTTGCTGTACCACTATACCGGCTGTTGCTGTACCACTATACCGGCTGTTGCTGTACCACTATACCGGCTGTTCCTGTACCACTATACCCGCTCCACTGACCACTATACCGGCTGTTGCTGTACCACTATACCGGCTCCACTGACCACTATACCGGCTGTTGCTGTACCACTATACCGGCTGTTGCTGTACCACTATACCGGCTGTTGCTGTACCACTATACCGGCTGTTCCTGTACCACTATACCCGCTCCACTGACCACTATACCGGCTGTTGCTGTACCACTATACCGGCTGTTGCTGTACCACTATACCGGCTGTTGCTGTACCACTATACCGGCTCCACTGGCCACTATACCGGCTGTTGCTGTACCACTATACCGGCTGTTGCTGTACCACTATACCCGCTCCACTGACCACTATACCGGCTGTTGCTGTACCACTATACCGGCTCTACTGGCCACTATACCGGCTGTTGCTGTACCACTATACCGGCTGTTGCTGTACCACGATACCGGCTGTTGCTGTACCACTATACCGGCTGTTGCCGTACCACTATACCGGCTGTTCCTGTACCACTATACCCGCAGCACTGACCACTATACCGGCTGTTGCTGTACCACTATACCGGCTGTTGCTTTACCACTATACCGGCTGTTGCTGTACCACTATACCGTTTGTTGTTGTACCACTATACCCGCTCCCCTGACCACTATACTGGCTGTTGCTGTACCACTATACCGGCTCCACTGACCACTATACCGGCTGTTGCTGTACCACTATACCGGCTGTTGCTGTACCACTATACCGGCTGTTGCTGTACCACTATACCGGCTGTTGCTGTACCACTATACCGGCTTTTGCTGTACCACTATACCGGCTGTTGCTGTACCACTATACCGGCTGTTGCTGTACCACTATACCGGCTGTTGCTGTACCACTATACCGGCTCCACTGACCACTATACCGGCTGTTGCTGTACCACTATACCGGCTCCACTGACCACTATACCGGCTCCACTGACCACTATACCGGCTGTTGCTGTACCACTATACCGGCTGTTGCTGTACCACTATACTGGCTCCACTGTCCACTATACCGGCTGTTTCTGTACCACTATACCGGCTGTTGCTGTACCACTATACCGGCTCCACTGACCACTATACCGGCTGTTGCTGTACCACTATACCGGCTGTTGCTGTACCACTATACCGGCTCCACTAACCAATATACCGGCTGTTGCTGTACCACTATACCGGCTGTTGCTGTACCACTATACCGGCTGTTGCTGTACCACTATACCGGCTGTTGCTGTACCACTATACCGGCTGTCGTTGTACGACTATACCGGCTCCACTGACCACTATACCGGCTGTTGCTGTACCACTATACCGGCTGTTGCTATACCACTATACCGGCTGTTGCTGTACCACTATACCGGCTGTTGCTGTACCACTATACCGGCTGTTCCTGTACCACTATACCGGCTGTTGCTGTACCACTATACCGGCTGTTGCTGTACCACTATACCGGCTGTTGCTGTACCACTATACCCGCTCCACTGACCACTATACCGGCTGTTGCTGTACCACTATACCGGCTCCACTGGCCACTATACCGGCTGTTGCTGTACCACTATACCGGATGTTGCTGTACCACTATACCGGCTGTTGCTGTACCACTATACCGGCTCCACTGGCACTATACCGGCTGTTGCCGAACCACTATACCAGCTGTTGCTGTACCACTATACCGGCTGTTTCTGTACCACTATACCGGCTGTTGCTGTACCACTATACCTGCTGTTGCTGTTCCACTATACCGGCTGTTGCTGTACCACTATACCGGCTGTTGCTGTACCACTATACCGGCTGTTGCTGTACCACTATACCGGCTGTTGCTGTACCACTACACCGGCTGTTGCTGTACCACTATACCCGCTCCACTGACGACTATACCGGCTGTTGCTGTACCACTATACCGGCTGTTGCTGTACCACTATACCGGTTGTTGCTGTACCACTATACCGGCTGTTGCTGTACCACTATACCGGCTGTTGCTGTACCACTATACCGGCTGTTCCTGTACCACTATACTTGCTCCACTGACCTCTATACCGGCTGTTGCTGTACCACTCACTATACCGGCTGTTGCTGTACCACTATACCGGCTCCACTGGCCACTATACCGGCTGTTGCTGTACCACTATACCGGCTGTTGCTGTACCACTATACCGGCTCCACTGGCCACTATACCGGCTGTTGCTGTACCACTATACCGGCTGTTGTTGTACCACTATACCGGCTGTAGCTGTACCACTATACCGGCTGTTGCTGTACCACTATACCCGCTCCACTGACCACTATACCGGCTGTTGCTGTACCACTATACCGGCTGTTGCTGTACCACTATACCCGCTCCACTGACCACTATACCGGCTGTTGCTGTACCACTATACCGGCTCCACTGGCCACTATACCGGCTGTTGCTGCACCACTATACCGGCTGTTGTTGTACCACTATACCGGCTGTTGCTGTACCACTATACCAGCTTTTGCTGTACCACTATACCGGCTCCACTGACCACTATACCGGCTGTTGCTGTACCACTATACCGGCTGTTGCTGTACCACTTACCGGCTGTTGCTGTACCACTATACCGGCTGTTGCTGTAAGACTATACCTGCTGCACTGACCACTATAGCGGCTGTTGCTGTACCACTATACCGGCTGTTGCTGTACGACTATACCGGCTCCACTGACCACTATACCGGCTGTTGCTGTACCACTATACCGGCTGTTGCTGTACCACTATACCGGCTGTTGCTGTACCACTATACCGGCTGTTGCTGTACCACTATACCGGCTTTTGCTGTACCACTATACCGGCTGTTGCTGTACCACTATACCGGCTGTTGCTGTACCACTATACCGGCTGTTGCTGTACCACTATACCGGCTGTTGCTGTACCACTATACCGGCTGTTGCTGTACCACTATACCGGCACCACTGACCACTATACCGGCTGTTGCTGTACCACTATACCGGCTCCACTGACCACTATAACGGCTCCACTGACCACTATACCGGCTGTTGCTGTACCACTATACCGGCTGTTGCTGTACCACTATACCGGCTCCACTGACCACTATACCGGCTGTTTCTGTACCACTATACCGGCTGTTGCTGTACCACTATACCGGCTGTTGCTGTACCACTATACCGGCTGTTGCTGTACCACTATACCGGCTGTTGCTGTACCACTATAACGGCTGTTGCTGTACCACTATACCCGCTCCACTGACCACTATACTGGCTGTTGCTGTACCACTATACCGGCTCCACTGGCCACTATACCGGCTGTTGCTGTACCACTATACCGGCTGTTGCTGTACCACTATACCGGCTGTTGCTGTACCACTATACCGGCTGTTGCTTTACCACTATACCGGCTGTTGCTGTACCACTATACCGGCTGTTGCTGTACCACTATACCCGCTCCACTGACCACTATACCGGCTGTTGCTGTTCCACTATACCGGCTCCACTGGCCACTATACCGGCTGTTGCTGTACCACTATACCGGTTGTTGCTGTACCACTATACCGGCTGTTGCTGTACCACTATACCGGCTGTTGCTGTACCACTATACCGGCTGTTGCTGTACCACTATACCGACTGTTGCTGTACCACTATACCGGCTGTTCCTGTACGACTATACCCGCTCCACTGACCACTATACCGGCTGTTGCTGTACCACTATACCGGCTGTTGATGTACCACTATACCGGCTGTTGCTGTACCACTATACCGGCTGTTGCTGTACCACTATACCCGCTCCACTGACCACTATACAGGCTGTTGCTGTACCACTATACCGGCTGTTGCTGTACCACTATACCGGCTGTTGCTGTACCACTATACCGGCTGTTGCTGTACCACCATACCGGCTGTTGCTGTACCACTATACCGGCTGTTCCTGTACCACTATACCCGCTCCACTGACCTCTATACTGGCTGTTGCTGTACCACTATACCGGCTGTTGCTGTACCACTATACCGGCTGTTGCTGTACCACTATACCGGCTGTTGCTGTACCACTATACCCGCTCCACTGATTACTATACCGGCTGTTGCTGTACCACTATACCGGCTCCACTGGCCACTATACCGGCTGTTGCTGTACCACTATACCGGCTGTTGCTGTACCACTATACCGGCTGTTGCTGTACCACTATACCTGCTCCACTGACCACTATACCGGCTGTTGCTGTACCACTATACCGGCTCCACTGGCCACTATACCGGCTGTTGCTGTACCACTATACCGGCTGTTGCTGTACCACTATACCGGCTGTTGCTGTACCACTATACCGGCTGTTGCTGTACCACTATACCGGCTGTTCCTGTACCACTATATCCGCTCCACTGACCACTATACCGGCTGTTGCTGTACCACTATACCGGCTCCACTGACCACTATACCGGCTGTTGCTGTACCACTATACCGGCTGTTGCTGTACCACTATACCGGCTTTTGCTGTACCACTATACAGCCGGCTGTTGCTGAACCACTATACCGGCTGTTGCTGTACCACTATACCGGCTGTTGCTGTACCACTATACCGGCTGTTGCTGTACCACTATACCGGCTCCACTGGCCACTATACCGGCTGTTGCTGTACCACTATACCGGCTGTTGCTGTACCACTATACCCGCTCCACTGACCACTATACCGGCTGTTGCTGTACCACTATACCGGCTCTACTGGCCACTATACCGGCTGTTGCTGTACCACTATACCGGCTGTTGCTGTACCACGATACCGGCTGTTGCTGTACCACTATACCGGCTGTTGCCGTACCACTATACCGGCTGTTCCTGTACCACTATACCCGCAGCACTGACCACTATACCGGCTGTTGATGTACCACTATACCGGCTGTTGCTGTACCACTATACCGGCTGTTGCTGTACCACTATACCGGCTGTTGCTGTACCACTATACCCGCAGCACTGACCATTAAACCGGCTGTTGATGTACCACTATACCGGCTGTTGCTGTACCACTATACCGGCTGTTGCTGTACCACTATACCGGCTGTTGCTGTACCACTATACCCGCTCCACTGACCACTATACCGGCTGTTGCTGTACCACTATACCGGCTCCACTGGCCACTATACCGGCTGTTGCTGTACCACTATACCGGCTGTTGCTGTACCACTATACCGGCTGTTGCTGTACCACTATACCGGCTCCACTGGCCACTATACCGGCTGTTGCCGAACCACTATACCAGCTGTTGCTGTACCACAATACCGGCTGTTGCTGTACCACTATACCGGCTGTTGCTGTACCACTATACCTGCTGTTACTGTACCACTATACCGGCTGTTGCTGTACCACTATACCGGCTGTTGCTGTACCACTATACCGGCTGTTGCTGTACCACTATACCGGCTGTTGCTGTACCACTATACCGGCTGTTGCTGTACCACTATACCCGCTCCACTGACCACTATACCGGCTGTTGCTGTACCACTATACCGGCTGTTGCTGTCCCACTATACCGGTTGTTGCTGTACCACTATACCGGCTGTTGCTGTACCACTATACCGGCTGTTGCTGTACCACTATACCGGCTGTTCCTGTACCACTATACTTGCTCCACTGACCTCTATACCGGCTGTTGCTGTACCACTATACCGGCTGTTGCTGTACCATTATACCGGCTCCACTGGCCACTATACCGGCTATTGCTGTACCACTATACCGGCTGTTGCTGTACCACTATAACGGCTCCACTGGCCACTATACCGGCTGTTGCTGTACCACTATACCGGCTGTTGCTGTACCACTATACCGGCTGTAGCTGTACCACTATACCGGCTGTTGCTGTACCACTATACCCGCTCCACTGACCACTATACCGGCTGTTGCTGTACCACTATACCGGCTGTTGCTGTACCACTATACCCGCTCCACTCACCACTATACCGGCTGTTGCTGTACCACTATACCGGCTCCACTGGCCACTATACCGGCTGTTGCTGTACCACTATACCGGCTGTTGTTGTACCACTATACCGGCTGTTGCTGTACCACTATACCCGCTCCACTGACCACTATACTGGCTGTTGCTGTACCACTATACCGGCTCCACTGGCCACTATACCGGCTGTTGCTGTACCACTATACCGGCTGTTGCTGTACCACTATACCGGCTGTTGCTGTACCACTATATCGGCTGTTGCTGTACCACTATACCGGCTGTTCCTGTACCACTATACCCGCAGCACTGACCACTAAACCGGCTGTTGATGTACCACTATACCGGCTGTTGCTGTACCACTATACCGGCTGTTGCTGTACCACTATACCGGCTGTTGCTGTACCACTATACCCGCTCCACTGACCACTATACCGGCTGTTGCTGTACCACTATACCGGCTCCACTGGCCACTATACCGGCTGTTGCTGTACCACTATACCGGCTGTTGCTGTACCACTATACCGGCTGTTGCTGTACCACTATACCTGCTCCACACTGACCACTATACTGGCTGTTGCTGTACCACTATACCGGCTCCACTGGCCACTATACCGGCTGTTGCTGTACCACTATACCGGCTGTTGCTGTACCACTATACCGGCTGTTGCTGTACCACTATACCGGCTGTTGCTGTACCACTATACCGGCTGTTCCTGTACCACTATACCCGCTCCACTGACCACTATACCGGCTGTTGCTGTACCACTATACAGGCTCTACTGACCACTATACCGGCTGTTGCTGTACCACTATACCGGTTGTTGCTGTGCCACTATACCGGCTGTTGCTGTACGACTATACCGGCTCCACTGACCACTATACCGGCTGTTGCTGTACCACTATACCGGCTGTTGCTGTACCACTATACCGGCTGTTGCTGTACCACTATACCGGCTGTTGCTGTACCACTATACCGGCTTTTGCTGTACCACTATACCGGCTGTTGCTGTACCACTATACCGGCTGTTGCTGTACCACTATACCGGCTGTTGCTGTACCACTATACCGGCTGTTGCTGTACCACTATACCGGCTGTTGCTGTACCACTATACCGGCTCCACTGACCACTATACCGGCTGTTGCTGTACCACTATACCGGCTCCACTGACCACTATACCGGCTCCACTGACCACTATACCGGCTCCACTGACCACTATACCGGCTGTTGCTGTACCACTATACCGGCTGTTGCTGTACCACTATACCGGCTCCACTGACCACTATACCGGCTGTTTCTGTACCACTATACCGGCTGTTGCTGTACCACTATACCGGCTCCACTGACCACTATACCGGCTGTTGCTGTACCACTATACCGGCTGTTGCTGTACCACTATACCGGCTGTTGCTGTACCACTATACCGGCTCCACTGACCACTATACCGGCTGTTTCTGTACCACTATACCGGCTGTTGCTGTACCACTATACCGGCTCCACTGACCACTATACCGGCTGTTGCTGTACCACTATACCGGCTGTTGCTGTACCACTATACCGGCTCCACTAACCACTATACCGGCTGTTGCTGTACCACTATACCGGCTGTTGCTGTACCACTATACCGGCTGTTGCTGTACCACTATACCGGCTGTTGCTGTACCACTATACCGGCTCCACTGACCACTATACCGGCTCCACTGACCACTATACCGGCTCCACTGACCACTATACCGGCTCCACTGACCACTATACCGGCTGTTTCTGTACCACTATACCGGCTGTTGCTTTACCACTATACCGGCTCCACTGACCACTATACCGGCTGTTGCTGTACCACTATACCGGCTGTTGCTGTACCACTATACCCGCTCCACTGACCACTATACCGGCTGTTGCTGTACCACTATACCGGCTCCACTGGCCACTATACCGGCTGTTGCTGTACCACTATACCGGCTGTTGCTGTACCACTATACCGGCTGTTGCTGTACCACTATACCTGCTCCACTGACCACTATACTGGCTGTTGCTGTACCACTATACCGGCTCCACTGGCCACTATACCGGCTGTTGCTGTACCACTATACCGGCTGTTGCTGTACCACTATACCGGCTGTTGCTGTACCACTATACCGGCTGTTGCTGTACCACTATACCGGCTGTTCCTGTACCACTATACCCGCTCCACTGACCACTATACCGGCTGTTGCTGTACCACTATACAGGCTCTACTGACCACTATACCGGCTGTTGCTGTACCACTATACCGGCTGTTGCTGTACCACTATACCGGCTGTTGCTGTACCACTATACCGGCTGTTGCTGTACCACTATACCTGCTCCACTGACCACTATACCGGCTGTTGCTGTACCACTATACCGGCTGTTCCTGTACCACTATACCCGCTCCACTGACCACTATACCGGCTGTTGCTGTACCACTATACCGGCTCCACTGACCACTATACCGGCTGTTGCTGTACCACTATACCGGCTGTTGCTGTACCACTATACCGGCTGTTGCTGTACCACTATACCGGCTGTTCCTGTACCACTATACCCGCTCCACTGACCACTATACCGGCTGTTGCTGTACCACTATACCGGCTGTTGCTGTACCACTATACCGGCTGTTGCTGTACCACTATACCGGCTGTTGCTGTACCACTATACCGGCTGTTGCTGTACCACTATACCGGCTCCACTGAACACTATACCGGCTCCACTGACCACTATACCGGCTCCACTGACCACTATACCGGCTCCACTGACCACTATACCGGCTGTTTCTGTACCACTATACCGGCTGTTGCTTTACCACTATACCGGCTCCACTGACCACTATACCGGCTGTTGCTGTACCACTATACCGGCTGTTGCTGTACCACTATACCGGCTGTTGCTGTACCACTATACCGGCTGTTGCTGTACCACTATACGGGCTCCACTGACCACTATACCGGCTGTTGCATACCACTATACCGGCTGTTGCATACCACTATACCGGCAGTTGCTGTACCACTATACCGGCTGTTGTTGTACCACTATACCGGCTCCACTGACCACTATACCGGCTGTTGCTGTACCACTATACCGGCTGTTGCATACCACTATACCGGCTGTTGCTGTACCCCTATACCGGCTGTTGCTGCACCACTATACCGGCTGTTGCTGTACCACTATACCGGCTGTTGCTGTACCACTATACTGGCTCCACTGACCACTATGCCGGCTGTTGCTGTACCACTATACCGGCTGTTGCTGTACCACTATACCGGCTGTTGCTGTTCCACTATACGGGCTACACTGACCACTATACCAGCTGTTGCTGTACCACTATACCGGCTGTTGTTGTACCACTATACCGGCTGTTGCTGTACCACTATACCAGCTGTTGCTGTACCACTATACCGGCTCCACTGACCACTATACCGGCTGTTGCTGTACCACTATACCGACTATTGCATACCACTATACCGGTTGTTGCTGTACCACTATACCGGCTGTTGCTGTACCACTATACCAGCTGTTGCTGTACGACTATACCGGCTGTTGCTGTACGACTATACAGGCTGTTGCTGTACCACTATACCGGCTCCACTGGCCACTATACCGGCTGTTGCTGTACCACTATACCGGCTGTTGCTGTACCACTATACCCGCTCCACTGACCACTATACCGGCTGTTGCTGTACCACTATACCGGCTCCACTGGCCACTATACCGGCTGTTGCTGTACCACTATACCGGCTGTTGCTGTACCACTATACCGGCTGTTGCTGTACCACTATACCGGCTGTTGCTGTACCACTATACCGGCTGTTCCTGTACCACTATACCCGCAGCACTGACCACTATACTGGCTGTTGCTGTACCACTATACCGGCTGTTGCTGTACCACTATACCGGCTGTTGCTGTACAACTATAACGGCTGTTGCTGTACCACTATTCTCGCTCCACTGACCACTATACTGGCTGTTGCTGTACCACTATACCGGCTCCACTGGCCACTATACCGGCTGTTGCTGTACCACTATACCGGCTGTTGCTGTACCACTATACCGACTGTTGCTGTACCACTATACCGGCTGTTGATGTACCACTATACCGGATGTTGATGTACGACTATACCGGCTCCACTGACCACTATACCGGCGGTTGCTGTACCACTATACCGGCTGTTGCATACCACTATACCGGCTGTTGCTGTACCACTATACCGGCTCCACTGGCTACTATACCGGCTGTTGCTGTACCACTATACCGGCTGTTGTTGTACCACTATACCGGCTGTTGCTGTACCACTATACCAGCTGTTGCTGTACCACTATACCGGCTCCACTGACCACTATACCGGCTGTTGCTGTACCACTATACCGGCTGTTGCTGTACCACTATACCGGCTGTTGCTGTACCACTTACCGGCTGTTGCTGTACCACTATACCGGCTTTTGCTGTACCACTATACCGGCTGTTGCTGTACCACTATACCGGCTGTTGCTGTACCACTATACCGGCTGTTGCTGTACCACTATACCGGCTCCACTGACCACTATACCGGCTGTTGCTGTACCACTATACCGGCTCCACTGACCACTATACCGGCTCCACTGACCACTATACCGGCTGTTGCTGTACCACTATACCGGCTGTTGCTGTACCACTATACTGGCTCCACTGTCCACTATACCGGCTGTTTCTATACCACTATACCGGCTGTTGCTGTACCACTATACCGGCTCCACTGACCACTATACCGGCTGTTGCTGTACCACTATACCGGCTGTTGCTGTACCACTATACCGGCTCCACTGACCACTATACCGGCTGTTGCTGTACCACTATACCGGCTGTGGCTGTACCACTATACCGGCTCCACTGACTTCTATACCGGCTGTTTCTGTACCAATATACCGGCTGTTGCTGTACCACTATACCGGCTGTTGCTGTACCACTATACTGGCTGTTGCATACCACTATACCGGCTGTTGCTGTACCACTATACCGGCTGTTGCTGTACCACTATACCGGCTCCACCGACCACTATACCGGCTGTTGCATACCACTATACTGGCTGTTGCATACCACTATACCGGCTGTTGCTGTACCACTATACCGGCTGTTGCTGTACCACTATACCGGCTCCACTGACCACTATACCGGCTGTTGCTGTACCACTATACCGGCTGTTGCATACCACTATACTGGCTGTTGCTGTACCACTATACCGGCTGTTGCCGTACCACTATACCGGCTGTTGCTGTACCACTATACCGGCTGTTGCTGTACCACTATACCCGCTCCACTGACCACTATACCGGCTGTTGCTGTACCACTATACCGGCTCCACTGGCCACTATACCGGCTGTTGCTGTACCACTATACCGGCTGTTGCTGTACCACTATACCGGCTGTTGCTGTACCACTATACCGGCTGTTGCTGTACCACTATACCGGCTGTTCCTGTACCACTATACCCGCAGCACTGACCATTAAACCGGCTGTTGATGTACCACTATACCGGCTGTTGCTGTACCACTATACCGGCTGTTGCTGTACCACTATACCGGCTGTTGCTGTACCACTATACCCGCTCCACTGACCACTATACCGGCTGTTGCTGTACCACTATACCGGCTCCACTGGCCACTATACCGGCTGTTGCTGTACCACTATACCGGCTGTTGCTGTACCACTATACCGGCTGTTGCTGTACCACTATACCGGCTCCACTGGCCACTATACCGGCTGTTGCCGAACCACTATACCAGCTGTTGCTGTACCACAATACCGGCTGTTGCTGTACCACTATACCGGCTGTTGCTGTACCACTATACCTGCTGTTACTGTACCACTATACCGGCTGTTGCTGTACCACTATACCGGCTGTTGCTGTACCACTATACCGGCTGTTGCTGTACCACTATACCGGCTGTTGCTGTACCACTATACCGGCTGTTGCTGTACCACTATACCCGCTCCACTGACCACTATACCGGCTGTTGCTGTACCACTATACCGGCTGTTGCTGTCCCACTATACCGGTTGTTGCTGTACCACTATACCGGCTGTTGCTGTACCACTATACCGGCTGTTGCTGTACCACTATACCGGCTGTTCCTGTACCACTATACTTGCTCCACTGACCTCTATACCGGCTGTTGCTGTACCACTATACCGGCTGTTGCTGTACCATTATACCGGCTCCACTGGCCACTATACCGGCTATTGCTGTACCACTATACCGGCTGTTGCTGTACCACTATAACGGCTCCACTGGCCACTATACCGGCTGTTGCTGTACCACTATACCGGCTGTTGCTGTACCACTATACCGGCTGTAGCTGTACCACTATACCGGCTGTTGCTGTACCACTATACCCGCTCCACTGACCACTATACCGGCTGTTGCTGTACCACTATACCGGCTGTTGCTGTACCACTATACCCGCTCCACTCACCACTATACCGGCTGTTGCTGTACCACTATACCGGCTCCACTGGCCACTATACCGGCTGTTGCTGTACCACTATACCGGCTGTTGTTGTACCACTATACCGGCTGTTGCTGTACCACTATACCCGCTCCACTGACCACTATACTGGCTGTTGCTGTACCACTATACCGGCTCCACTGGCCACTATACCGGCTGTTGCTGTACCACTATACCGGCTGTTGCTGTACCACTATACCGGCTGTTGCTGTACCACTATATCGGCTGTTGCTGTACCACTATACCGGCTGTTCCTGTACCACTATACCCGCAGCACTGACCACTAAACCGGCTGTTGATGTACCACTATACCGGCTGTTGCTGTACCACTATACCGGCTGTTGCTGTACCACTATACTGGCTGTTGCTGTACCACTATACCCGCTCCACTGACCACTATACCGGCTGTTGCTGTACCACTATACCGGCTCCACTGGCCACTATACCGGCTGTTGCTGTACCACTATACCGGCTGTTGCTGTACCACTATACCGGCTGTTGCTGTACCACTATACCTGCTCCACTGACCACTATACTGGCTGTTGCTGTACCACTATACCGGCTCCACTGGCCACTATACCGGCTGTTGCTGTACCACTATACCGGCTGTTGCTGTACCACTATACCGGCTGTTGCTGTACCACTATACCGGCTGTTCCTGTACCACTATACCCGCTCCACTGACCACTATACCGGCTGTTGCTGTACCACTATACAGGCTCTACTGACCACTATACCGGCTGTTGCTGTACCACTATACCGGCTGTTGCTGTGCCACTATACCGGCTGTTGCTGTACGACTATACCGGCTCCACTGACCACTATACCGGCTGTTGCTGTACCACTATACCGGCTGTTGCTGTACCACTATACCGGCTGTTGCTGTACCACTATACCGGCTGTTGCTGTACCACTATACCGGCTTTTGCTGTACCACTATACCGGCTGTTGCTGTACCACTATACCGGCTGTTGCTGTACCACTATACCGGCTGTTGCTGTACCACTATACCGGCTGTTGCTGTACCACTATACCGGCTGTTGCTGTACCACTATACCGGCTCCACTGACCACTATACCGGCTGTTGCTGTACCACTATACCGGCTCCACTGACCACTATACCGGCTCCACTGACCACTATACCGGCTCCACTGACCACTATACCGGCTGTTGCTGTACCACTATACCGGCTGTTGCTGTACCACTATACCGGCTCCACTGACCACTATACCGGCTGTTTCTGTACCACTATACCGGCTGTTGCTGTACCACTATACCGGCTCCACTGACCACTATACCGGCTGTTGCTGTACCACTATACCGGCTGTTGCTGTACCACTATACCGGCTCCACTAACCACTATACCGGCTGTTGCTGTACCACTATACCGGCTGTTGCTGTACCACTATACCGGCTGTTGCTGTACCACTATACCGGCTGTTGCTGTACCACTATACCGGCTCCACTGACCACTATACCGGCTCCACTGACCACTATACCGGCTCCACTGACCACTATACCGGCTCCACTGACCACTATACCGGCTGTTTCTGTACCACTATACCGGCTGTTGCTTTACCACTATACCGGCTCCACTGACCACTATACCGGCTGTTGCTGTACCACTATACCGGCTGTTGCTGTACCACTATACCCGCTCCACTGACCACTATACCGGCTGTTGCTGTACCACTATACCGGCTCCACTGGCTACTATACCGGCTGTTGCTGTACCACTATACCGGCTGTTGCTGTACCACTATACCGGCTGTTGCTGTACCACTATACCTGCTCCACTGACCACTATACTGGCTGTTGCTGTACCACTATACCGGCTCCACTGGCCACTATACCGGCTGTTGCTGTACCACTATACCGGCTGTTGCTGTACCACTATACCGGCTGTTGCTGTACCACTATACCGGCTGTTGCTGTACCACTATACCGGCTGTTCCTGTACCACTATACCCGCTCCACTGACCACTATACCGGCTGTTGCTGTACCACTATACAGGCTCTACTGACCACTATACCGGCTGTTGCTGTACCACTATAACGGCTGTTGCTGTACCACTATACCGGCTGTTGCTGTACCACTATACCGGCTGTTGCTGTACCACTATACCTGCTCCACTGACCACTATACCGGCTGTTGCTGTACCACTATACCGGCTGTTCCTGTACCACTATACCCGCTCCACTGACCACTATACCGGCTGTTGCTGTACCACTATACCGGCTCCACTGACCACTATACCGGCTGTTGCTGTACCACTATACCGGCTGTTGCTGTACCACTATACCGGCTGTTGCTGTACCACTATACCGGCTGTTCCTGTACCACTATACCCGCTCCACTGACCACTATACCGGCTGTTGCTGTACCACTATACCGGCTGTTGCTGTACCACTATACCGGCTGTTGCTGTACCACTATACCGGCTGTTGCTGTACCACTATACCGGCTGTTGCTGTACCACTATACCGGCTCCACTGACCACTATACTGGCTCCACTGACCACTATACCGGCTCCACTGACCACTATACCGGCTCCACTGACCACTATACCGGCTGTTTCTGTACCACTATACCGGCTGTTGCTTTACCACTATACCGGCTCCACTGACCACTATACCGGCTGTTGCTGTACCACTATACCGGCTCCACTGGCCACTATACCGGCTGTTGCTGTACCACTATACCGGCTGTTGTTGTACCACTATACCGGCTGTTGCTGTACCACTATACCAGCTGTTGCTGTACCACTATACCGGCTCCACTGACCACTATACCGGCTGTTGCTGTACCACTATACCGGCTGTTGCTGTACCACTTACCGGCTGTTGCTGTACCACTATACCGGCTGTTGCTGTAAGACTATACCTGCTCCACTGACCACTATAGCGGCTGTTGCTGTACCACTATACCGGCTGTTGCTGTACCACTATAACGGCTGTTGCTGTGCCACTATACCGGCTGTTGCTGTACGACTATACCGGCTCCACTGACCACTATACCGGCTGTTGCTGTACCACTTTACCGGCTGTTGCTGTACCACTATACCGGCTGTTGCTGTACCACTATACCGGCTGTTGCTGTACCACTATTCCGGCTGTTGCTGTACCACTATACCAGCTTTTGCTGTACCACTATACTGGCTGTTGCTGTACCACTATACTGGCTCCACTGACCACTATACCGGCTGTTGCATACCACTATACCGGCTGTTGCATACCACTATACCGGCTGTTGCTGTACCACTATACCGGCTGTTGCTGTACCACTATACCGGCTGTTGCTGTACCACTATACCGGCTGTTGCTGTACCACTATACCGGCTCCACTGACCACTATACCGGCTGTTGCTGTACCACTATACCGGCTGTTGCTGTACCACTATAGCGGCTGTTGCTGTACCACTATACTAGCTGTTGCTGTACCACTATACCGGCTCCACTGACCACTATACCGGCTGTTGCTGTACCACTATACCGGCTCCACTGACCACTATACCGGTTGTTGATGTACCACTATACCGGCTGTTGCATACCACTATACCGGTTGTTGCTGTACCACTATACCGGCTGTTGCTGTACCACTATACCGGCTGTTGCTGTACCACTATACCGGCTGTTGCTGTACCACTATACCGGCTGTTGCTGTACCACTATACCGGCTGTTGCTGTACCACTATACCGGCTGTTGCTGTACCACTGTACCGGCTCCACTGACCAGTATACCGCCTGTTGCTGTACCACTATACCGGCTGTTGCTGTACCACTATACCGGCTCCACTGACCACTATACCGGCTCCACTGACCACTATACCGGCTGTTGTTGTACCACTATACCGGCTGTTGCTGTACCACTATACCGGCTCCACTGACCACTATACCGGCTCCACTGACCACTATACCGGCTGTTGCTGTACCACTATACCGGCTGTTGTTGTACCACTATACCGGCTCCACTAAACCACTATACCGGCTGTTTCTGTACCACTATACCGGCTGTTGCTGTACCACTATACCGGCTCCACTGACCACTATACCGGCTGTTGCTGTACCACTATACTGGCTGTTGCTGTACCACTATACCGGCTGTTGCTGTACCACTATACCGGCTCCACTGACCACTATACCGGCTGTTGCTGTACCACTATACCGGCTGTGGCATACCACTATACCGGCTCCACTGACTTCTATACCGGCTGTTGCTGTACCAATATACCGGCTGTTGCTGTACCACTATACCGGCTGTTTCTGTACCACTATACTGGCTGTTGCATACCACTATACCGGCTGTTGCTGTACCACTATACCGGCTGTTGCTGTACCACTATACCGGCTCCACCGACCACTATACCGGCTGTTGCATACCACTATACTGGCTGTTGCATACCACTATACCGGCTGTTGCTGTACCACTATACCGGCTGTTGCTGTACCACTATACCGGCTCCACTGACCACTATACCGGCTGTTGCTGTACCACTATACCGGCTGTGGCATACCACTATACCGGCTCCACTGACTTCTATACCGGCTGTTGCTGTACCAATATACCGGCTGTTGCTGTACCACTATACCGGCTGTTTCTGTACCACTATACTGGCTGTTGCATACCACTATACCGGCTGTTGCTGTACCACTATACCGGCTGTTGCTGTACCACTATACCGGCTCCACCGACCACTATACCGGCTGTTGCATACCACTATACTGGCTGTTGCATACCACTATACCGGCTGTTGCTGTACCACTATACCGGCTGTTGCTGTACCACTATACCGGCTCCACTGACCACTATACCGGCTGTTGCTGTACCACTATACCGGCTGTTGCATACCACTATACTGGCTGTTGCTGTACCACTATACCGGCTGTTGCCGTACCACTATACCGGCTGT
Organism: Chirona hameri; assembly: GCA_036785665.1. Classification (NCBI taxonomy): domain Eukaryota; kingdom Metazoa; phylum Arthropoda; class Thecostraca; order Balanomorpha; family Balanidae; genus Chirona; species Chirona hameri. The sequence continues at coordinate 394,570 of JAXIVJ010000055.1, forward strand.
TGCTGTACCACTATACCGGCTGTTGCTGTACCACTATACCCGCTCCACTGACCACTATACCGGCTGTTGCTGTACCACTATACCGGCTCCACTGGCCACTATACCGGCTGTTGCTGTACCACTATACCGGCTGTTGCTGTACCACTATACCGGCTGTTGCTGTACCACTATACCGGCTGTTGCTGTACCACTATACCGGCTGTTCCTGTACCACTATACCCGCAGCACTGACCATTAAACCGGCTGTTGATGTACCACTATACCGGCTGTTGCTGTACCACTATACCGGCTGTTGCTGTACCACTATACCGGCTGTTGCTGTACCACTATACCCGCTCCACTGACCACTATACCGGCTGTTGCTGTACCACTATACCGGCTCCACTGGCCACTATACCGGCTGTTGCTGTACCACTATACCGGCTGTTGCTGTACCACTATACCGGCTGTTGCTGTACCACTATACCGGCTCCACTGGCCACTATACCGGCTGTTGCCGAACCACTATACCAGCTGTTGCTGTACCACAATACCGGCTGTTGCTGTACCACTATACCGGCTGTTGCTGTACCACTATACCTGCTGTTACTGTACCACTATACCGGCTGTTGCTGTACCACTATACCGGCTGTTGCTGTACCACTATACCGGCTGTTGCGGTACCACTATACCGGCTGTTGCTGTACCACTATACCGGCTGTTGCTGTACCACTATACCCGCTCCACTGACCACTATACCGGCTGTTGCTGTACCACTATACCGGCTGTTGCTGTCCCACTATACCGGTTGTTGCTGTACCACTATACCGGCTGTTGCTGTACCACTATACCGGCTGTTGCTGTACCACTATACCGGCTGTTCCTGTACCACTATACTTGCTCCACTGACCTCTATACCGGCTGTTGCTGTACCACTATACCGGCTGTTGCTGTACCATTATACCGGCTCCACTGGCCACTATACCGGCTATTGCTGTACCACTATACCGGCTGTTGCTGTACCACTATAACGGCTCCACTGGCCACTATACCGGCTGTTGCTGTACCACTATACCGGCTGTTGCTGTACCACTATACCGGCTGTAGCTGTACCACTATACCGGCTGTTGCTGTACCACTATACCCGCTCCACTGACCACTATACCGGCTGTTGCTGTACCACTATACCGGCTGTTGCTGTACCACTATACCCGCTCCACTCACCACTATACCGGCTGTTGCTGTACCACTATACCGGCTCCACTGGCCACTATACCGGCTGTTGCTGTACCACTATACCGGCTGTTGTTGTACCACTATACCGGCTGTTGCTGTACCACTATACCCGCTCCACTGACCACTATACTGGCTGTTGCTGTACCACTATACCGGCTCCACTGGCCACTATACCGGCTGTTGCTGTACCACTATACCGGCTGTTGCTGTACCACTATACCGGCTGTTGCTGTACCACTATATCGGCTGTTGCTGTACCACTATACCGGCTGTTCCTGTACCACTATACCCGCAGCACTGACCACTATACTGGCTGTTGCTGTACCACTATACCGGCTCCACTGGCCACTATACCGGCTGTTGCTGTACCACTATACCGGCTGTTGCTGTACCACTATACCGGCTGTTGCTGTACCACTATACCGGCTGTTGCTGTACCACTATACCGGCTGTTGCTGTACCACTATACCGGCTGTTCCTGTACCACTATACCCGCTCCACTGACCACTATACCGGCTGTTGCTGTACCACTATACAGGCTCTACTGACCACTATACCGGCTGTTGCTGTACCACTATACCGGCTGTTGCTGTACCACTATACCGGCTGTTGCTGTACGACTATACCGGCTCCACTGACCACTATACCGGCTGTTGCTGTACCACTATACCGGCTGTTGCTGTACCACTATACCGGCTGTTGCTGTACCACTATACCGGCTGTTGCTGTACCACTATACCGGCTTTTGCTGTACCACTATACCGGCTGTTGCTGTACCACTATACCGGCTGTTGCTGTACCACTATACCGGCTGTTGCTGTACCACTATACCGGCTGTTGCTGTACCACTATACCGGCTGTTGCTGTACCACTATACCGGCTCCACTGACCACTATACCGGCTGTTGCTGTACCACTATACCGGCTCCACTGACCACTATACCTGCTCCACTGACCACTATACCGGCTCCACTGACCACTATACCGGCTGTTGCTGTACCACTATACCGGCTGTTGCTGTACCACTATACCGGCTCCACTGACCACTATACCGGCTCCACTGACCACTATACCGGCTCCACTGACCACTATACCGGCTGTTTCTGTACCACTATACCGGCTGTTGCTTTACCACTATACCGGCTCCACTGACCACTATACCGGCTGTTGCTGTACCACTATACCGGCTGTTGCTGTACCACTATACCGGCTGTTGCTGTACCACTATACCGGCTGTTGCTGTACCACTATACGGGCTCCACTGACCACTATACCGGCTGTTGCATACCACTATACCGGCTGTTGCATACCACTATACCGGCAGTTGCTGTACCACTATACCGGCTGTTGTTGTACCACTATACCGGCTCCACTGACCACTATACCGGCTGTTGCTGTACCACTATACCGGCTGTTGCATACCACTATACCGGCTGTTGCTGTACCCCTATACCGGCTGTTGCTGCACCACTATACCGGCTGTTGCTGTACCACTATACCGGCTGTTGCTGTACCACTATACTGGCTCCACTGACCACTATGCCGGCTGTTGCTGTACCACTATACCGGCTGTTGCTGTACCACTATACCGGCTGTTGCTGTTCCACTATACCGGCTACACTGACCACTATACCAGCTGTTGCTGTACCACTATACCGGCTGTTGTTGTACCACTATACCGGCTGTTGCTGTACCACTATACCAGCTGTTGCTGTACCACTATACCGGCTCCACTGACCACTATACCGGCTGTTGCTGTACCACTATACCGACTATTGCATACCACTATACCGGTTGTTGCTGTACCACTATACCGGCTGTTGCTGTACCACTATACCAGCTGTTGCTGTACGACTATACCGGCTGTTGCTGTACGACTATACCGGCTGTTGCTGTACCACTATACCGGCTCCACTGGCCACTATACCGGCTGTTGCTGTACCACTATACCGGCTGTTGCTGTACCACTATACCCGCTCCACTGACCACTATACCGGCTGTTGCTGTACCACTATACCGGCTCCACTGGCCACTATACCGGCTGTTGCTGTACCACTATACCGGCTGTTGCTGTACCACTATACCGGCTGTTGCTGTACCACTATACCGGCTGTTGCTGTACCACTATACCGGCTGTTCCTGTACCACTATACCCGCAGCACTGACCACTATACTGGCTGTTGCTGTACCACTATACCGGCTGTTGCTGTACCACTATACCGGCTGTTGCTGTACCACTATAACGGCTGTTGCTGTACCACTTTTCTCGCTCCACTGACCACTATACCGGCTGTTGCTGTACCACTATACCGGCTCCACTGGCCACTATACCGGCTGTTGCTGTACCACTATACCGGCTGTTGCTGTACCACTATACCGACTGTTGCTGTACCACTATACCGGCTGTTGATGTACCACTATACCGGATGTTGATGTACGACTATACCGGCTGTTGTTGTACCACTATACCGGCTGTTGCTGTACCACTATACCAGCTGTTGCTGTACCACTATACCGGCTCCACTGACCACTATACCGGCTGTTGCTGTACCACTATACCGGCTGTTGCTGTACCACTATACCGGCTGTTGCTGTACCACTTACCGGCTGTTGCTGTACCACTATACCGGCTGTTGCTGTACGACTATACTGGCTCCACTGACCACTATAGCGGCTGTTGCTGTACCACTATACCGGCTGTTGCTGTACCACTATACCGGCTGTTGCTGTGCCACTATACCGGCTGTTGCTGTACGACTATACCGGCTCCACTGACCACTATACCGGCTGTTGCTGTACCACTATACCGGCTGTTGCTGTACCACTATACCGGCTGTTGCTGTACCACTATACCGGCTGTTGCTGTACCACTATACCGGCTGTTGCTGTACCACTATACCGGCTGTTGCTGTACCACTATACCGGCTGTTGCTGTACCACTATACCGGCTCCACTGACCACTATACCGGCTGTTGCTGTACCACTATACCGGCTCCACTGACCACTATACCGGCTCCACTGACCACTATACCGGCTCCACTGACCACTATACCGGCTGTTTCTGTACCACTATAACGGCTGTTGCTGTACCACTATACCGGCTCCACTGACCACTATACCGGCTGTTGCTGTACCACTATACCGGCTGTTGCTGTACCACTATACCGGCTGTTGCTGTACCACTATACCGGCTCCACTGACCACTATACCGGCTGTTGCTGTACCACTATACCGGCTGTGGCTGTACCACTATACCGACTCCACTGACTTCTATACCGGCTGTTGCTGTACCAATATACCGGCTGTTGCTGTACCTCTATACCGGCTGTTGCTGTACCACTATACTGGCTGTTGCATACCACTATACCGGCTGTTGCTGTACCACTATACCGGCTGTTGCTGTACCATTATACCGGCTCCACTGACCACTATACCGGCTGTTGCATACCACTATACTGGCTGTTGCATACCACTATACCGGCTGTTGCTGTACCACTATACCGGCTGTTGCTGTACCATTATACCGACTCCACTGACTACTATACCGGCTGTTGCTGTACCACTATACCGGCTGTTGCATACCACTATACTGGCTGTTGCTGTACCACTATACCGGCTGTTGCCGTACCACTATACCGGCTGTTGCTGTACCACTATACCGGCTGTTGCTGTACCACTATACCCGCTCCACTGACCACTATACCGGCTGTTGCTGTACCACTATACCGGCTCCACTGGCCACTATACCGGCTGTTGCTGTACCACTATACCGGCTGTTGCTGTACCACTATATCGGCTGTTGCTGTACCACTATACCGGCTGTTCCTGTACCACTATACCCGCAGCACTGACCACTAAACCGGCTGTTGATGTACCACTATACCGGCTGTTGCTGTACCACTATACCGGCTGTTGCTGTACCACTATACCGGCTGTTGCTGTACCACTATACCCGCTCCACTGACCACTATACCGGCTGTTGCTGTACCACTATACCGGCTCCACTGGCCACTATACCGGCTGTTGCTGTACCACTATACCGGCTGTTGCTGTACCACTATACCGGCTGTTGCTGTACCACTATACCTGCTCCACTGACCACTATACTGGCTGTTGCTGTACCACTATACCGGCTCCACTGGCCACTATACCGGCTGTTGCTGTACCAATATACCGGCTGTTGCTGTACCACTATACCGGCTGTTGCTGTACCACTATACCGGCTGTTGCTGTACCACTATACCGGCTGTTCCTGTACCACTATACCCGCTCCACTGACCACTATACCGGCTGTTGCTGTACCACTATACCGGCTGTTGCTGTACCACTATACCGGCTGTTCCTGTACCACTATACCCGCTCCACTGACCACTATACCGGCTGTTGCTGTACCACTATACCGGCTCCACTGACCACTATACCGGCTGTTGCTGTACCACTATACCGGCTGTTGCTGTACCACTATACCGGCTGTTGCTGTACCACTATACCGGCTGTTCCTGTACCACTATACCCGCTCCACTGACCACTATACCGGCTGTTGCTGTACCACTATACCGGCTGTTGCTGTACCACTATACCGGCTGTTGCTGTACCACTATACCGGCTCCACTGGCCACTATACCGGCTGTTGCTGTACCACTATACCGGCTGTTGCTGTACCACTATACCCGCTCCACTGACCACTATACCGGCTGTTGCTGTACCACTATACCGGCTCTACTGGCCACTATACCGGCTGTTGCTGTACCACTATACCGGCTGTTGCTGTACCACGATACCGGCTGTTGCTGTACCACTATACCGGCTGTTGCCGTACCACTATACCGGCTGTTCCTGTACCACTATACCCGCAGCACTGACCACTATACCGGCTGTTGCTGTACCACTATACCGGCTGTTGCTTTACCACTATACCGGCTGTTGCTGTACCACTATACCGTTTGTTGTTGTACCACTATACCCGCTCCCCTGACCACTATACTGGCTGTTGCTGTACCACTATACCGGCTCCACTGACCACTATACCGGCTGTTGCTGTACCACTATACCGGCTGTTGCTGTACCACTATACCGGCTGTTGCTGTACCACTATACCGGCTGTTGCTGTACCACTATACCGGCTTTTGCTGTACCACTATACCGGCTGTTGCTGTACCACTATACCGGCTGTTGCTGTACCACTATACCGGCTGTTGCTGTACCACTATACCGGCTCCACTGACCACTATACCGGCTGTTGCTGTACCACTATACCGGCTCCACTGACCACTATACCGGCTCCACTGACCACTATACCGGCTGTTGCTGTACCACTATACCGGCTGTTGCTGTACCACTATACTGGCTCCACTGTCCACTATACCGGCTGTTTCTGTACCACTATACCGGCTGTTGCTGTACCACTATACCGGCTCCACTGAACACTATACCGGCTGTTGCTGTACCACTATACCGGCTGTTGCTGTACCACTATACCGGCTCCACTAACCAATATACCGGCTGTTGCTGTACCACTATACCGGCTGTTGCTGTACCACTATACCGGCTGTTGCTGTACCACTATACCGGCTGTTGCTGTACCACTATACCGGCTGTTGCTGTACCACTATACCGGCTGTTGCTGTACCACTATACCGGCTCCACTGACCACTATACCGGCTGTTGCTGTACCACTATACCGGCTGTGGCTGTACCACTATACCGACTCCACTGACTTCTATACCGGCTGTTGCTGTACCAATATACCGGCTGTTGCTGTACCTCTATACCGGCTGTTGCTGTACCACTATACTGGCTGTTGCATACCACTATACCGGCTGTTGCTGTACCACTATACCGGCTGTTGCTGTACCATTATACCGGCTCCACTGACCACTATACCGGCTGTTGCATACCACTATACTGGCTGTTGCATACCACTATACCGGCTGTTGCTGTACCACTATACCGGCTGTTGCTGTACCACTATACCGACTCCACTGACTACTATACCGGCTGTTGCTGTACCACTATACCGGCTGTTGCATACCACTATACTGGCTGTTGCTGTACCACTATACCGGCTGTTGCCGTACCACTATACCGGCTGTTGCTGTACCACTATACCGGCTGTTGCTGTACCACTATACCCGCTCCACTGACCACTATACCGGCTGTTGCTGTACCACTATACCGGCTCCACTGGCCACTATACCGGCTGTTGCTGTACCACTATACCGGCTGTTGCTGTACCACTATATCGGCTGTTGCTGTACCACTATACCGGCTGTTCCTGTACCACTATACCCGCAGCACTGACCACTAAACCGGCTGTTGATGTACCACTATACCGGCTGTTGCTGTACCACTATACCGGCTGTTGCTGTACCACTATACCGGCTGTTGCTGTACCACTATACCCGCTCCACTGACCACTATACCGGCTGTTGCTGTACCACTATACCGGCTCCACTGGCCACTATACCGGCTGTTGCTGTACCACTATACCGGCTGTTGCTGTACCACTATACCGGCTGTTGCTGTACCACTATACCTGCTCCACTGACCACTATACTGGCTGTTGCTGTACCACTATACCGGCTCCACTGGCCACTATACCGGCTGTTGCTGTACCACTATACCGGCTGTTGCTGTACCACTATACCGGCTGTTGCTGTACCACTATACCGGCTGTTGCTGTACCACTATACCGGCTGTTCCTGTACCACTATACCCGCTCCACTGACCACTATACCGGCTGTTGCTGTACCACTATACAGGCTCTACTGACCACTATACCGGCTGTTGCTGTACCACTATACCGGCTGTTGCTGTACCACTATACCGGCTGTTGCTGTACCACTATACCGGCTGTTCCTGTACCACTATACCCGCTCCACTGACCACTATACCGGCTGTTGCTGTACCACTATACCGGCTCCACTGACCACTATACCGGCTGTTGCTGTACCACTATACCGGCTGTTGCTGTACCACTATACCGGCTGTTGCTGTACCACTATACCGGCTGTTCCTGTACCACTATACCCGCTCCACTGACCACTATACCGGCTGTTGCTGTACCACTATACCGGCTGTTGCTGTACCACTATACCGGCTGTTGCTGTACCACTATACCGGCTCCACTGGCCACTATACCGGCTGTTGCTGTACCACTATACCGGCTGTTGCTGTACCACTATACCCGCTCCACTGACCACTATACCGGCTGTTGCTGTACCACTATACCGGCTCTACTGGCCACTATACCGGCTGTTGCTGTACCACTATACCGGCTGTTGCTGTACCACGATACCGGCTGTTGCTGTACCACTATACCGGCTGTTGCCGTACCACTATACCGGCTGTTCCTGTACCACTATACCCGCAGCACTGACCACTATACCGGCTGTTGCTGTACCACTATACCGGCTGTTGCTTTACCACTATACCGGCTGTTGCTGTACCACTATACCGTTTGTTGTTGTACCACTATACCCGCTCCCCTGACCACTATACTGGCTGTTGCTGTACCACTATACCGGCTCCACTGACCACTATACCGGCTGTTGCTGTACCACTATACCGGCTGTTGCTGTACCACTATACCGGCTGTTGCTGTACCACTATACCGGCTGTTGCTGTACCACTATACCGGCTTTTGCTGTACCACTATACCGGCTGTTGCTGTACCACTATACCGGCTGTTGCTGTACCACTATACCGGCTGTTGCTGTACCACTATACCGGCTCCACTGACCACTATACCGGCTGTTGCTGTACCACTATACCGGCTCCACTGACCACTATACCGGCTCCACTGACCACTATACCGGCTGTTGCTGTACCACTATACCGGCTGTTGCTGTACCACTATACTGGCTCCACTGTCCACTATACCGGCTGTTTCTGTACCACTATACCGGCTGTTGCTGTACCACTATACCGGCTCCACTGACCACTATACCGGCTGTTGCTGTACCACTATACCGGCTGTTGCTGTACCACTATACCGGCTCCACTAACCAATATACCGGCTGGTGCTGTACCACTATACCGGCTGTTGCTGTACCACTATACCGGCTGTTGCTGTACCACTATACCGGCTGTTGCTGTACCACTATACCGGCTGTCGTTGTACGACTATACCGGCTCCACTGACCACTATACCGGCTGTTGCTGTACCACTATACCGGCTGTTGCTATACCACTATACCGGCTGTTGCTGTACCACTATACCGGCTGTTGCTGTACCACTATACCGGCTGTTCCTGTACCACTATACCGGCTGTTGCTGTACCACTATACCGGCTGTTGCTGTACCACTATACCGGCTGTTGCTGTACCACTATACCCGCTCCACTGACCACTATACCGGCTGTTGCTGTACCACTATACCGGCTCCACTGGCCACTATACCGGCTGTTGCTGTACCACTATACCGGATGTTGCTGTACCACTATACCGGCTGTTGCTGTACCACTATACCGGCTCCACTGGCACTATACCGGCTGTTGCCGAACCACTATACCAGCTGTTGCTGTACCACTATACCGGCTGTTTCTGTACCACTATACCGGCTGTTGCTGTACCACTATACCTGCTGTTGCTGTTCCACTATACCGGCTGTTGCTGTACCACTATACCGGCTGTTGCTGTACCACTATACCGGCTGTTGCTGTACCACTATACCGGCTGTTGCTGTACCACTACACCGGCTGTTGCTGTACCACTATACCCGCTCCACTGACGACTATACCGGCTGTTGCTGTACCACTATACCGGCTGTTGCTGTACCACTATACCGGTTGTTGCTGTACCACTATACCGGCTGTTGCTGTACCACTATACCGGCTGTTGCTGTACCACTATACCGGCTGTTCCTGTACCACTATACTTGCTCCACTGACCTCTATACCGGCTGTTGCTGTACCACTCACTATACCGGCTGTTGCTGTACCACTATACCGGCTCCACTGGCCACTATACCGGCTGTTGCTGTACCACTATACCGGCTGTTGCTGTACCACTATACCGGCTCCACTGGCCACTATACCGGCTGTTGCTGTACCACTATACCGGCTGTTGCTGTACCACTATACCGGCTGTAGCTGTACCACTATACCGGCTGTTGCTGTACCACTATACCCGCTCCACTGACCACTATACCGGCTGTTGCTGTACCACTATACCGGCTGTTGCTGTACCACTATACCCGCTCCACTGACCACTATACCGGCTGTTGCTGTACCACTATACCGGCTCCACTGGCCACTATACCGGCTGTTGCTGCACCACTATACCGGCTGTTGTTGTACCACTATACCGGCTGTTGCTGTACCACTATACCAGCTTTTGCTGTACCACTATACCGGCTCCACTGACCACTATACCGGCTGTTGCTGTACCACTATACCGGCTGTTGCTGTACCACTTACCGGCTGTTGCTGTACCACTATACCGGCTGTTGCTGTAAGACTATACCTGCTGCACTGACCACTATAGCGGCTGTTGCTGTACCACTATACCGGCTGTTGCTGTACGACTATACCGGCTCCACTGACCACTATACCGGCTGTTGCTGTACCACTATACCGGCTGTTGCTGTACCACTATACCGGCTGTTGCTGTACCACTATACCGGCTGTTGCTGTACCACTATACCGGCTTTTGCTGTACCACTATACCGGCTGTTGCTGTACCACTATACCGGCTGTTGCTGTACCACTATACCGGCTGTTGCTGTACCACTATACCGGCTGTTGCTGTACCACTATACCGGCTGTTGCTGTACCACTATACCGGCACCACTGACCACTATACCGGCTGTTGCTGTACCACTATACCGGCTCCACTGACCACTATAACGGCTCCACTGACCACTATACCGGCTGTTGCTGTACCACTATACCGGCTGTTGCTGTACCACTATACCGGCTCCACTGACCACTATACCGGCTGTTTCTGTACCACTATACCGGCTGTTGCTGTACCACTATACCGGCTGTTGCTGTACCACTATACCGGCTGTTGCTGTACCACTATACCGGCTGTTGCTGTACCACTATAACGGCTGTTGCTGTACCACTATACCCGCTCCACTGACCACTATACTGGCTGTTGCTGTACCACTATACCGGCTCCACTGGCCACTATACCGGCTGTTGCTGTACCACTATACCGGCTGTTGCTGTACCACTATACCGGCTGTTGCTGTACCACTATACCGGCTGTTGCTTTACCACTATACCGGCTGTTGCTGTACCACTATACCGGCTGTTGCTGTACCACTATACCCGCTCCACTGACCACTATACCGGCTGTTGCTGTTCCACTATACCGGCTCCACTGGCCACTATACCGGCTGTTGCTGTACCACTATACCGGTTGTTGCTGTACCACTATACCGGCTGTTGCTGTACCACTATACCGGCTGTTGCTGTACCACTATACCGGCTGTTGCTGTACCACTATACCGACTGTTGCTGTACCACTATACCGGCTGTTCCTGTACGACTATACCCGCTCCACTGACCACTATACCGGCTGTTGCTGTACCACTATACCGGCTGTTGATGTACCACTATACCGGCTGTTGCTGTACCACTATACCGGCTGTTGCTGTACCACTATACCCGCTCCACTGACCACTATACAGGCTGTTGCTGTACCACTATACCGGCTGTTGCTGTACCACTATACCGGCTGTTGCTGTACCACTATACCGGCTGTTGCTGTACCACCATACCGGCTGTTGCTGTACCACTATACCGGCTGTTCCTGTACCACTATACCCGCTCCACTGACCTCTATACTGGCTGTTGCTGTACCACTATACCGGCTGTTGCTGTACCACTATACCGGCTGTTGCTGTACCACTATACCGGCTGTTGCTGTACCACTATACCCGCTCCACTGATTACTATACCGGCTGTTGCTGTACCACTATACCGGCTCCACTGGCCACTATACCGGCTGTTGCTGTACCACTATACCGGCTGTTGCTGTACCACTATACCGGCTGTTGCTGTACCACTATACCTGCTCCACTGACCACTATACCGGCTGTTGCTGTACCACTATACCGGCTCCACTGGCCACTATACCGGCTGTTGCTGTACCACTATACCGGCTGTTGCTGTACCACTATACCGGCTGTTGCTGTACCACTATACCGGCTGTTGCTGTACCACTATACCGGCTGTTCCTGTACCACTATATCCGCTCCACTGACCACTATACCGGCTGTTGCTGTACCACTATACCGGCTCCACTGACCACTATACCGGCTGTTGCTGTACCACTATACCGGCTGTTGCTGTACCACTATACCGGCTTTTGCTGTACCACTATACAGCCGGCTGTTGCTGAACCACTATACCGGCTGTTGCTGTACCACTATACCGGCTGTTGCTGTACCACTATACCGGCTGTTGCTGTACCACTATACCGGCTCCACTGGCCACTATACCGGCTGTTGCTGTACCACTATACCGGCTGTTGCTGTACCACTATACCCGCTCCACTGACCACTATACCGGCTGTTGCTGTACCACTATACCGGCTCTACTGGCCACTATACCGGCTGTTGCTGTACCACTATACCGGCTGTTGCTGTACCACGATACCGGCTGTTGCTGTACCACTATACCGGCTGTTGCCGTACCACTATACCGGCTGTTCCTGTACCACTATACCCGCAGCACTGACCACTATACCGGCTGTTGCTGTACCACTATACCGGCTGTTGCTTTACCACTATACCGGCTGTTGCTGTACCACTATACCGGCTGTTGCTGTACCACTATACCGGCTGTTCCTGTACCACTATACCCGCAGCACTGACCATTAAACCGGCTGTTGATGTACCACTATACCGGCTGTTGCTGTACCACTATACCGGCTGTTGCTGTACCACTATACCGGCTGTTGCTGTACCACTATACCCGCTCCACTGACCACTATACCGGCTGTTGCTGTACCACTATACCGGCTCCACTGGCCACTATACCGGCTGTTGCTGTACCACTATACCGGCTGTTGCTGTACCACTATACCGGCTGTTGCTGTACCACTATACCGGCTCCACTGGCCACTATACCGGCTGTTGCCGAACCACTATACCAGCTGTTGCTGTACCACAATACCGGCTGTTGCTGTACCACTATACCGGCTGTTGCTGTACCACTATACCTGCTGTTACTGTACCACTATACCGGCTGTTGCTGTACCACTATACCGGCTGTTGCTGTACCACTATACCGGCTGTTGCTGTACCACTATACCGGCTGTTGCTGTACCACTATACCGGCTGTTGCTGTACCACTATACCCGCTCCACTGACCACTATACCGGCTGTTGCTGTACCACTATACCGGCTGTTGCTGTCCCACTATACCGGTTGTTGCTGTACCACTATACCGGCTGTTGCTGTACCACTATACCGGCTGTTGCTGTACCACTATACCGGCTGTTCCTGTACCACTATACTTGCTCCACTGACCTCTATACCGGCTGTTGCTGTACCACTATACCGGCTGTTGCTGTACCATTATACCGGCTCCACTGGCCACTATACCGGCTATTGCTGTACCACTATACCGGCTGTTGCTGTACCACTATAACGGCTCCACTGGCCACTATACCGGCTGTTGCTGTACCACTATACCGGCTGTTGCTGTACCACTATACCGGCTGTAGCTGTACCACTATACCGGCTGTTGCTGTACCACTATACCCGCTCCACTGACCACTATACCGGCTGTTGCTGTACCACTATACCGGCTGTTGCTGTACCACTATACCCGCTCCACTCACCACTATACCGGCTGTTGCTGTACCACTATACCGGCTCCACTGGCCACTATACCGGCTGTTGCTGTACCACTATACCGGCTGTTGTTGTACCACTATACCGGCTGTTGCTGTACCACTATACCCGCTCCACTGACCACTATACTGGCTGTTGCTGTACCACTATACCGGCTCCACTGGCCACTATACCGGCTGTTGCTGTACCACTATACCGGCTGTTGCTGTACCACTATACCGGCTGTTGCTGTACCACTATATCGGCTGTTGCTGTACCACTATACCGGCTGTTCCTGTACCACTATACCCGCAGCACTGACCACTAAACCGGCTGTTGATGTACCACTATACCGGCTGTTGCTGTACCACTATACCGGCTGTTGCTGTACCACTATACCGGCTGTTGCTGTACCACTATACCCGCTCCACTGACCACTATACCGGCTGTTGCTGTACCACTATACCGGCTCCACTGGCCACTATACCGGCTGTTGCTGTACCACTATACCGGCTGTTGCTGTACCACTATACCGGCTGTTGCTGTACCACTATACCTGCTCCACACTGACCACTATACTGGCTGTTGCTGTACCACTATACCGGCTCCACTGGCCACTATACCGGCTGTTGCTGTACCACTATACCGGCTGTTGCTGTACCACTATACCGGCTGTTGCTGTACCACTATACCGGCTGTTGCTGTACCACTATACCGGCTGTTCCTGTACCACTATACCCGCTCCACTGACCACTATACCGGCTGTTGCTGTACCACTATACAGGCTCTACTGACCACTATACCGGCTGTTGCTGTACCACTATACCGGTTGTTGCTGTGCCACTATACCGGCTGTTGCTGTACGACTATACCGGCTCCACTGACCACTATACCGGCTGTTGCTGTACCACTATACCGGCTGTTGCTGTACCACTATACCGGCTGTTGCTGTACCACTATACCGGCTGTTGCTGTACCACTATACCGGCTTTTGCTGTACCACTATACCGGCTGTTGCTGTACCACTATACCGGCTGTTGCTGTACCACTATACCGGCTGTTGCTGTACCACTATACCGGCTGTTGCTGTACCACTATACCGGCTGTTGCTGTACCACTATACCGGCTCCACTGACCACTATACCGGCTGTTGCTGTACCACTATACCGGCTCCACTGACCACTATACCGGCTCCACTGACCACTATACCGGCTCCACTGACCACTATACCGGCTGTTGCTGTACCACTATACCGGCTGTTGCTGTACCACTATACCGGCTCCACTGACCACTATACCGGCTGTTTCTGTACCACTATACCGGCTGTTGCTGTACCACTATACCGGCTCCACTGACCACTATACCGGCTGTTGCTGTACCACTATACCGGCTGTTGCTGTACCACTATACCGGCTCCACTAACCACTATACCGGCTGTTGCTGTACCACTATACCGGCTGTTGCTGTACCACTATACCGGCTGTTGCTGTACCACTATACCGGCTGTTGCTGTACCACTATACCGGCTCCACTGACCACTATACCGGCTCCACTGACCACTATACCGGCTCCACTGACCACTATACCGGCTCCACTGACCACTATACCGGCTGTTTCTGTACCACTATACCGGCTGTTGCTTTACCACTATACCGGCTCCACTGACCACTATACCGGCTGTTGCTGTACCACTATACCGGCTGTTGCTGTACCACTATACCCGCTCCACTGACCACTATACCGGCTGTTGCTGTACCACTATACCGGCTCCACTGGCCACTATACCGGCTGTTGCTGTACCACTATACCGGCTGTTGCTGTACCACTATACCGGCTGTTGCTGTACCACTATACCTGCTCCACTGACCACTATACTGGCTGTTGCTGTACCACTATACCGGCTCCACTGGCCACTATACCGGCTGTTGCTGTACCACTATACCGGCTGTTGCTGTACCACTATACCGGCTGTTGCTGTACCACTATACCGGCTGTTGCTGTACCACTATACCGGCTGTTCCTGTACCACTATACCCGCTCCACTGACCACTATACCGGCTGTTGCTGTACCACTATACAGGCTCTACTGACCACTATACCGGCTGTTGCTGTACCACTATACCGGCTGTTGCTGTACCACTATACCGGCTGTTGCTGTACCACTATACCGGCTGTTGCTGTACCACTATACCTGCTCCACTGACCACTATACCGGCTGTTGCTGTACCACTATACCGGCTGTTCCTGTACCACTATACCCGCTCCACTGACCACTATACCGGCTGTTGCTGTACCACTATACCGGCTCCACTGACCACTATACCGGCTGTTGCTGTACCACTATACCGGCTGTTGCTGTACCACTATACCGGCTGTTGCTGTACCACTATACCGGCTGTTCCTGTACCACTATACCCGCTCCACTGACCACTATACCGGCTGTTGCTGTACCACTATACCGGCTGTTGCTGTACCACTATACCGGCTGTTGCTGTACCACTATACCGGCTGTTGCTTTACCACTATACCGGCTGTTGCTGTACCACTATACCGGCTGTTGCTGTACCACTATACCCGCTCCACTGACCACTATACCGGCTGTTGCTGTTCCACTATACCGGCTCCACTGGCCACTATACCGGCTGTTGCTGTACCACTATACCGGTTGTTGCTGTACCACTATACCGGCTGTTGCTGTACCACTATACCGGCTGTTGCTGTACCACTATACCGGCTGTTGCTGTACCACTATACCGACTGTTGCTGTACCACTATACCGGCTGTTCCTGTACGACTATACCCGCTCCACTGACCACTATACCGGCTGTTGCTGTACCACTATACCGGCTGTTGATGTACCACTATACCGGCTGTTGCTGTACCACTATACCGGCTGTTGCTGTACCACTATACCCGCTCCACTGACCACTATACAGGCTGTTGCTGTACCACTATACCGGCTGTTGCTGTACCACTATACCGGCTGTTGCTGTACCACTATACCGGCTGTTGCTGTACCACCATACCGGCTGTTGCTGTACCACTATACCGGCTGTTCCTGTACCACTATACCCGCTCCACTGACCTCTATACTGGCTGTTGCTGTACCACTATACCGGCTGTTGCTGTACCACTATACCGGCTGTTGCTGTACCACTATACCGGCTGTTGCTGTACCACTATACCCGCTCCACTGATTACTATACCGGCTGTTGCTGTACCACTATACCGGCTCCACTGGCCACTATACCGGCTGTTGCTGTACCACTATACCGGCTGTTGCTGTACCACTATACCGGCTGTTGCTGTACCACTATACCTGCTCCACTGACCACTATACCGGCTGTTGCTGTACCACTATACCGGCTCCACTGGCCACTATACCGGCTGTTGCTGTACCACTATACCGGCTGTTGCTGTACCACTATACCGGCTGTTGCTGTACCACTATACCGGCTGTTGCTGTACCACTATACCGGCTGTTCCTGTACCACTATATCCGCTCCACTGACCACTATACCGGCTGTTGCTGTACCACTATACCGGCTCCACTGACCACTATACCGGCTGTTGCTGTACCACTATACCGGCTGTTGCTGTACCACTATACCGGCTTTTGCTGTACCACTATACAGCCGGCTGTTGCTGAACCACTATACCGGCTGTTGCTGTACCACTATACCGGCTGTTGCTGTACCACTATACCGGCTGTTGCTGTACCACTATACCGGCTCCACTGGCCACTATACCGGCTGTTGCTGTACCACTATACCGGCTGTTGCTGTACCACTATACCCGCTCCACTGACCACTATACCGGCTGTTGCTGTACCACTATACCGGCTCTACTGGCCACTATACCGGCTGTTGCTGTACCACTATACCGGCTGTTGCTGTACCACGATACCGGCTGTTGCTGTACCACTATACCGGCTGTTGCCGTACCACTATACCGGCTGTTCCTGTACCACTATACCCGCAGCACTGACCACTATACCGGCTGTTGCTGTACCACTATACCGGCTGTTGCTTTACCACTATACCGGCTGTTGCTGTACCACTATACCGGCTGTTGCTGTACCACTATACCGGCTGTTCCTGTACCACTATACCCGCAGCACTGACCATTAAACCGGCTGTTGATGTACCACTATACCGGCTGTTGCTGTACCACTATACCGGCTGTTGCTGTACCACTATACCGGCTGTTGCTGTACCACTATACCCGCTCCACTGACCACTATACCGGCTGTTGCTGTACCACTATACCGGCTCCACTGGCCACTATACCGGCTGTTGCTGTACCACTATACCGGCTGTTGCTGTACCACTATACCGGCTGTTGCTGTACCACTATACCGGCTCCACTGGCCACTATACCGGCTGTTGCCGAACCACTATACCAGCTGTTGCTGTACCACAATACCGGCTGTTGCTGTACCACTATACCGGCTGTTGCTGTACCACTATACCTGCTGTTACTGTACCACTATACCGGCTGTTGCTGTACCACTATACCGGCTGTTGCTGTACCACTATACCGGCTGTTGCTGTACCACTATACCGGCTGTTGCTGTACCACTATACCGGCTGTTGCTGTACCACTATACCCGCTCCACTGACCACTATACCGGCTGTTGCTGTACCACTATACCGGCTGTTGCTGTCCCACTATACCGGTTGTTGCTGTACCACTATACCGGCTGTTGCTGTACCACTATACCGGCTGTTGCTGTACCACTATACCGGCTGTTCCTGTACCACTATACTTGCTCCACTGACCTCTATACCGGCTGTTGCTGTACCACTATACCGGCTGTTGCTGTACCATTATACCGGCTCCACTGGCCACTATACCGGCTATTGCTGTACCACTATACCGGCTGTTGCTGTACCACTATAACGGCTCCACTGGCCACTATACCGGCTGTTGCTGTACCACTATACCGGCTGTTGCTGTACCACTATACCGGCTGTAGCTGTACCACTATACCGGCTGTTGCTGTACCACTATACCCGCTCCACTGACCACTATACCGGCTGTTGCTGTACCACTATACCGGCTGTTGCTGTACCACTATACCCGCTCCACTCACCACTATACCGGCTGTTGCTGTACCACTATACCGGCTCCACTGGCCACTATACCGGCTGTTGCTGTACCACTATACCGGCTGTTGTTGTACCACTATACCGGCTGTTGCTGTACCACTATACCCGCTCCACTGACCACTATACTGGCTGTTGCTGTACCACTATACCGGCTCCACTGGCCACTATACCGGCTGTTGCTGTACCACTATACCGGCTGTTGCTGTACCACTATACCGGCTGTTGCTGTACCACTATATCGGCTGTTGCTGTACCACTATACCGGCTGTTCCTGTACCACTATACCCGCAGCACTGACCACTAAACCGGCTGTTGATGTACCACTATACCGGCTGTTGCTGTACCACTATACCGGCTGTTGCTGTACCACTATACCGGCTGTTGCTGTACCACTATACCCGCTCCACTGACCACTATACCGGCTGTTGCTGTACCACTATACCGGCTCCACTGGCCACTATACCGGCTGTTGCTGTACCACTATACCGGCTGTTGCTGTACCACTATACCGGCTGTTGCTGTACCACTATACCTGCTCCACACTGACCACTATACTGGCTGTTGCTGTACCACTATACCGGCTCCACTGGCCACTATACCGGCTGTTGCTGTACCACTATACCGGCTGTTGCTGTACCACTATACCGGCTGTTGCTGTACCACTATACCGGCTGTTCCTGTACCACTATACCCGCTCCACTGACCACTATACCGGCTGTTGCTGTACCACTATACAGGCTCTACTGACCACTATACCGGCTGTTGCTGTACCACTATACCGGTTGTTGCTGTGCCACTATACCGGCTGTTGCTGTACGACTATACCGGCTCCACTGACCACTATACCGGCTGTTGCTGTACCACTATACCGGCTGTTGCTGTACCACTATACCGGCTGTTGCTGTACCACTATACCGGCTGTTGCTGTACCACTATACCGGCTTTTGCTGTACCACTATACCGGCTGTTGCTGTACCACTATACCGGCTGTTGCTGTACCACTATACCGGCTGTTGCTGTACCACTATACCGGCTGTTGCTGTACCACTATACCGGCTGTTGCTGTACCACTATACCGGCTCCACTGACCACTATACCGGCTGTTGCTGTACCACTATACCGGCTCCACTGACCACTATACCGGCTCCACTGACCACTATACCGGCTCCACTGACCACTATACCGGCTGTTGCTGTACCACTATACCGGCTGTTGCTGTACCACTATACCGGCTCCACTGACCACTATACCGGCTGTTTCTGTACCACTATACCGGCTGTTGCTGTACCACTATACCGGCTCCACTGACCACTATACCGGCTGTTGCTGTACCACTATACCGGCTGTTGCTGTACCACTATACCGGCTCCACTAACCACTATACCGGCTGTTGCTGTACCACTATACCGGCTGTTGCTGTACCACTATACCGGCTGTTGCTGTACCACTATACCGGCTGTTGCTGTACCACTATACCGGCTCCACTGACCACTATACCGGCTCCACTGACCACTATACCGGCTCCACTGACCACTATACCGGCTCCACTGACCACTATACCGGCTGTTTCTGTACCACTATACCGGCTGTTGCTTTACCACTATACCGGCTCCACTGACCACTATACCGGCTGTTGCTGTACCACTATACCGGCTGTTGCTGTACCACTATACCCGCTCCACTGACCACTATACCGGCTGTTGCTGTACCACTATACCGGCTCCACTGGCCACTATACCGGCTGTTGCTGTACCACTATACCGGCTGTTGCTGTACCACTATACCGGCTGTTGCTGTACCACTATACCTGCTCCACTGACCACTATACTGGCTGTTGCTGTACCACTATACCGGCTCCACTGGCCACTATACCGGCTGTTGCTGTACCACTATACCGGCTGTTGCTGTACCACTATACCGGCTGTTGCTGTACCACTATACCGGCTGTTGCTGTACCACTATACCGGCTGTTCCTGTACCACTATACCCGCTCCACTGACCACTATACCGGCTGTTGCTGTACCACTATACAGGCTCTACTGACCACTATACCGGCTGTTGCTGTACCACTATACCGGCTGTTGCTGTACCACTATACCGGCTGTTGCTGTACCACTATACCGGCTGTTGCTGTACCACTATACCTGCTCCACTGACCACTATACCGGCTGTTGCTGTACCACTATACCGGCTGTTCCTGTACCACTATACCCGCTCCACTGACCACTATACCGGCTGTTGCTGTACCACTATACCGGCTCCACTGACCACTATACCGGCTGTTGCTGTACCACTATACCGGCTGTTGCTGTACCACTATACCGGCTGTTGCTGTACCACTATACCGGCTGTTCCTGTACCACTATACCCGCTCCACTGACCACTATACCGGCTGTTGCTGTACCACTATACCGGCTGTTGCTGTACCACTATACCGGCTGTTGCTGTACCACTATACCGGCTGTTGCTGTACCACTATACCGGCTGTTGCTGTACCACTATACCGGCTCCACTGAACACTATACCGGCTCCACTGACCACTATACCGGCTCCACTGACCACTATACCGGCTCCACTGACCACTATACCGGCTGTTTCTGTACCACTATACCGGCTGTTGCTTTACCACTATACCGGCTCCACTGACCACTATACCGGCTGTTGCTGTACCACTATACCGGCTGTTGCTGTACCACTATACCGGCTGTTGCTGTACCACTATACCGGCTGTTGCTGTACCACTATACGGGCTCCACTGACCACTATACCGGCTGTTGCATACCACTATACCGGCTGTTGCATACCACTATACCGGCAGTTGCTGTACCACTATACCGGCTGTTGTTGTACCACTATACCGGCTCCACTGACCACTATACCGGCTGTTGCTGTACCACTATACCGGCTGTTGCATACCACTATACCGGCTGTTGCTGTACCCCTATACCGGCTGTTGCTGCACCACTATACCGGCTGTTGCTGTACCACTATACCGGCTGTTGCTGTACCACTATACTGGCTCCACTGACCACTATGCCGGCTGTTGCTGTACCACTATACCGGCTGTTGCTGTACCACTATACCGGCTGTTGCTGTTCCACTATACCGGCTACACTGACCACTATACCAGCTGTTGCTGTACCACTATACCGGCTGTTGTTGTACCACTATACCGGCTGTTGCTGTACCACTATACCAGCTGTTGCTGTACCACTATACCGGCTCCACTGACCACCATACCGGCTGTTGCTGTACCACTATACCGACTATTGCATACCACTATACCGGTTGTTGCTGTACCACTATACCGGCTGTTGCTGTACCACTATACCAGCTGTTGCTGTACGACTATACCGGCTGTTGCTGTACGACTATACAGGCTGTTGCTGTACCACTATACCGGCTCCACTGGCCACTATACCGGCTGTTGCTGTACCACTATACCGGCTGTTGCTGTACCACTATACCCGCTCCACTGACCACTATACCGGCTGTTGCTGTACCACTATACCGGCTCCACTGGCCACTATACCGGCTGTTGCTGTACCACTATACCGGCTGTTGCTGTACCACTATACCGGCTGTTGCTGTACCACTATACCGGCTGTTGCTGTACCACTATACCGGCTGTTCCTGTACCACTATACCCGCAGCACTGACCACTATACTGGCTGTTGCTGTACCACTATACCGGCTGTTGCTGTACCACTATACCGGCTGTTGCTGTACAACTATAACGGCTGTTGCTGTACCACTATTCTCGCTCCACTGACCACTATACTGGCTGTTGCTGTACCACTATACCGGCTCCACTGGCCACTATACCGGCTGTTGCTGTACCACTATACCGGCTGTTGCTGTACCACTATACCGACTGTTGCTGTACCACTATACCGGCTGTTGATGTACCACTATACCGGATGTTGATGTACGACTATACCGGCTCCACTGACCACTATACCGGCGGTTGCTGTACCACTATACCGGCTGTTGCATACCACTATACCGGCTGTTGCTGTACCACTATACCGGCTCCACTGGCTACTATACCGGCTGTTGCTGTACCACTATACCGGCTGTTGTTGTACCACTATACCGGCTGTTGCTGTACCACTATACCAGCTGTTGCTGTACCACTATACCGGCTCCACTGACCACTATACCGGCTGTTGCTGTACCACTATACCGGCTGTTGCTGTACCACTATACCGGCTGTTGCTGTACCACTTACCGGCTGTTGCTGTACCACTATACCGGCTTTTGCTGTACCACTATACCGGCTGTTGCTGTACCACTATACCGGCTGTTGCTGTACCACTATACCGGCTGTTGCTGTACCACTATACCGGCTCCACTGACCACTATACCGGCTGTTGCTGTACCACTATACCGGCTCCACTGACCACTATACCGGCTCCACTGACCACTATACCGGCTGTTGCTGTACCACTATACCGGCTGTTGCTGTACCACTATACTGGCTCCACTGTCCACTATACCGGCTGTTTCTATACCACTATACCGGCTGTTGCTGTACCACTATACCGGCTCCACTGACCACTATACCGGCTGTTGCTGTACCACTATACCGGCTGTTGCTGTACCACTATACCGGCTCCACTAACCAATATACCGGCTGTTGCTGTACCACTATACCGGCTGTTGCTGTACCACTATACCGGCTGTTGCTGTACCACTATACCGGCTGCTGCTGTACCACTATACCGGCTGTCGTTGTACGACTATACCGGCTCCACTGACCACTATACCGGCTGTTGCTGTACCACTATACCGGCTGTTGCTATACCACTATACCGGCTGTTGCTGTACCACTATACCGGCTGTTGCTGTACCACTATACCGGCTGTTCCTGTACCACTATACCGGCTGTTGCTGTACCACTATACCGGCTGTTGCTGTACCACTATACCGTTTGTTGTTGTACCACTATACCCGCTCCCCTCACCACTATACTGGCTGTTGCTGTACCACTATACCGGCTCCACTGACCACTATACCGGCTGTTGCTGTACCACTATACCGGCTGTTGCTGTACCACTATACCGGCTGTTGCTGTACCACTATACCGGCTGTTGCTGTACCACTATACCGGCTTTTGCTGTACCACTATACCGGCTGTTGCTGTACCACTATACCGGCTGTTGCTGTACCACTATACCGGCTCCACTGACCACTATACCGGCTGTTGCTGTACCACTATACCGGCTCCACTGACCACTATACCGGCTCCACTGACCACTATACCGGCTGTTGCTGTACCACTATACCGGCTGTTGCTGTACCACTATACTGGCTCCACTGTCCACTATACCGGCTGTTTCTGTACCACTATACCGGCTCTTGCTGTACCACTATACCGGCTCCACTGACCACTATACCGGCTGTTGCTGTACCACTATACCGGCTGTTGCTGTACCACTATACCGGCTCCACTAACCAATATACCGGCTGTTGCTGTACCACTATACCGGCTGTTGCTGTACCACTATACCGGCTGTTGCTGTACCACTATACCGGCTGTTGCTGTACCACTATACCGGCTGTCGTTGTACGACTATACCGGCTCCACTGACCACTATACCGGCTGTTGCTGTACCACTATACCAGCTGTTGCTATACCACTATACCGGCTGTTGCTGTACCACTATACCGGCTGTTGCTGTACCACTATACCGGCTGTTCCTGTACCACTATACCGGCTGTTGCTGTACCACTATACCGGCTGTTGCTGTACCACTATACCGGCTGTTGCTGTACCACTATACCCGCTCCACTGACCACTATACCGGCTGTTGCTGTACCACTATACCGGCTCCACTGGCCACTATACCGGCTGTTGCTGTACCACTATACCGGATGTTGCTGTACCACTATACCGGCTGTTGCTGTACCACTATACCGGCTCCACTGGCCACTATACCGGCTGTTGCCGAACCACTATACCAGCTGTTGCTGTACCACTATACCGGCTGTTGCTGTACCACTATACCGGCTGTTGCTGTACCACTATACCTGCTGTTGCTGTTCCACTATACCGGCTGTTGCTGTACCACTATACCGGTTGTTGCTGTACCACTATACCGGCTGTTGCTGTACCACTATACCGGCTGTTGCTGTACCACTATACCGGCTGTTCCTGTACCACTATACTTGCTCCACTGACCTCTATACCGGCTGTTGCTGTACCACTCACTATACCGGCTGTTGCTGTACCACTATACCGGCTCCACTGGCCACTATACCGGCTGTTGCTGTACCACTATACCGGCTGTTGCTGTACCACTATACCGGCTCCACTGGCCACTATACCGGCTGTTGCTGTACCACTATACCGGCTGTTGCTGTACCACTATACCGGCTGTAGCTGTACCACTATACCGGCTGTTGCTGTACCACTATACCCGCTCCACTGACCACTATACCGGCTGTTGCTGTACCACTATACCGGCTGTTGCTGTACCACTATACCCGCTCCACTGACCACTATACCGGCTGTTGCTGTACCACTATACCGGCTCCACTGGCCACTATACCGGCTGTTGCTGCACCACTATACCGGCTGTTGTTGTACCACTATACCGGCTGTTGCTGTACCACTATACCAGCTGTTGCTGTACCACTATACCGGCTCCACTGACCACTATACCGGCTGTTGCTGTACCACTATACCGGCTGTTGCTGTACCACTTACCGGCTGTTGCTGTACCACTATACCGGCTGTTGCTGTAAGACTATACCTGCTGCACTGACCACTATAGCGGCTGTTGCTG
Organism: Chirona hameri; assembly: GCA_036785665.1. Classification (NCBI taxonomy): domain Eukaryota; kingdom Metazoa; phylum Arthropoda; class Thecostraca; order Balanomorpha; family Balanidae; genus Chirona; species Chirona hameri. Next base: position 420,476 of record JAXIVJ010000055.1, read on the forward strand.
TACCACTATACCGGCTGTTGCTGTACCACTATACCGGCTGTTGCTGTGCCACTATACCGGCTGTTGCTGTACGACTATACCGGCTCCACTGACCACTATACCGGCTGTTGCTGTACCACTATACCGGCTGTTGCTGTACCACTATACCGGCTGTTGCTGTACCACTATACCGGCTGTTGCTGTACCACTATACCGGCTTTTGCTGTACCACTATACCGGCTGTTGCTGTACCACTATACCGGCTGTTGCTGTACCACTATACCGGCTGTTGCTGTACCACTATACCGGCTGTTGCTGTACCACTATACCGGCTGTTGCTGTACCACTATACCGGCACCACTGACCACTATACCGGCTGTTGCTGTACCACTATACCGGCTCCACTGACCACTATAACGGCTCCACTGACCACTATACCGGCTGTTGCTGTACCACTATACCGGCTGTTGCTGTACCACTATACCGGCTCCACTGACCACTATACCGGCTGTTTCTGTACCACTATACCGGCTGTTGCTGTACCACTATACCGGCTGTTGCTGTACCACTATACCGGCTCCACTAACCACTATACCGGTTGTTGCTGTACCACTATACCGGCTGTTGCTGTACCACTATACCGGCTGTTGCTGTACCACTATACCGGCTGTTGCTGTACCACTATACCGGCTCCACTGACCACTATACCGGCTCCACTGACCACTATACCGGCTCCACTGACCACTATACCGGCTCCACTGACCACTATACCGGCTGTTTCTGTACCACTATACCGGCTGTTGCTTTACCACTATACCGGCTCCACTGACCACTATACCGGCTGTTGCTGTACCACTATACCGGCTGTTGCTGTACCACTATACCGGCTGTTGCTGTACCACTATACCGGCTGTTGCTGTACCACTATACGGGCTCCACTGACCACTATACCGGCTGTTGCATACCACTATACCGGCTGTTGCATACCACTATACCAGCAGTTGCTGTACCACTATACCGGCTGTTGTTGTACCACTATACCGGCTCCACTGACCACTATACCGGCTGTTGCTGTACCACTATACCGGCTGTTGCATACCAATATACCGGCTGTTGCTGTACCACTATACCGGCTGTTGCTCTACCACTATACCGGCTGTTGCTGTACCACTATACCGGCTGTTGCTGTACCACTATACTGGCTCCACTGACCACTATGCCGGCTGTTGCTGTACCACTATACCGGCTGTTGCTGTACCACTATACCGGCTGTTGCTGTTCCACTATACCGGCTCCACTGACCACTATACCAGCTGTTGCTGTACCACTATACCGGCTGTTGTTGTACCACTATACCGGCTGTTGCTGTACCACTATACCAGCTGTTGCTGTACCACTATACCGGCTCCACTGACCACTATACCGGCTGTTGCTGTACCACTATACCGGCTGTTGCATACCACTATACCGGTTGTTGCTGTACCACTATACCGGCTGTTGCTGTACCACTATACCAGCTGTTGCTGTACGACTATACCGGCTGTTGCTGTACGACTATACCGGCTGTTGCTGTACCACTATACCGGCTCCACTGGCCACTATACCGGCTGTTGCTGTACCACTATACCGGCTGTTGCTGTACCACTATACCCGCTCCACTGACCACTATACCGGCTGTTGCTTTACAACTATACCGGCTCCACTGGCCACTATACCGGTTGTTGCTGTACCACTATACCGGCTGTTGCTGTACCACTATACCGGCTGTTGCTGTACCACTATACCGGCTGTTGCTGTACCACTATTCCCGCTCCACTGACCACTATACCGGCTGTTGCTGTACCACTATACCGGCTCCACTGGCCACTATACCGGCTGTTGCTGTACCACTATACCGGCTGTTGCTGTACCATTATACCGGCTGTTGCTGTACCACTATACCGGCTCCACTGGCCACTATACCGGCTGTTGCTGTACCACTATACCGGCTGTTGCTGTACCACTATACCCGCTCCACTGACCACTATACCGGCTGTTGCTTTACCACTATACCGGCTCCACTGGCCACTATACCGGCTGTTGCTGTACCACTATACCGGTTGTTGCTGTACCACTATACTGGCTGTTGCTGTACCACTATACCGGCTGTTGCTGTACCACTATACCGGCTGTTCCTGTACCACTATACCGGCTCCACTGACCACTATACCGGCTGTTGCTGTACCACTATACCGGCTGTTGCTGTACCACTATACCGGCTGTTGCTGTACCACTATACCGGCTGTTCCTGTACCACTATACCCGCTCCACTGACCACTATACCGGCTGTTGCTGTACCACTATACCGGCTCCACTGACCACTATACCGGCTGTTGCTGTACCACTATACCGGCTGTTGCTGTACCACTATACCGGCTGTTCCTGTACTACTATACCCGCTCCACTGACCACTATACCGGCTGTTGCTGTACCACTATACCTGCACCACTGACCACTATACCGGCTGTTGCTGTACCACTATACCGGCTGTTGCTGTACCACTATACCGTCTGTTGCTGTTCCACTATACCGGCTGTTGCTGTACCACTATACCGGCTGTTCCTGTACCACTATACCCGCTCCACTGACCACTATACCGGCTGTTGCTGTACCACTATACCGGCTCCACTGACCACTATACCGGTTGTTGCTGTACCACTATACCGGCTGTTGCTGTACCACTATACCGGCTGTTGCTGTACCACTATACCGGCTGTTGTTGTACCACTTTACCCGCTCCACTGACCACTATACCGGCTGTTGCTGTACCACTATACCGGCTGTTTCTGTACCACTATACCGGCTGTTGCTGTACCACTATACCGGCTGTTGCTGTACCACTATACCGGCTGTTGCTGTACCACTATACCGGCTGTTCCTGTACCACTATACCCGCTCCACTCACCTCTATACCGGCTGTTGCTGTACCACTATACCGGCTGTTGCTGTACCACTATACCGGCTGTTGCTGTACCACTATACCGGCTGTTGCTGTACCACTATACCCGCTCCACTGACCACTATACCGGCTGTTGCTGTACCACTATACCGGCTCCACTGGCCACTATACCGGCTGTTGCTGTACCACTATACCGGCTGTTGCTCTACCACTATACCGGCTGTTGCTGTACCACTATACCTGCTCCACTGACCACTATACCGGCTGTTGCTGTACCACTATACCGGCTCCACTGGCCACGATACCGGCTGTTGCTGTACCACTATACCGGCTGTTGCTGTACCACTATACCGGCTGTTGCTGTACCACTATACCGGCTGTTCCTGTACCACTATACCCGCTCCACTGACCACTATACCGGCTGTTGCTGTACCACTATACAGGCTCCACTGACCACTATACCGGCTGTTGCTGTACCACTATACCGGCTGTTGTTGTACCACTTTACCCGCTCCACTGACCACTATACCGGCTGTTGCTGTACCACTATACCGGCTGTTTCTGTACCACTATACCGGCTGTTGCTGTACCACTATACCGGCTGTTGCTGTACCACTATACCGGCTGTTGCTGTACCACTATACCGGCTGTTCCTGTACCACTATACCCGCTCCACTCACCTCTATACCGGCTGTTGCTGTACCACTATACCGGCTGTTGCTGTACCACTATACCGGCTGTTGCTGTACCACTATACCGGCTGTTGCTGTACCACTATACCCGCTCCACTGACCACTATACCGGCTGTTGCTGTACCACTATACCGGCTCCACTGGCCACTATACCGGCTGTTGCTGTACCACTATACCGGCTGTTGCTCTACCACTATACCGGCTGTTGCTGTACCACTATACCTGCTCCACTGACCACTATACCGGCTGTTGCTGTACCACTATACCGGCTCCACTGGCCACGATACCGGCTGTTGCTGTACCACTATACCGGCTGTTGCTGTACCACTATACCGGCTGTTGCTGTACCACTATACCGGCTGTTCCTGTACCACTATACCCGCTCCACTGACCACTATACCGGCTGTTGCTGTACCACTATACAGGCTCCACTGACCACTATACCGGCTGTTGCTGTACCACTATACCGGCTGTTGCTGTACCACTATACCGGCTGTTGCTGTACCACTATACCGGCTGTTGCTGTACCACTATACCGGCTCCACTGGCCACTATACCGGCTGTTGCTGTACCACTATACCGGCTGTTGCTGTACCACTATACCCGCTCCATTGACCACTATACTGGCTGTTGCTGTACCACTATACCGGCTCCACTGGCCACTATACCGGCTGTTGCTGTACCACTATATCGGCTGTTGCTGTACCACTATACCGGCTGTTGCTGTACCACTATACCGGCTGTTGCCGTACCACTATACCGGCTGTTCCTGTACCACTATACCCGCAGCACTGACCACTATACCGGCTGTTGCTGTACCACTATACCGGCTGTTGCTGTACCACTATACCGGCTGTTGCTGTACCACTATACCGGCTGTTGCTTTACCACTATACCGGCTGTTGCTGTACCACTATACCGGCTGTTGCTGTACCACTATACCCGCTCCACTGACCACTATACCGGCTGTTGCTGTTCCACTATACCGGCTCCACTGGCCACTATACCGGCTGTTGCTGTACCACTATACCGGTTGTTGCTGTACCACTATACCGGCTGTTGCTGTACCACTATACCGGCTCCACTGGCCACTATACCGGCTGTTGCTGTACCACTATACCGGTTGTTGCTGTACCACTATACCGGCTGTTGCTGTACCACTATACCGGCTGTTGCTGTACCACTATACCGGCTGTTGCTGTACCACTATACCGACTGTTGCTGTACCACTATACCGGCTGTTCCTGTACGACTATACCCGCTCCACTGACCACTATACCGGCTGTTGCTGTACCACTATACCGGCTGTTGCTGTACCACTATACCGGCTGTTGCTGTACCACTATACCGGCTGTTGCTGTACCACTATACCCGCTCCACTGACCACTATACCGGCTGTTGCTGTACCACTATACCGGCTGTTGCTGTACCACTATACCGGCTGTTGCTGTTCCACTATACCGGCTGTTGCTGTACCACTATACCGGCTGTTCCTGTACCACTATACCCGCTCCACTGACCACTATACCGGCTGTTGCTGTACCACTATACCGGCTCCACTGACCACTATACCGGCTGTTGCTGTACCACTATACCGGTTGTTGCTGTACCACTATACCGGCTGTTGCTGTACCACTATACCGGCTGTTCCTGTACCACTATACCCGCTCCACTGACCACTATACCGGTTGTTGCTGTACCACTATACCGGCTGTTGCTGTACCACTATACCGGCTGTTGCTGTACCACTATACCGGCTGTTGCTGTACCACTATACCGGCTGTTGCTGTACCACTATACCGGCTGTTGCTGTACCACTATACCGGCTGTTGCTGTACCACTATACCGGCTGTTGCTGTACTACTATACCCGCTCCACTGGCCACTATACCGGCTGTTGCTGTACCACTATACCGGCTGTTGCTGTACCACTATACCGGCTGTTGCTGTACCACTATACCGGCTGTTGCTGTACCACTATACCCGCTCCACTGACCACTATACCGGCTGTTGCTGTACCACTATACCGGCTGTTGCTGTACCACTATACCGGCTGTTGCTGTTCCACTATACCGGTTGTTGCTCTACCACTATACTGGTTGTTGCTGTACCACTATACCGGCGCCACTGGGCACTATACCGGCTGTTGCTGTACCACTATACCGGCTGTTGCTGTACCACTATACCGGCTGTTGCTGTACCACTATACCCGCTCCACTGGCCACTATACCGGCTGTTGCTGTACCACTATACCGGCTGTTGCTGTACCACTATACCGGCTGTTGCTGTACCACTATACCGGCTGTTGATGTACTACTATACCGGCTCCACTGGCCAATATACCGGTTGTTGCTGTACCACTATACCGGCTGTTGCTGTACCACTATACCGACTGTTGCTGTACCACTATTCCGGCTGTTGCTGTACCACTATACCGGCTGTTGCTGTACCACTATACCGGCTGTTGCTGTACCACTATACCGGCTCCACTGGCCACTATACCGGCTGTTGCTGTACCACTATACCGGCTCCACTGACTTCTATACCGGCTGTTGCTGTACCACTATACCGGCTCCACTGGCCACTATACCGGCTGTTGCTGTACCACTATACCGGCTGTTGCTGTACCACTATACCGGCTGTTGCTGTACCACCATACCGGCTCCACTGGGCACTATACCGGCTGTTGCTGTACCACTATACCGGCTGTTGCTGTACCACTATACCGGCTGTTGCTGTACCACTATACCGGCTGTTTCTGTACCACTATACCGGCTGTTGCTGTACCACTATACCGGCTATTGCTGTACCACTATTCCGACTGTTGCTGTACCACTATACCGGCTGTTGCTGTACCACTATACAGGCTCCACTGACCACTATACCGGCTGTTGCTGTACCACTATACCGGCTGTTGCTGTACCACTATACCGGCTGTTGCTGTACCACTATACCGGCTGTTGCTGTACCACTATACCGGCTCCACTGGCCACTATACCGGCTGTTGCTGTACCACTATACCGGCTGTTGCTGTACCACTATACCCGCTCCATTGACCACTATACTGGCTGTTGCTGTACCACTATACCGGCTCCACTGGCCACTATACCGGCTGTTGCTGTACCACTATATCGGCTGTTGCTGTACCACTATACCGGCTGTTGCTGTACCACTATACCGGCTGTTGCCGTACCACTATACCGGCTGTTCCTGTACCACTATACCCGCAGCACTGACCACTATACCGGCTGTTGCTGTACCACTATACCGGCTGTTGCTGTACCACTATACCGGCTGTTGCTGTACCACTATACCGGCTGTTGCTGTACCACTATACCCGCTCCACTGACCACTATACTGGCTGTTGCTGTACCACTATACCGGCTCCACTGGCCACTATACCGGCTGTTGCTGTACCACTATACCGGCTGTTGCTGTACCACTATACCGGCTGTTGCTGTACCACTATACCGGCTGTTGCTTTACCACTATACCGGCTGTTGCTGTACCACTATACCGGCTGTTGCTGTACCACTATACCCGCTCCACTGACCACTATACCGGCTGTTGCTGTTCCACTATACCGGCTCCACTGGCCACTATACCGGCTGTTGCTGTACCACTATACCGGTTGTTGCTGTACCACTATACCGGCTGTTGCTGTACCACTATACCGGCTCCACTGGCCACTATACCGGCTGTTGCTGTACCACTATACCGGTTGTTGCTGTACCACTATACCGGCTGTTGCTGTACCACTATACCGGCTGTTGCTGTACCACTATACCGGCAGTTGCTGTACCACTATACTGACTGTTGCTGTACCACTATACCGGCTGTTCCTGTACGACTATACCCGCTCCACTGACCACTATACCGGCTGTTGCTGTACCACTATACCGGCTGTTGCTGTACCACTATACCGGCTGTTGCTGTACCACTATACCGGCTGTTGCTGTACCACTATACCCGCTCCACTGACCACTATACCGGCTGTTGCTGTACCACTATACCGGCTGTTGCTGTACCACTATACCGGCTGTTGCTGTTCCACTATACCGGCTGTTGCTGTACCACTATACCGGCTGTTCCTGTACCACTATACCCGCTCCACTGACCACTATACCGGCTGTTGCTGTACCACTATACCGGCTCCACTGACCACTATACCGGCTGTTGCTGTACCACTATACCGGCTGTTGCTGTACCACTATACCGGCTGTTGCTGTACCACTATACCGGCTGTTCCTGTACCACTATACCCGCTCCACTGACCACTATACCGGTTGTTGCTGTACCACTATACCGGCTGTTGCTGTACCACTATACCGGCTGTTGCTGTACCCCTATACCGGCTGTTGCTGTACCACTATACCCGCTCCACTGACCACTATACCGGCTGTTGCTGTACCACTATACCGGCTGTTTCTGTACCACTATACCGGCTGTTGCTGTACCACTATACCGGCTGTTGCTGTACCACTATACCGGCTGTTGCTGTACCACTATACCGGCTGTTCCTGTACCACTATACCCGCTCCACTTACCTCTATACCGGCTGTTGCTGTACCACTATACCGGCTGTTGCTGAACCACTATACCGGCTGTTGCTGTACCACTATACCGGCTATTGCTGTACCACTATACCCGCTCCACTGACCACTATACCGGCTGTTGCTGTACCACTATACCGGCTCCACTGGCCACTATACCGGCTGTTGCTGTACCACTATACCGGCTGTTGCTGTACCACTATATCGGCTGTTGCTGTACCACTATACCTGCTCCACTGACGACTATACCGGCTGTTGCTGTACCACTATACCGGCTCCACTGGCCACTATACCGGCTGTTGCTGTACCACTATACCGGCTCCACTGGCCACTATACCGGCTGTTGCTGTACCACTATACCGGCTGTTGCTGTACCACTATACCGGCTGTTCCTGTACCACTATACCCGCTCCACTGACCACTATACCGGCTGTTGCTGTACCACTATACAGGCTCCACTGACCACTATACCGGCTGTTGCTGTACCACTATACCGGCTGTTGCTGTACCACTATACCGGCTGTTGCTGTACCACTATACCGGCGGTTCCTGTACCACTATACCCGCTCCACTGACCACTATACCGGCTGTTGCTGTACCACTATACCGGCTCCACTGACCACTATACCGGCTGTTGCTGTACCACTATACCGGCTGTTGCTGTACCACTATACTGGCTGTTGCTGTACCACTATACCGGCTGTTCCTGTACCACTATACCCGCTCCACTGACCACTATACCGGCTGTTGCTGTACCACTATACCGGCTGTTGCTGTACCACTATACCGGCTGTTGCTGTACCACTATACCGGCTGTTCCTGTACCACTATACCCGCTCCACTGACCACTATACCGGCTGTTGCTGTACCACTATACCGGCTGTTGCTGTACCACTATACCCGCTCCACTGACCACTATACCGGCTGTTGCTGTACCACTATACCGGCTCCACTGGCCACTATACCGGCTGTTGCTGTACCACTATACCGGCTGTTGCTGTACCACTATACCGGCTTTTGCTGTACCAATATACCGGCTGTTGCTGTACCACTATACCGGCTCCACTGGCCAATATACCGGCTGTTGCTGTACCACTATACCGGCTGTTGCTGTACCACTATACCGACTGTTGCTGTACCACTATTCCGGCTGTTGCTGTACCACTATACCGGCTGTTGCTGTACCACTATACCGGCTGTTGCTGTACCACTATACCGGCCTTTGCTCTACCACTATACTGGTTGTTGCTGTACCACTATACCGGCGCCACTGGGCACTATACCGGCTGTTGCTGTACCACTATACCGGCTGTTGCTGTACCACTATACCGGCTGTTGCTGTACCACTATACCCGCTCCACTGGCCACTATACCGGCTGTTGCTGTACCACTATACCGGCTGTTGCTGTACCACTATACCGGCTGTTGCTGTACCACTATACCGGCTGTTGATGTACTACTATACCGGCTCCACTGGCCAATATACCGGTTGTTGCTGTACCACTATACCGGCTGTTGCTGTACCACTATACCGACTGTTGCTGTACCACTATTCCGGCTGTTGCTGTACCACTATACCGGCTGTTGCTGTACCACTATACCGGCTGTTGCTGTACCACTATACCGGCTCCACTGGCCACTATACCGACTGTTGCTGTACCACTATACCGGCTCCACTGACTTCTATACCGGCTGTTGCTGTACCACTATACCGGCTCCACTGGCCACTATACCGGCTGTTGCTGTACCACTATACCGGCTGTTGCTGTACCACTATACCGGCTGTTGCTGTACCACCATACCGGCTCCACTGGGCACTATACCGGCTGTTGCTGTACCACTATACCGGTTGTTGCTGTACCACTATACTGGCTGTTGCTGTACCACTATACCGGCTGTTGCTGTACCACTATACCGGCTGTTCCTGTACCACTATACCGGCTCCACTGACCACTATACCGGCTGTTGCTGTACCACTATACCGGCTGTTGCTGTACCACTATACCGGCTGTTGCTGTACCACTATACCGGCTGTTCCTGTACCACTATACCCGCTCCACTGACCACTATACCGGCTGTTGCTGTACCACTATACCGGCTCCACTGACCACTATACCGGCTGTTGCTGTACCACTATACCGGCTGTTGCTGTACCACTATACCGGCTGTTCCTGTACTACTATACCCGCTCCACTGACCACTATACCGGCTGTTGCTGTACCACTATACCTGCACCACTGACCACTATACCGGCTGTTGCTGTACCACTATACCGGCTGTTGCTGTACCACTATACCGTCTGTTGCTGTTCCACTATACCGGCTGTTGCTGTACCACTATACCGGCTGTTCCTGTACCACTATACCCGCTCCACTGACCACTATACCGGCTGTTGCTGTACCACTATACCGGCTCCACTGACCACTATACCGGTTGTTGCTGTACCACTATACCGGCTGTTGCTGTACCACTATACCGGCTGTTGCTGTACCACTATACCGGCTGTTGTTGTACCACTTTACCCGCTCCACTGACCACTATACCGGCTGTTGCTGTACCACTATACCGGCTGTTTCTGTACCACTATACCGGCTGTTGCTGTACCACTATACCGGCTGTTGCTGTACCACTATACCGGCTGTTGCTGTACCACTATACCGGCTGTTCCTGTACCACTATACCCGCTCCACTCACCTCTATACCGGCTGTTGCTGTACCACTATACCGGCTGTTGCTGTACCACTATACCGGCTGTTGCTGTACCACTATACCGGCTGTTGCTGTACCACTATACCCGCTCCACTGACCACTATACCGGCTGTTGCTGTACCACTATACCGGCTCCACTGGCCACTATACCGGCTGTTGCTGTACCACTATACCGGCTGTTGCTCTACCACTATACCGGCTGTTGCTGTACCACTATACCTGCTCCACTGACCACTATACCGGCTGTTGCTGTACCACTATACCGGCTCCACTGGCCACGATACCGGCTGTTGCTGTACCACTATACCGGCTGTTGCTGTACCACTATACCGGCTGTTGCTGTACCACTATACCGGCTGTTCCTGTACCACTATACCCGCTCCACTGACCACTATACCGGCTGTTGCTGTACCACTATACAGGCTCCACTGACCACTATACCGGCTGTTGCTGTACCACTATACCGGCTGTTGCTGTACCACTATACCGGCTGTTGCTGTACCACTATACCGGCTGTTGCTGTACCACTATACCGGCTCCACTGGCCACTATACCGGCTGTTGCTGTACCACTATACCGGCTGTTGCTGTACCACTATACCCGCTCCATTGACCACTATACTGGCTGTTGCTGTACCACTATACCGGCTCCACTGGCCACTATACCGGCTGTTGCTGTACCACTATATCGGCTGTTGCTGTACCACTATACCGGCTGTTGCTGTACCACTATACCGGCTGTTGCCGTACCACTATACCGGCTGTTCCTGTACCACTATACCCGCAGCACTGACCACTATACCGGCTGTTGCTGTACCACTATACCGGCTGTTGCTGTACCACTATACCGGCTGTTGCTGTACCACTATACCGGCTGTTGCTGTACCACTATACCCGCTCCACTGACCACTATACCGGCTGTTACTGTACCACTATACCGGCTCCACTGGCCACTATACCGGCTGTTGCTGTACCACTATACCGGCTGTTGCTTTACCACTATACCGGCTGTTGCTGTACCACTATACCGGCTGTTGCTGTACCACTATACCCGCTCCACTGACCACTATACCGGCTGTTGCTGTTCCACTATACCGGCTCCACTGGCCACTATACCGGCTGTTGCTGTACCACTATACCGGTTGTTGCTGTACCACTATACCGGCTGTTGCTGTACCACTATACCGGCTCCACTGGCCACTATACCGGCTGTTGCTGTACCACTATACCGGTTGTTGCTGTACCACTATACCGGCTGTTGCTGTACCACTATACCGGCTGTTGCTGTACCACTATACCGGCTGTTGCTGTACCACTATACCGACTGTTGCTGTACCACTATACCGGCTGTTCCTGTACGACTATACCCGCTCCACTGACCACTATACCGGCTGTTGCTGTACCACTATACCGGCTGTTGCTGTACCACTATACCGGCTGTTGCTGTACCACTATACCGGCTGTTGCTGTACCACTATACCCGCTCCACTGACCACTATACCGGCTGTTGCTGTACCACTATACCGGCTGTTGCTGTACCACTATACCGGCTGTTGCTGTTCCACTATACCGGCTGTTGCTGTACCACTATACCGGCTGTTCCTGTACCACTATACCCGCTCCACTGACCACTATACCGGCTGTTGCTGTACCACTATACCGGCTCCACTGACCACTATACCGGCTGTTGCTGTACCACTATACCGGTTGTTGCTGTACCACTATACCGGCTGTTGCTGTACCACTATACCGGCTGTTCCTGTACCACTATACCCGCTCCACTGACCACTATACCGGTTGTTGCTGTACCACTATACCGGCTGTTGCTGTACCACTATACCGGCTGTTGCTGTACCACTATACCGGCTGTTGCTGTACCACTATACCGGCTGTTGCTGTACCACTATACCGGCTGTTGCTGTACCACTATACCGGCTGTTGCTGTACCACTATACCGGCTGTTGCTGTACTACTATACCCGCTCCACTGGCCACTATACCGGCTGTTGCTGTACCACTATACCGGCTGTTGCTGTACCACTATACCGGCTGTTGCTGTACCACTATACCGGCTGTTGCTGTACCACTATACCCGCTCCACTGACCACTATACCGGCTGTTGCTGTACCACTATACCGGCTGTTGCTGTACCACTATACCGGCTGTTGCTGTTCCACTATACCGGTTGTTGCTCTACCACTATACTGGTTGTTGCTGTACCACTATACCGGCGCCACTGGGCACTATACCGGCTGTTGCTGTACCACTATACCGGCTGTTGCTGTACCACTATACCGGCTGTTGCTGTACCACTATACCCGCTCCACTGGCCACTATACCGGCTGTTGCTGTACCACTATACCGGCTGTTGCTGTACCACTATACCGGCTGTTGCTGTACCACTATACCGGCTGTTGATGTACTACTATACCGGCTCCACTGGCCAATATACCGGTTGTTGCTGTACCACTATACCGGCTGTTGCTGTACCACTATACCGACTGTTGCTGTACCACTATTCCGGCTGTTGCTGTACCACTATACCGGCTGTTGCTGTACCACTATACCGGCTGTTGCTGTACCACTATACCGGCTCCACTGGCCACTATACCGGCTGTTGCTGTACCACTATACCGGCTCCACTGACTTCTATACCGGCTGTTGCTGTACCACTATACCGGCTCCACTGGCCACTATACCGGCTGTTGCTGTACCACTATACCGGCTGTTGCTGTACCACTATACCGGCTGTTGCTGTACCACCATACCGGCTCCACTGGGCACTATACCGGCTGTTGCTGTACCACTATACCGGCTGTTGCTGTACCACTATACCGGCTGTTGCTGTACCACTATACCGGCTGTTTCTGTACCACTATACCGGCTGTTGCTGTACCACTATACCGGCTATTGCTGTACCACTATTCCGACTGTTGCTGTACCACTATACCGGCTGTTGCTGTACCACTATACCGGCTGTTGCTGTACACTATACCGGCTGTTGCTGTACCACTATACCGGCTGTTGCTGTACCACTATACCGGCTGTTGCTGTACCACTATACCGGCTATTGCTGTACCACTATACCGGCTGTTGCTGTACCACTATACCGGCTGTTGCTGTACCACTATACCGGCTGTTGCTGTACCACTATACCGGCTGTTGCTGTACTACTATACCCGCTCCACTGGCCACTATACCGGCTGTTGCTGTACCACTATACCGGCTGTTGCTGTACCACTATACCGGCTGTTGCTGTACCACTATACCGGCTGTTGCTGTACCACTATACCCGCTCCACTGACCACTATACCGGCTGTTGCTGTACCACTATACCGGCTGTTGCTGTACCACTATACCGGCTGTTGCTGTTCCACTATACCGGCTGTTGCTGTACCACTATACCGGCTGTTCCTGTACCACTATACCCGCTCCACTGACCACTATACCGGCTGTTGCTGTACCACTATACCGGCTCCACTGACCACTATACCGGCTGTTGCTGTACCACTATACCGGCTGTTGCTGTACCACTATACCGGCTGTTGCTGTACCACTATACCGGCTGTTCCTGTACCACTATACCCGCTCCACTGACCACTATACCGGTTGTTGCTGTACCACTATACCGGTTGTTGCTGTACCACTATACCGGCTGTTGCTGTACCCCTATACCGGCTGTTGCTGTACCACTATACCCGCTCCACTGACCACTATACCGGCTGTTGCTGTACCACTATACCGGCTGTTTCTGTACCACTATACCGGCTGTTGCTGTACCACTATACCGGCTGTTGCTGTACCACTATACCGGCTGTTGCTGTACCACTATACCGGCTGTTCCTGTACCACTATACCCGCTCCACTTACCTCTATACCGGCTGTTGCTGTACCACTATACCGGCTGTTGCTGAACCACTATACCGGCTGTTGCTGTACCACTATACCGGCTATTGCTGTACCACTATACCCGCTCCACTGACCACTATACCGGCTGTTGCTGTACCACTATACCGGCTCCACTGGCCACTATACCGGCTGTTGCTGTACCACTATACCGGCTGTTGCTGTACCACTATACCGGCTGTTGCTGTACCACTATACCTGCTCCACTGACCACTATACCGGCTGTTGCTGTACCACTATACCGGCTGTTGTTGTACCACTATACCGGCTGTTGCTGTACCACTATACCAGCTGTTGCTGTACCACTATACCGGCTGCACTGACCACTATACCGGCTGTTGCTGTACCACTATACCGGCTGTTGCATACCACTATACCGGTTGTTGCTGTACCACTATACCGGCTGTTGCTGTACCACTATACCAGCTGTTGCTGTACGACTATACCGGCTGTTGCTGTACGACTATACCGGCTGTTGCTGTACCACTATACCGGCTCCACTGGCCACTATACCGGCTGTTGCTGTACCACTATACCGGCTGTTGCTGTACCACTATACCCGCTCCACTGACCACTATACCGGCTGTTGCTTTACAACTATACCGGCTCCACTGGCCACTATAGCGGCTGTTGCTGTACCACTATACCGGCTGTTGCTGTACCACTATACCGGCTGTTGCTGTACCACTATACCCGCTCCACTGACCACTATACCGGCTGTTGCTTTACAACTATACCGGCTCCACTGGCCACTATACCGGCTGTTGCTGTACCACTATACCGGCTGTTGCTGTACCACTATACCGGCTGTTGCTGTACCACTATACCGGCTGTTGCTGTACCACTATTCCCGCTCCACTGACCACTATACCGGCTGTTGCTGTACCACTATACCGGCTCCACTGGCCACTATACCGGCTGTTGCTGTACCACTATACCGGCTGTTGCTGTACCATTATACCGGCTGTTGCTGTACCACTATACCGGCTCCACTGGCCACTATACCGGCTGTTGCTGTACCACTATACCGGCTGTTGCTGTACCACTATACCCGCTCCACTGACCACTATACCGGCTGTTGCTTTACCACTATACCGGCTCCACTGGCCACTATACCGGCTGTTGCTGTACCACTATACCGGTTGTTGCTGTACCACTATACTGGCTATTGCTGTACCACTATACCGGCTGTTGCTGTACCACTATACCGGCTGTTCCTGTACCACTATACCGGCTCCACTGACCACTATACCGGCTGTTGCTGTACCACTATACCGGCTGTTGCTGTACCACTATACCGGCTGTTGCTGTACCACTATACCGGCTGTTCCTGTACCACTATACCCGCTCCACTGACCACTATACCGGCTGTTGCTGTACCACTATACCGGCTCCACTGACCACTATACCGGCTGTTGCTGTACCACTATACCGGCTGTTGCTGTACCACTATACCGGCTGTTCCTGTACTACTATACCCGCTCCACTGACCACTATACCGGCTGTTGCTGTACCACTATACCTGCACCACTGACCACTATACCGGCTGTTGCTGTACCACTATACCGGCTGTTGCTGTACCACTATACCGTCTGTTGCTGTTCCACTATACCGGCTGTTGCTGTACCACTATACCGGCTGTTCCTGTACCACTATACCCGCTCCACTGACCACTATACCGGCTGTTGCTGTACCACTATACCGGCTCCACTGACCACTATACCGGTTGTTGCTGTACCACTATACCGGCTGTTGCTGTACCACTATACCGGCTCCACTGACCACTATACCGGCTATTGCTGTACCACTATACCGGCTGTTGCTGTACCACTATACCGGCTGTTGTTGTACCACTTTACCCGCTCCACTGACCACTATACCGGCTGTTGCTGTACCACTATACCGGCTGTTTCTGTACCACTATACCGGCTGTTGCTGTACCACTATACCGGCTGTTGCTGTACCACTATACCGGCTGTTGCTGTACCACTATACCGGCTGTTCCTGTACCACTATACCCGCTCCACTGACCTCTATACCGGCTGTTGCTGTACCACTATACCGGCTGTTGCTGTACCACTATACCGGCTGTTGCTGTACCACTATACCGGCTGTTGCTGTACCACTATACCCGCTCCACTGACCACTATACCGGCTGTTGCTGTACCACTATACCGGCTCCACTGGCCACTATACCGGCTGTTGCTGTACCACTATACCGGCTGTTGCTGTACCACTATACCGGCTGTTGCTGTACCACTATACCTGCTCCACTGACCACTATACCGGCTGTTGCTGTACCACTATACCGGCTCCACTGGCCACGATACCGGCTGTTGCTGTACCACTATACCGGCTGTTGCTGTACCACTATACCGGCTCCACTGGCCACTATACCGGCTGTTGCTGTACCACTATACCGGCTGTTGCTGTACCACTATACCCGCTCCACTGACCACTATACCGGCTGTTGCTGTACCACTATACAGGCTCCACTGACCACTATACCGGCTGTTGCTGTACCACTATACCGGCTGTTGCTGTACCACTATACCGGCTGTTGCTGTACCACTATACCGGCTGTTGCTGTACCACTATACCGGCTCCACTGGCCACTATACCGGCTGTTGCTGTACCACTATACCGGCTGTTGCTGTACCACTATACCCGCTCCATTGACCACTATACTGGCTGTTGCTGTACCACTATACCGGCTCCACTGGCCACTATACCGGCTGTTGCTGTACCACTATATCGGCTGTTGCTGTACCACTATACCGGCTGTTGCTGTACCACTATACCGGCTGTTGCCGTACCACTATACCGGCTGTTCCTGTACCACTATACCCGCAGCACTGACCACTATACCGGCTGTTGCTGTACCACTATACCGGCTGTTGCTGTACCACTATACCGGCTGTTGCTGTACCACTATACCGGCTCCACTGACCACTATACCGGCTGTTGCTGTTCCACTATACCGGCTGTTGCTGTACCACTATACCGGCTGTTGCTGTTCCACTATACCGGCTGTTGCTGTACCACTATACCGGCTGTTCCTGTACCACTATACCCGCTCCACTGACCACTATACCGGCTGTTGCTGTACCACTATACCCGCTCCACTGACCACTATACTGGCTGTTGCTGTACCACTATACCGGCTCCACTGGCCACTATACCGGCTGTTGCTGTACCACTATACCGGCTGTTGCTGTACCACTATACCGGCTGTTGCTGTACCACTATACCGGCTGTTGCTTTACCACTATACCGGCTGTTGCTGTACCACTATACCGGCTGTTGCTGTACCACTATACCCGCTCCACTGACCACTATACCGGCTGTTGCTGTTCCACTATACCGGCTCCACTGGCCACTATACCGGCTGTTGCTGTACCACTATACCGGTTGTTGCTGTACCACTATACCGGCTGTTGCTGTACCACTATACCGGCTCCACTGGCCACTATACCGGCTGTTGCTGTACCACTATACCGGTTGTTGCTGTACCACTATACCGGCTGTTGCTGTACCACTATACCGGCTGTTGCTGTACCACTATACCGGCTGTTGCTGTACCACTATACCGACTGTTGCTGTACCACTATACCGGCTGTTCCTGTACGACTATACCCGCTCCACTGACCACTATACCGGCTGTTGCTGTACCACTATACCGGCTGTTGCTGTACCACTATACCGGCTGTTGCTGTACCACTATACCGGCTGTTGCTGTACCACTATACCCGCTCCACTGACCACTATACCGGCTGTTGCTGTACCACTATACCGGCTGTTGCTGTACCACTATACCGGCTGTTGCTGTTCCACTATACCGGCTGTTGCTGTACCACTATACCGGCTGTTCCTGTACCACTATACCCGCTCCACTGACCACTATACCGGCTGTTGCTGTACCACTATACCGGCTCCACTGACCACTATACCGGCTGTTGCTGTACCACTATACCGGCTGTTGCTGTACCACTATACCGGCTGTTGCTGTACCACTATACCGGCTGTTCCTGTACCACTATACCCGCTCCACTGACCACTATACCGGTTGTTGCTGTACCACTATACCGGCTGTTGCTGTACCACTATACCGGCTGTTGCTGTACCCCTATACCGGCTGTTGCTGTACCACTATACCCGCTCCACTGACCACTATACCGGCTGTTGCTGTACCACTATACCGGCTGTTTCTGTACCACTATACCGGCTGTTGCTGTACCACTATACCGGCTGTTGCTGTACCACTATACCGGCTGTTGCTGTACCACTATACCGGCTGTTCCTGTACCACTATACCCGCTCCACTTACCTCTATACCGGCTGTTGCTGTACCACTATACCGGCTGTTGCTGAACCACTATACCGGCTGTTGCTGTACCACTATACCGGAAATTGCTGTACCACTATACCCGCTCCACTGACCACTATACCGGCTGTTGCTGTACCACTATACCGGCTCCACTGGCCACTATACCGGCTGTTGCTGTACCACTATACCGGCTGTTGCTGTACCACTATACCGGCTGTTGCTGTACCACTATACCTGCTCCACTGACGACTATACCGGCTGTTGCTGTACCACTATACCGGCTCCACTGGCCACTATACCGGCTGTTGCTGTACCACTATACCGGCTGTTGCTGTACCACTATACCGGCTGTTGCTGTACCACTATACCGGCTGTTGCTGTACCACTATACCGGCTGTTCCTGTACCACTATACCCGCTCCACTGACCACTATACCGGCTGTTGCTGTACCACTATACAGGCTCCACTGACCACTATACCGGCTGTTGCTGTACCACTATACCGGCTGTTGCTGTACCACTATACCGGCTGTTGCTGTACCACTATACCGGCGGTTCCTGTACCACTATACCCGCTCCACTGACCACTATACCGGCTGTTGCTGTACCACTATACCGGCTCCACTGACCACTATACCGGCTGTTGCTGTACCACTATACCGGCTGTTGCTGTACCACTATACCGGCTGTTGCTGTACCACTATACCGGCTGTTCCTGTACCACTATACCCGCTCCACTGACCACTATACCGGCTGTTGCTGTACCACTATACCGGCTGTTGCTGTACCACTATACCGGCTGTTGCTGTACCACTATACCCGCTCCACTGACCACTATACCGGCTGTTGCTGTACCACTATACCGGCTGTTGCTGTACCACTATACCGGCTGTTGCTGTACCACTATACCGGCTGTTGCTGTACCACTATACCGGCTGTTCCTGTACCACTATACCCGCTCCACTGACCACTATACCGGCTGTTGCTGTACCACTATACCGGCTGTTGCTGTACCACTATACCCGCTCCACTGACCACTATACCGGCTGTTGCTGTACCACTATACCGGCTCCACTGGCCACTATACCGGCTGTTGCTGTACCACTATACCGGCTGTTGCTGTACCACTATACCGGCTTTTGCTGTACCAATATACCGGCTGTTGCTGTACCACTATACCGGCTCCACTGGCCAATATACCGGCTGTTGCTGTACCACTATACCGGCTGTTGCTGTACCACTATACCGACTGTTGCTGTACCACTATTCCGGCTGTTGCTGTACCACTATACCGGCTGTTGCTGTACCACTATACCGGCTGTTGCTGTACCACTATACCGGCTGTTGCTCTACCACTATACTGGTTGTTGCTGTACCACTATACCGGCGCCACTGGGCACTATACCGGCTGTTGCTGTACCACTATACCGGCTGTTGCTGTACCACTATACCGGCTGTTGCTGTACCACTATACCCGCTCCACTGGCCACTATACCGGCTGTTGCTGTACCACTATACCGGCTGTTGCTGTACCACTATACCGGCTGTTGCTGTACCACTATACCGGCTGTTGATGTACTACTATACCGGCTCCACTGGCCAATATACCGGTTGTTGCTGTACCACTATACCGGCTGTTGCTGTACCACTATACCGACTGTTGCTGTACCACTATTCCGGCTGTTGCTGTACCACTATACCGGCTGTTGCTGTACCACTATACCGGCTGTTGCTGTACCACTATACCGGCTCCACTGGCCACTATACCGACTGTTGCTGTACCACTATACCGGCTCCACTGACTTCTATACCGGCTGTTGCTGTACCACTATACCGGCTCCACTGGCCACTATACCGGCTGTTGCTGTACCACTATACCGGCTGTTGCTGTACCACTATACCGGCTGTTGCTGTACCACCATACCGGCTCCACTGGGCACTATACCGGCTGTTGCTGTACCACTATACCGGCTGTTGCTGTACCACTATACCGGCTGTTGCTGTACCACTATACCGGCTGTTGCTGTACCACTATACCGGCTGTTGCTGTACCACTATACCGGCTATTGCTGTACCACTATTCCGACTGTTGCTGTACCACTATACCGGCTGTTGCTGTACCACTATACCGGCTGTTGCTGTACACTATACCGGCTGTTGCTGTACCACTATACCGGCTGTTGCTGTACCACTATACCGGCTGTTGCTGTACCACTATACCGGCTGTTGCTGTACCACTATACCGGCTGTTGCTGTACTACTATACCCGCTCCACTGGCCACTATACCGGCTGTTGCTGTACCACTATACCGGCTGTTGCTGTACCACTATACCGGCTGTTGCTGTACCACTATACCGGCTGTTGCTGTACCACTATACCCGCTCCACTGACCACTATACCGGCTGTTGCTGTACCACTATACCGGCTGTTGCTGTACCACTATACCGGCTGTTGCTGTTCCACTATACCGGCTGTTGCTGTACCACTATACCGGCTGTTCCTGTACCACTATACCCGCTCCACTGACCACTATACCGGCTGTTGCTGTACCACTATACCGGCTCCACTGACCACTATACCGGCTGTTGCTGTACCACTATACCGGCTGTTCCTGTACCACTATACCCGCTCCACTGACCACTATACCGGTTGTTGCTGTACCACTATACCGGCTGTTGCTGTACCACTATACCGGCTGTTGCTGTACCCCTATACCGGCTGTTGCTGTACCACTATACCCGCTCCACTGACCACTATACCGGCTGTTGCTGTACCACTATACCGGCTGTTTCTGTACCACTATACCGGCTGTTGCTGTACCACTATACCGGCTGTTGCTGTACCACTATACCTGCTGTTGCTGTACCACTATACCGGCTGTTCCTGTACCACTATACCCGCTCCACTTACCTCTATACCGGCTGTTGCTGTACCACTATACCGGCTGTTGCTGAACCACTATACCGGCTGTTGCTGTACCACTATACCGGCTATTGCTGTACCACTATACCCGCTCCACTGACCACTATACCGGCTGTTGCTGTACCACTATACCGGCTCCACTGGCCACTATACCGGCTGTTGCTGTACCACTATACCGGCTGTTGCTGTACCACTATACCGGCTGTTGCTGTACCACTATACCTGCTCCACTGACCACTATACCGGCTGTTGCTGTACCACTATACCGGCTCCACTGGCCACTATACCGGCTGTTGCTGTACCACTATACCGGCTGTTGCTGTACCACTATACCGGCTGTTGCTGTACCACTATACCGGCTGTTGCTGTACCACTATACCGGCTGTTCCTGTACCACTATACCCGCTCCACTGACCACTATACCGGCTGTTGCTGTACCACTATACAGGCTCCACTGACCACTATACCGGCTGTTGCTGTACCACTATACCGGCTGTTGCTGTACCACTATACCGGCTGTTGCTGTACCACTATACCGGCGGTTCCTGTACCACTATACCCGCTCCACTGACCACTATACCGGCTGTTGCTGTACCACTATACCGGCTCCACTGACCACTATACTGGCTGTTGCTGTACCACTATACCGGCTGTTGCTGTACCACTATACCGGCTGTTGCTGTACCACTATACCGGCTGTTCCTGTACCACTATACCCGCTCCACTGACCACTATACCGGCTGTTGCTGTACCACTATACCGGCTGTTGCTGTACCACTATACCGGCTGTTGCTGTACCACTATACCCGCTCCACTGACCACTATACCGGCTGTTGCTGTACCACTATACCGGCTGTTGCTGTACCACTATACCGGCTGTTGCTGTACCACTATACCGGCTGTTGCTGTACCACTATACCGGCTGTTCCTGTACCACTATACCCGCTCCACTGACCACTATACCGGCTGTTGCTGTACCACTATACCGGCTGTTGCTGTACCACTATACCGGCTGTTGCTGTACCACTATACGGGCTGTTGCTGTACCACTATACCCGCTCCACTGACCACTATACCGGCTGTTGCTGTACCACTATACCGGCTCCACTGGCCACTATACCGGCTGTTGCTGTACCACTATACCGGCTGTTGCTGTACCACTATACCGGCTTTTGCTGTACCAATATACCGGCTGTTGCTGTACCACTATACCGGCTCCACTGGCCAATATACCGGCTGTTGCTGTACCACTATACCGGCTGTTGCTGTACCACTATACCGACTGTTGCTGTACCACTATTCCGGCTGTTGCTGTACCACTATACCGGCTGTTGCTGTACCACTATACCGGCTGTTGCTGTACCACTATACCGGCTGTTGCTCTACCACTATACTGGTTGTTGCTGTACCACTATACCGGCGCCACTGGGCACTATACCGGCTGTTGCTGTACCACTATACCGGCTGTTGCTGTACCACTATACCCGCTCCACTGGCCACTATACCGGCTGTTGCTGTACCACTATACCGGCTGTTGCTGTACCACTATACCGGCTGTTGCTGTACCACTATACCGGCTGTTGATGTACTACTATACCGGCTCCACTGGCCAATATACCGGTTGTTGCTGTACCACTATACCGGCTGTTGCTGTACCACTATACCGACTGTTGCTGTACCACTATTCCGGCTGTTGCTGTACCACTATACCGGCTGTTGCTGTACCACTATACCGGCTGTTGCTGTACCACTATACCGGCTCCACTGGCCACTATACCGGCTGTTGCTGTACCACTATACCGGCTCCACTGACTTCTATACCGGCTGTTGCTGTACCACTATACCGGCTCCACTGGCCACTATACCGGCTGTTGCTGTACCACTATACCGGCTGTTGCTGTACCACTATACCGGCTGTTGCTGTACCACCATACCGGCTCCACTGGGCACTATACCGGCTGTTGCTGTACCACTATACCGGCTGTTGCTGTACCACTATACCGGCTGTTGCTGTACCACTATACCGGCTGTTGCTGTACCACTATACCGGCTGTTGCTGTACCACTATACCGGCTATTGCTGTACCACTATTCCGACTGTTGCTGTACCACTATACCGGCTGTTGCTGTACACTATACCGGCTGTTGCTGTACCACTATACCGGCTGTTGCTGTACCACTATACCGGCTGTTGCTGTACCACTATACCGGCTGTTGCTGTACCACTATACCGGCTGTTGCTGTACTACTATACCCGCTCCACTGGCCACTATACCGGCTGTTGCTGTACCACTATACCGGCTGTTGCTGTACCACTATACCGGCTGTTGCTGTACCACTATACCGGCTGTTGCTGTACCACTATACCGGCTCCACTGGCCACTATACCGGCTGTTGCTGTACCACTATACCGGCTGTTGCTGTACCACTATACCGACTGTTGCTGTACCACTATACCGGCTGTTGCTGTACCACTATACCGGCTGTTGCTGTACCACTATACCGGCTCCACTGGCCACTATACCGGCTTTTGCTGTACCACTATACCGGCTGTTGCTGTACCACTATACCGGCTGTTGCTGTACCACTATACCGGCTGTTGCTGTACCACTATACCGGCTGTTGCTGTACCACTATACCGGCTGTTGCTGTACCACTATACCGGCTGTTGCTGTACCACTATACCGGCTCCACTGACCACTATACCGGCTGTTGCTGTACCACTATACCGGCTCCACTGACCACTATACCGGCTGTTGCTGTACCACTATACCGGCTGTTTCTGTACCACTATACCGGCTGTTGCTGTACCACTATACCGGCTGTTCCTGTACCACTATACCCGCTCCACTGACCACTATACCGGCTGTTGCTGTACCACTATACCGGCTCCACTGACCACTATACCGGCTGTTGCTGTACCACTATACCGGCTGTTGCTGTACCACTATACCGGCTGTTGCTGTACCACTATACCGGCTGTTCTTGTACCACTATACCCGCTCCACTGACCACTATACCGGCTGTTGCTGTACCACTATACCGGCTGTTGCTGTACCACTATACCGGCTGTTGCTGTACCACTATACCGGCTGTTGCTGTACCACTTTACCCGCTCCACTGACCACTATACCGGCTGTTGTTGTACCACTATACCGGCTGTTGCTGTACCACTATACCGGCTGTTGCTGTACCACTATACCGGCTGTTGCTGTACCACTATACCGGCTGTTCCTGTACCACTATACCCGCTCCACTGACCACTATACCGGCTGTTGCTGTACCACTATACCGGCTGTTGCTGTACCACTATACCGGCTGTTGCTGTACCACTATACCCGCTCCACTGACCACTATACCGGCTGTTGCTGTACCACTATACCGGCTGTTGCTGTACCACTATACCGGCTGTTGCTGTACCACTATACCGGCGGTTGCTGTACCACTATACCCGCTCCACTGACCACTATACCGGCTGTTGCTGTACCACTATACCGGCTCCACTGGCCACTATACCGGCTGTTGCTGTACCACTATACCGGCTGTTGCTGTACCACTATACCGGCTGTTGCTGTACCACTATACCGGCTCCACTGGCCACTATACCGGCTGTTGCTGTACCACTATACCGGCTGTTGCTGTACCACTATACCTGCTGTTGCTGTACCACTATACCGGCTGTTGCTGTACCACCATACCGGCTCCACTGGCCATTATACCGGCTGTTGCTGTACCACTATACCGGCTGTTGCTGTACCACTATACCCGCTCCACTGGCCACTATACCGGCTGTTGCTGTACCACTATACCGGATGTTGCTCTACCACTATACCGGCTGTTGCTGTACCACTATACCGGCTGTTGCTGTACCACTATACCGGCTCAACTGGCCACTATACCGGCTGTTGCTGTACCACTATACCGGCTGTTGCTGTACCACTATACCGACTGTTGCTGTACCACTATACCGGCTGTTGCTGTACCACTATACCGGCTGTTGCTGTACCACTATACCGGCTGTTGCTGTACCACTATACCGGCTCCACTGGCCACTATACCGGCTGTTGCTGTACCACTATACCGGCTGTTGCTGTACCACTATACCGGCTGTTGCTGTACCACTATACTGGCTGTTGCTGTACCACTATACCGGCTCCACTGGCCACTATACCGGCTGTTGCTGTACCACTATACCGGCTGTTGCTGTACCACTATACCGACTGTTGCTGTACCACTATACCGGCTGTTGCTGTACCACTATACCGGCTGTTGCTGTACCACTATACCGGCTCCACTGGCCACTATACCGGCTGTTTCTGTACCACTATACCGGCTGTTGCTGTACCACTATACCGGCTCCACTGACTTATATACCGGCTGTTGCTGTACCACTATACCGGCTCCACTGGCCACTATACCGGCTGTTGCTGTACCACTATACCGGCTGTTGCTGTACCACTATACCGGCTGTTGCTGTAACACTATACCAGCTGTTGCTGTACCACTATACCGGCTCCACTGGGCACTATACCGGCTGTTGCTGTACCACTATACCGGCTGTTGCTGTACCACTATACCGGCTGTTGCTGTAACACTATACCGGCTGTTGCTGTACCACTATACCGGCTGTTGCTGTACCACTATACCGGCTGTTGCTGTACCACTATTCCGACTGTTGCTGTACCACTATACCGGCTGTTGCTGTACCACTATACCGGCTGTTGCTGTACCACTATACCGGCTGTTGCTGTACCACTATACCGGCTGTTGCTGTACCACTATACCGGCTGTTGCTGTACCACTATACCCGCTCCACTGGCCACTATACCGGCTGTTGCTGTACCACTATACCGGCTGTTGCTGTACCACTATACCGGCTGTTGCTGTACCACTATACCGGCTCCACTGGCCACTATACCGGCTGTTGCTGTACGACTATACCGGCTGTTGCTGTACCACTATACCGACTGTTGCTGTACCACTATACCGGCTGTTGCTGTACGACTATACCGGCTGTTGCTGTACCACTATACCGGCTCCACTGGCCACTATACCAGCTTTTGCTGTACCACTATACCGGCTGTTGCTGTACCACTATACCGGCTGTTGCTGTACCACTATACCGGCTGTTGCTGTACCTCTATACCGGCTGTTGCTGTACCACTATACCGGCTGTTGCTGTACCACTATACCGGCTATTGCTGTACCACTATTCCGACTGTTGCTGTACCACTATACCGGCTGTTGCTGTACCACTATACCGGCTGTTGCTGTACACTATACCGGCTGTTGCTGTACCACTATACCGGCTGTTGCTGTACCACTATACCGGCTGTTGCTGTACCACTATACCGGCTGTTGCTGTACCACTATACCGGCTGTTGCTGTACTACTATACCCGCTCCACTGGCCACTATACCGGCTGTTGCTGTACCACTATACCGGCTGTTGCTGTACCACTATACCGGCTGTTGCTGTACCACTATACCGGCTGTTGCTGTACCACTATACCGGCTCCACTGGCCACTATACCGGCTGTTGCTGTACCACTATACCGGCTGTTGCTGTACCACTATACCGATTGTTGCTGTACCACTATACCGGCTGTTGCTGTACCACTATACCGGCTGTTGCTGTACCACTATACCGGCTCCACTGGCCACTATACCGGCTTTTGCTGTACCACTATACCGGCTGTTGCTGTACCACTATACCGGCTGTTGCTGTACCACTATACCGGCTGTTGCTGTACCACTATACCGGCTGTTGCTGTACCACTATACCGGCTGTTGCTGTACCACTATACCGGCTGTTGCTGTACCACTATACCGGCTCCACTGACCACTATACCGGCTGTTGCTGTACCACTATACCGGCTCCACTGACCACTATACCGGCTGTTGCTCTACCACTATACCGGCTGTTTCTGTACCACTATACCGGCTGTTGCTGTACCACTATACCGGTTGTTCCTGTACCACTATACCCGCTCCACTGACCACTATACCGGCTGTTGCTGTACCACTATACCGGCTCCACTGACCACTATACCGGCTGTTGCTGTACCACTATACCGGCTGTTGCTGTACCACTATACCGGCTGTTGCTGTACCACTATACCGGCTGTTCTTGTACCACTATACCCGCTCCACTGACCACTATACCGGCTGTTGCTGTACCACTATACCGGCTCCACTGGCCACTATACCGGCTGTTGCTGTACCACTATACCGGCTGTTGCTGTACCACTATACCGGCTTTTGCTGTACCAATATACCGGCTGTTGCTGTACCACTATACCGGCTCCACTGGCCAATATACCGGCTGTTGCTGTACCACTATACCGGCTGTTGCTGTACCACTATACCGACTGTTGCTGTACCACTATTCCGGCTGTTGCTGTACCACTATACCGGCTGTTGCTGTACCACTATACCGGCTGTTGCTGTACCACTATACCGGCTGTTGCTCTACCACTATACTGGTTGTTGCTGTACCACTATACCGGCGCCACTGGGCACTATACCGGCTGTTGCTGTACCACTATACCGGCTGTTGCTGTACCACTATACCGGCTGTTGCTGTACCACTATACCCGCTCCACTGGCCACTATACCGGCTGTTGCTGTACCACTATACCGGCTGTTGCTGTACCACTATACCGGCTGTTGCTGTACCACTATACCGGCTGTTGATGTACTACTATACCGGCTCCACTGGCCAATATACCGGTTGTTGCTGTACCACTATACCGGCTGTTGCTGTACCACTATACCGACTGTTGCTGTACCACTATTCCGGCTGTTGCTGTACCACTATACCGGCTGTTGCTGTACCACTATACCGGCTGTTGCTGTACCACTATACCGGCTCCACTGGCCACTATACCGACTGTTGCTGTACCACTATACCGGCTCCACTGACTTCTATACCGGCTGTTGCTGTACCACTATACCGGCTCCACTGGCCACTATACCGGCTGTTGCTGTACCACTATACCGGCTGTTGCTGTACCACTATACCGGCTGTTGCTGTACCACCATACCGGCTCCACTGGGCACTATACCGGCTGTTGCTGTACCACTATACCGGTTGTTGCTGTACCACTATACTGGCTGTTGCTGTACCACTATACCGGCTGTTGCTGTACCACTATACCGGCTGTTCCTGTACCACTATACCGGCTCCACTGACCACTATACCGGCTGTTGCTGTACCACTATACCGGCTGTTGCTGTACCACTATACCGGCTGTTGCTGTACCACTATACCGGCTGTTCCTGTACCACTATACCCGCTCCACTGACCACTATACCGGCTGTTGCTGTACCACTATACCGGCTCCACTGACCACTATACCGGCTGTTGCTGTACCACTATACCGGCTGTTGCTGTACCACTATACCGGCTGTTCCTGTACTACTATACCCGCTCCACTGACCACTATACCGGCTGTTGCTGTACCACTATACCTGCACCACTGACCACTATACCGGCTGTTGCTGTACCACTATACCGGCTGTTGCTGTACCACTATACCGTCTGTTGCTGTTCCACTATACCGGCTGTTGCTGTACCACTATACCGGCTGTTCCTGTACCACTATACCCGCTCCACTGACCACTATACCGGCTGTTGCTGTACCACTATACCGGCTCCACTGACCACTATACCGGTTGTTGCTGTACCACTATACCGGCTGTTGCTGTACCACTATACCGGCTGTTGCTGTACCACTATACCGGCTGTTGTTGTACCACTTTACCCGCTCCACTGACCACTATACCGGCTGTTGCTGTACCACTATACCGGCTGTTTCTGTACCACTATACCGGCTGTTGCTGTACCACTATACCGGCTGTTGCTGTACCACTATACCGGCTGTTGCTGTACCACTATACCGGCTGTTCCTGTACCACTATACCCGCTCCACTCACCTCTATACCGGCTGTTGCTGTACCACTATACCGGCTGTTGCTGTACCACTATACCGGCTGTTGCTGTACCACTATACCGGCTGTTGCTGTACCACTATACCCGCTCCACTGACCACTATACCGGCTGTTGCTGTACCACTATACCGGCTCCACTGGCCACTATACCGGCTGTTGCTGTACCACTATACCGGCTGTTGCTCTACCACTATACCGGCTGTTGCTGTACCACTATACCTGCTCCACTGACCACTATACCGGCTGTTGCTGTACCACTATACCGGCTCCACTGGCCACGATACCGGCTGTTGCTGTACCACTATACCGGCTGTTGCTGTACCACTATACCGGCTGTTGCTGTACCACTATACCGGCTGTTCCTGTACCACTATACCCGCTCCACTGACCACTATACCGGCTGTTGCTGTACCACTATACAGGCTCCACTGACCACTATACCGGCTGTTGCTGTACCACTATACCGGCTGTTGCTGTACCACTATACCGGCTGTTGCTGTACCACTATACCGGCTGTTGCTGTACCACTATACCGGCTCCACTGGCCACTATACCGGCTGTTGCTGTACCACTATACCGGCTGTTGCTGTACCACTATACCCGCTCCATTGACCACTATACTGGCTGTTGCTGTACCACTATACCGGCTCCACTGGCCACTATACCGGCTGTTGCTGTACCACTATATCGGCTGTTGCTGTACCACTATACCGGCTGTTGCTGTACCACTATACCGGCTGTTGCCGTACCACTATACCGGCTGTTCCTGTACCACTATACCCGCAGCACTGACCACTATACCGGCTGTTGCTGTACCACTATACCGGCTGTTGCTGTACCACTATACCGGCTGTTGCTGTACCACTATACCGGCTGTTGCTGTACCACTATACCCGCTCCACTGACCACTATACTGGCTGTTGCTGTACCACTATACCGGCTCCACTGGCCACTATACCGGCTGTTGCTGTACCACTATACCGGCTGTTGCTGTACCACTATACCGGCTGTTGCTGTACCACTATACCGGCTGTTGCTTTACCACTATACCGGCTGTTGCTGTACCACTATACCGGCTGTTGCTGTACCACTATACCCGCTCCACTGACCACTATACCGGCTGTTGCTGTTCCACTATACCGGCTCCACTGGCCACTATACCGGCTGTTGCTGTACCACTATACCGGTTGTTGCTGTACCACTATACCGGCTGTTGCTGTACCACTATACCGGCTCCACTGGCCACTATACCGGCTGTTGCTGTACCACTATACCGGTTGTTGCTGTACCACTATACCGGCTGTTGCTGTACCACTATACCGGCTGTTGCTGTACCACTATACCGGCTGTTGCTGTACCACTATACCGACTGTTGCTGTACCACTATACCGGCTGTTCCTGTACGACTATACCCGCTCCACTGACCACTATACCGGCTGTTGCTGTACCACTATACCGGCTGTTGCTGTACCACTATACCGGCTGTTGCTGTACCACTATACCGGCTGTTGCTGTACCACTATACCCGCTCCACTGACCACTATACCGGCTGTTGCTGTACCACTATACCGGCTGTTGCTGTACCACTATACCGGCTGTTGCTGTTCCACTATACCGGCTGTTGCTGTACCACTATACCGGCTGTTCCTGTACCACTATACCCGCTCCACTGACCACTATACCGGCTGTTGCTGTACCACTATACCGGCTCCACTGACCACTATACCGGCTGTTGCTGTACCACTATACCGGTTGTTGCTGTACCACTATACCGGCTGTTGCTGTACCACTATACCGGCTGTTCCTGTACCACTATACCCGCTCCACTGACCACTATACCGGTTGTTGCTGTACCACTATACCGGCTGTTGCTGTACCACTATACCGGCTGTTGCTGTACCACTATACCGGCTGTTGCTGTACCACTATACCGGCTGTTGCTGTACCACTATACCGGCTGTTGCTGTACCACTATACCGGCTGTTGCTGTACCACTATACCGGCTGTTGCTGTACTACTATACCCGCTCCACTGGCCACTATACCGGCTGTTGCTGTACCACTATACCGGCTGTTGCTGTACCACTATACCGGCTGTTGCTGTACCACTATACCGGCTGTTGCTGTACCACTATACCCGCTCCACTGACCACTATACCGGCTGTTGCTGTACCACTATACCGGCTGTTGCTGTACCACTATACCGGCTGTTGCTGTTCCACTATACCGGTTGTTGCTCTACCACTATACTGGTTGTTGCTGTACCACTATACCGGCGCCACTGGGCACTATACCGGCTGTTGCTGTACCACTATACCGGCTGTTGCTGTACCACTATACCGGCTGTTGCTGTACCACTATACCCGCTCCACTGGCCACTATACCGGCTGTTGCTGTACCACTATACCGGCTGTTGCTGTACCACTATACCGGCTGTTGCTGTACCACTATACCGGCTGTTGATGTACTACTATACCGGCTCCACTGGCCAATATACCGGTTGTTGCTGTACCACTATACCGGCTGTTGCTGTACCACTATACCGACTGTTGCTGTACCACTATTCCGGCTGTTGCTGTACCACTATACCGGCTGTTGCTGTACCACTATACCGGCTGTTGCTGTACCACTATACCGGCTCCACTGGCCACTATACCGGCTGTTGCTGTACCACTATACCGGCTCCACTGACTTCTATACCGGCTGTTGCTGTACCACTATACCGGCTCCACTGGCCACTATACCGGCTGTTGCTGTACCACTATACCGGCTGTTGCTGTACCACTATACCGGCTGTTGCTGTACCACCATACCGGCTCCACTGGGCACTATACCGGCTGTTGCTGTACCACTATACCGGCTGTTGCTGTACCACTATACCGGCTGTTGCTGTACCACTATACCGGCTGTTTCTGTACCACTATACCGGCTGTTGCTGTACCACTATACCGGCTATTGCTGTACCACTATTCCGACTGTTGCTGTACCACTATACCGGCTGTTGCTGTACCACTATACCGGCTGTTGCTGTACCACTATACCGGCTGTTGCTGTGCCACTATACCGGCTGTTGCTGTACCACTATACCGGCTGTTGCTGTACCACTATACCGGCTGTTGCTGTACCACTATACCGGCTGTTGCTGTACTACTATACCCGCTCCACTGGCCACTATACCGGCTGTTGCTGTACCACTATACCGGCTGTTGCTGTGCCACTATACCGGCTGTTGCTGTACCACTATACCGGCTGTTGCTGTACCACTATACCGGCTGTTGCTGTACCACTATACCGGCTGTTGCTGTACTACTATACCCGCTCCACTGGCCACTATACCGGCTGTTGCTGTACCACTATACCGGCTGTTGCTGTACCACTATACCGGCTGTTGCTGTACCACTATACCGGCTGTTGCTGTACCACTATACCCGCTCCACTGACCACTATACCGGCTGTTGCTGTACCACTATACCGGCTGTTGCTGTACCACTATACCGGCTGTTGCTGTTCCACTATACCGGCTGTTGCTGTACCACTATACCGGCTGTTCCTGTACCACTATACCCGCTCCACTGACCACTATACCGGCTGTTGCTGTACCACTATACCGGCTCCACTGACCACTATACCGGCTGTTGCTGTACCACTATACCGGCTGTTGCTGTACCACTATACCGGCTGTTGCTGTACCACTATACCGGCTGTTCCTGTACCACTATACCCGCTCCACTGACCACTATACCGGTTGTTGCTGTACCACTATACCGGTTGTTGCTGTACCACTATACCGGCTGTTGCTGTACCCCTATACCGGCTGTTGCTGTACCACTATACCCGCTCCACTGACCACTATACCGGCTGTTGCTGTACCACTATACCGGCTGTTTCTGTACCACTATACCGGCTGTTGCTGTACCACTATACCGGCTGTTGCTGTACCACTATACCGGCTGTTGCTGTACCACTATACCGGCTGTTCCTGTACCACTATACCCGCTCCACTTACCTCTATACCGGCTGTTGCTGTACCACTATACCGGCTGTTGCTGAACCACTATACCGGCTGTTGCTGTACCACTATACCGGCTATTGCTGTACCACTATACCCGCTCCACTGACCACTATACCGGCTGTTGCTGTACCACTATACCGGCTCCACTGGCCACTATACCGGCTGTTGCTGTACCACTATACCGGCTGTTGCTGTACCACTATACCGGCTGTTGCTGTACCACTATACCTGCTCCACTGACCACTATACCGGCTGTTGCTGTACCACTATACCGGCTGTTGTTGTACCACTATACCGGCTGTTGCTGTACCACTATACCAGCTGTTGCTGTACCACTATACCGGCTCCACTGACCACTATACCGGCTGTTGCTGTACCACTATACCGGCTGTTGCATACCACTATACCGGTTGTTGCTGTACCACTATACCGGCTGTTGCTGTACCACTATACCAGCTGTTGCTGTACGACTATACCGGCTGTTGCTGTACGACTATACCGGCTGTTGCTGTACCACTATACCGGCTCCACTGGCCACTATACCGGCTGTTGCTGTACCACTATACCGGCTGTTGCTGTACCACTATACCCGCTCCACTGACCACTATACCGGCTGTTGCTTTACAACTATACCGGCTCCACTGGCCACTATAGCGGCTGTTGCTGTACCACTATACCGGCTGTTGCTGTACCACTATACCGGCTGTTGCTGTACCACTATACCCGCTCCACTGACCACTATACCGGCTGTTGCTTTACAACTATACCGGCTCCACTGGCCACTATACCGGCTGTTGCTGTACCACTATACCGGCTGTTGCTGTACCACTATACCGGCTGTTGCTGTACCACTATACCGGCTGTTGCTGTACCACTATTCCCGCTCCACTGACCACTATACCGGCTGTTGCTGTACCACTATACCGGCTCCACTGGCCACTATACCGGCTGTTGCTGTACCACTATACCGGCTGTTGCTGTACCATTATACCGGCTGTTGCTGTACCACTATACCGGCTCCACTGGCCACTATACCGGCTGTTGCTGTACCACTATACCGGCTGTTGCTGTACCACTATACCCGCTCCACTGACCACTATACCGGCTGTTGCTTTACCACTATACCGGCTCCACTGGCCACTATACCGGCTGTTGCTGTACCACTATACCGGTTGTTGCTGTACCACTATACTGGCTATTGCTGTACCACTATACCGGCTGTTGCTGTACCACTATACCGGCTGTTCCTGTACCACTATACCGTCTCCACTGACCACTATACCGGCTGTTGCTGTACCACTATACCGGCTGTTGCTGTACCACTATACCGGCTGTTGCTGTACCACTATACCGGCTGTTCCTGTACCACTATACCCGCTCCACTGACCACTATACCGGCTGTTGCTGTACCACTATACCGGCTCCACTGACCACTATACCGGCTGTTGCTGTACCACTATACCGGCTGTTGCTGTACCACTATACCGGCTGTTCCTGTACTACTATACCCGCTCCACTGACCACTATACCGGCTGTTGCTGTACCACTATACCTGCACCACTGACCACTATACCGGCTGTTGCTGTACCACTATACCGGCTGTTGCTGTACCACTATACCGTCTGTTGCTGTTCCACTATACCGGCTGTTGCTGTACCACTATACCGGCTGTTCCTGTACCACTATACCCGCTCCACTGACCACTATACCGGCTGTTGCTGTACCACTATACCGGCTCCACTGACCACTATACCGGTTGTTGCTGTACCACTATACCGGCTGTTGCTGTACCACTATACCGGCTGTTGCTGTACCACTATACCGGCTGTTGTTGTACCACTTTACCCGCTCCACTGACCACTATACCGGCTGTTGCTGTACCACTATACCGGCTGTTTCTGTACCACTATACCGGCTGTTGCTGTACCACTATACCGGCTGTTGCTGTACCACTATACCGGCTGTTGCTGTACCACTATACCGGCTGTTCCTGTACCACTATACCCGCTCCACTGACCTCTATACCGGCTGTTGCTGTACCACTATACCGGCTGTTGCTGTACCACTATACCGGCTGTTGCTGTACCACTATACCGGCTGTTGCTGTACCACTATACCCGCTCCACTGACCACTATACCGGCTGTTGCTGTACCACTATACCGGCTCCACTGGCCACTATACCGGCTGTTGCTGTACCACTATACCGGCTGTTGCTGTACCACTATACCGGCTGTTGCTGTACCACTATACCTGCTCCACTGACCACTATACCGGCTGTTGCTGTACCACTATACCGGCTCCACTGGCCACGATACCGGCTGTTGCTGTACCACTATACCGGCTGTTGCTGTACCACTATACCGGCTCCACTGGCCACTATACCGGCTGTTGCTGTACCACTATACCGGCTGTTGCTGTACCACTATACCCGCTCCACTGACCACTATACCGGCTGTTGCTGTACCACTATACAGGCTCCACTGACCACTATACCGG
This sequence comes from Chirona hameri, assembly GCA_036785665.1. Lineage (NCBI taxonomy): Eukaryota > Metazoa > Arthropoda > Thecostraca > Balanomorpha > Balanidae > Chirona > Chirona hameri. Next base: position 456,958 of record JAXIVJ010000055.1, read on the forward strand.
CTGTTGCTGTACCACTATACCGGCTGTTGCTGTACCACTATACCGGCTGTTGCTGTACCACTATACCGGCTGTTGCTGTACCACTATACCGGCTCCACTGGCCACTATACCGGCTGTTGCTGTACCACTATACCGGCTGTTGCTGTACCACTATACCCGCTCCATTGACCACTATACTGGCTGTTGCTGTACCACTATACCGGCTCCACTGGCCACTATACCGGCTGTTGCTGTACCACTATATCGGCTGTTGCTGTACCACTATACCGGCTGTTGCTGTACCACTATACCGGCTGTTGCCGTACCACTATACCGGCTGTTCCTGTACCACTATACCCGCAGCACTGACCACTATACCGGCTGTTGCTGTACCACTATACCGGCTGTTGCTGTACCACTATACCGGCTGTTGCTGTACCACTATACCGGCTGTTGCTGTACCACTATACCCGCTCCACTGACCACTATACTGGCTGTTGCTGTACCACTATACCGGCTCCACTGGCCACTATACCGGCTGTTGCTGTACCACTATACCGGCTGTTGCTGTACCACTATACCGGCTGTTGCTGTACCACTATACCGGCTGTTGCTTTACCACTATACCGGCTGTTGCTGTACCACTATACCGGCTGTTGCTGTACCACTATACCCGCTCCACTGACCACTATACCGGCTGTTGCTGTTCCACTATACCGGCTCCACTGGCCACTATACCGGCTGTTGCTGTACCACTATACCGGTTGTTGCTGTACCACTATACCGGCTGTTGCTGTACCACTATACCGGCTCCACTGGCCACTATACCGGCTGTTGCTGTACCACTATACCGGTTGTTGCTGTACCACTATACCGGCTGTTGCTGTACCACTATACCGGCTGTTGCTGTACCACTATACCGGCTGTTGCTGTACCACTATACCGACTGTTGCTGTACCACTATACCGGCTGTTCCTGTACGACTATACCCGCTCCACTGACCACTATACCGGCTGTTGCTGTACCACTATACCGGCTGTTGCTGTACCACTATACCGGCTGTTGCTGTACCACTATACCGGCTGTTGCTGTACCACTATACCCGCTCCACTGACCACTATACCGGCTGTTGCTGTACCACTATACCGGCTGTTGCTGTACCACTATACCGGCTGTTGCTGTTCCACTATACCGGCTGTTGCTGTACCACTATACCGGCTGTTCCTGTACCACTATACCCGCTCCACTGACCACTATACCGGCTGTTGCTGTACCACTATACCGGCTCCACTGACCACTATACCGGCTGTTGCTGTACCACTATACCGGCTGTTGCTGTACCACTATACCGGCTGTTGCTGTACCACTATACCGGCTGTTCCTGTACCACTATACCCGCTCCACTGACCACTATACCGGTTGTTGCTGTACCACTATACCGGCTGTTGCTGTACCACTATACCGGCTGTTGCTGTACCCCTATACAGGCTGTTGCTGTACCACTATACCCGCTCCACTGACCACTATACCGGCTGTTGCTGTACCACTATACCGGCTGTTTCTGTACCACTATACCGGCTGTTGCTGTACCACTATACCGGCTGTTGCTGTACCACTATACCGGCTGTTGCTGTACCACTATACCGGCTGTTCCTGTACCACTATACCCGCTCCACTTACCTCTATACCGGCTGTTGCTGTACCACTATACCGGCTGTTGCTGAACCACTATACCGGCTGTTGCTGTACCACTATACCGGAAATTGCTGTACCACTATACCCGCTCCACTGACCACTATACCGGCTGTTGCTGTACCACTATACCGGCTCCACTGGCCACTATACCGGCTGTTGCTGTACCACTATACCGGCTGTTGCTGTACCACTATACCGGCTGTTGCTGTACCACTATACCTGCTCCACTGACGACTATACCGGCTGTTGCTGTACCACTATACCGGCTCCACTGGCCACTATACCGGCTGTTGCTGTACCACTATACCGGCTGTTGCTGTACCACTATACCGGCTGTTGCTGTACCACTATACCGGCTGTTGCTGTACCACTATACCGGCTGTTCCTGTACCACTATACCCGCTCCACTGACCACTATACCGGCTGTTGCTGTACCACTATACAGGCTCCACTGACCACTATACCGGCTGTTGCTGTACCACTATACCGGCTGTTGCTGTACCACTATACCGGCTGTTGCTGTACCACTATACCGGCGGTTCCTGTACCACTATACCCGCTCCACTGACCACTATACCGGCTGTTGCTGTACCACTATACCGGCTCCACTGACCACTATACCGGCTGTTGCTGTACCACTATACCGGCTGTTGCCGTACCACTATACCGGCTGTTGCTGTACCACTATACCGGCTGTTCCTGTACCACTATACCCGCTCCACTGACCACTATACCGGCTGTTGCTGTACCACTATACCGGCTGTTGCTGTACCACTATACCGGCTGTTGCTGTACCACTATACCCGCTCCACTGACCACTATACCGGCTGTTGCTGTACCACTATACCGGCTGTTGCTGTACCACTATACCGGCTGTTGCTGTACCACTATACCGGCTGTTGCTGTACCACTATACCGGCTGTTCCTGTACCACTATACCCGCTCCACTGACCACTATACCGGCTGTTGCTGTACCACTATACCGGCTGTTGCTGTACCACTATACCCGCTCCACTGACCACTATACCGGCTGTTGCTGTACCACTATACCGGCTCCACTGGCCACTATACCGGCTGTTGCTGTACCACTATACCGGCTGTTGCTGTACCACTATACCGGCTTTTGCTGTACCAATATACCGGCTGTTGCTGTACCACTATACCGGCTCCACTGGCCAATATACCGGCTGTTGCTGTACCACTATACCGGCTGTTGCTGTACCACTATACCGACTGTTGCTGTACCACTATTCCGGCTGTTGCTGTACCACTATACCGGCTGTTGCTGTACCACTATACCGGCTGTTGCTGTACCACTATACCGGCTGTTGCTCTACCACTATACTGGTTGTTGCTGTACCACTATACCGGCGCCACTGGGCACTATACCGGCTGTTGCTGTACCACTATACCGGCTGTTGCTGTACCACTATACCGGCTGTTGCTGTACCACTATACCCGCTCCACTGGCCACTATACCGGCTGTTGCTGTACCACTATACCGGCTGTTGCTGTACCACTATACCGGCTGTTGCTGTACCACTATACCGGCTGTTGATGTACTACTATACCGGCTCCACTGGCCAATATACCGGTTGTTGCTGTACCACTATACCGGCTGTTGCTGTACCACTATACCGACTGTTGCTGTACCACTATTCCGGCTGTTGCTGTACCACTATACCGGCTGTTGCTGTACCACTATACCGGCTGTTGCTGTACCACTATACCGGCTCCACTGGCCACTATACCGACTGTTGCTGTACCACTATACCGGCTCCACTGACTTCTATACCGGCTGTTGCTGTACCACTATACCGGCTCCACTGGCCACTATACCGGCTGTTGCTGTACCACTATACCGGCTGTTGCTGTACCACTATACCGGCTGTTGCTGTACCACCATACCGGCTCCACTGGGCACTATACCGGCTGTTGCTGTACCACTATACCGGCTTTTGCTGTACCACTATACCGGCTGTTGCTGTACCACTATACCGGCTGTTGCTGTACCACTATACCGGCTGTTGCTGTACCACTATACCGGCTATTGCTGTACCACTATTCCGACTGTTGCTGTACCACTATACCGGCTGTTGCTGTACCACTATACCGGCTGTTGCTGTACACTATACCGGCTGTTGCTGTACTACTATACCGGCTGTTCCTGTACCACTATACCCGCTCCACTGACCACTATACCGGCTGTTGCTGTACCACTATACCGGCTCCACTGACCACTATACCGGCTGTTGCTGTACCACTATACCGGCTGTTCCTGTACCACTATACCCGCTCCACTGACCACTATACCGGTTGTTGCTGTACCACTATACCGGCTGTTGCTGTACCACTATACCGGCTGTTGCTGTACCCCTATACCGGCTGTTGCTGTACCACTATACCCGCTCCACTGACCACTATACCGGCTGTTGCTGTACCACTATACCGGCTGTTTCTGTACCACTATACCGGCTGTTGCTGTACCACTATACCGGCTGTTGCTGTACCACTATACCTGCTGTTGCTGTACCACTATACCGGCTGTTCCTGTACCACTATACCCGCTCCACTTACCTCTATACCGGCTGTTGCTGTACCACTATACCGGCTGTTGCTGAACCACTATACCGGCTGTTGCTGTACCACTATACCCGCTCCACTGACCACTATACCGGCTGTTGCTGTACCACTATACCGGCTGTTGCTGTACCACTATACCGGCTGTTGCTGTTCCACTATACCGGCTGTTGCTGTACCACTATACCGGCTGTTGCTGTACTACTATACCCGCTCCACTGGCCACTATACCGGCTGTTGCTGTACCACTATACCGGCTGTTGCTGTACCACTATACCGGCTGTTGCTGTACCACTATACCGGCTGTTGCTGTACCACTATACCCGCTCCACTGACCACTATACCGGCTGTTGCTGTACCACTATACCGGCTGTTGCTGTACCACTATACCGGCTGTTGCTGTTCCACTATACCGGCTGTTGCTGTACCACTATACCGGCTGTTCCTGTACCACTATACCCGCTCCACTGACCACTATACCGGCTGTTGCTGTACCACTATACCGGCTCCACTGACCACTATACCGGCTGTTGCTGTACCACTATACCGGCTGTTGCTGTACCACTATACCGGCTGTTGCTGTACCACTATACCGGCTGTTCCTGTACCACTATACCCGCTCCACTGACCACTATACCGGTTGTTGCTGTACCACTATACCGGTTGTTGCTGTACCACTATACCGGCTGTTGCTGTACCCCTATACCGGCTGTTGCTGTACCACTATACCCGCTCCACTGACCACTATACCGGCTGTTGCTGTACCACTATACCGGCTGTTTCTGTACCACTATACCGGCTGTTGCTGTACCACTATACCGGCTGTTGCTGTACCACTATACCGGCTGTTGCTGTACCACTATACCGGCTGTTCCTGTACCACTATACCCGCTCCACTTACCTCTATACCGGCTGTTGCTGTACCACTATACCGGCTGTTGCTGAACCACTATACCGGCTGTTGCTGTACCACTATACCGGCTATTGCTGTACCACTATACCCGCTCCACTGACCACTATACCGGCTGTTGCTGTACCACTATACCGGCTCCACTGGCCACTATACCGGCTGTTGCTGTACCACTATACCGGCTGTTGCTGTACCACTATACCGGCTGTTGCTGTACCACTATACCTGCTCCACTGACCACTATACCGGCTGTTGCTGTACCACTATACCGGCTGTTGTTGTACCACTATACCGGCTGTTGCTGTACCACTATACCAGCTGTTGCTGTACCACTATACCGGCTCCACTGACCACTATACCGGCTGTTGCTGTACCACTATACCGGCTGTTGCATACCACTATACCGGTTGTTGCTGTACCACTATACCGGCTGTTGCTGTACCACTATACCAGCTGTTGCTGTACGACTATACCGGCTGTTGCTGTACGACTATACCGGCTGTTGCTGTACCACTATACCGGCTCCACTGGCCACTATACCGGCTGTTGCTGTACCACTATACCGGCTGTTGCTGTACCACTATACCCGCTCCACTGACCACTATACCGGCTGTTGCTTTACAACTATACCGGCTCCACTGGCCACTATAGCGGCTGTTGCTGTACCACTATACCGGCTGTTGCTGTACCACTATACCGGCTGTTGCTGTACCACTATACCCGCTCCACTGACCACTATACCGGCTGTTGCTTTACAACTATACCGGCTCCACTGGCCACTATACCGGCTGTTGCTGTACCACTATACCGGCTGTTGCTGTACCACTATACCGGCTGTTGCTGTACCACTATACCGGCTGTTGCTGTACCACTATTCCCGCTCCACTGACCACTATACCGGCTGTTGCTGTACCACTATACCGGCTCCACTGGCCACTATACCGGCTGTTGCTGTACCACTATACCGGCTGTTGCTGTACCATTATACCGGCTGTTGCTGTACCACTATACCGGCTCCACTGGCCACTATACCGGCTGTTGCTGTACCACTATACCGGCTGTTGCTGTACCACTATACCCGCTCCACTGACCACTATACCGGCTGTTGCTTTACCACTATACCGGCTCCACTGGCCACTATACCGGCTGTTGCTGTACCACTATACCGGTTGTTGCTGTACCACTATACTGGCTATTGCTGTACCACTATACCGGCTGTTGCTGTACCACTATACCGGCTGTTCCTGTACCACTATACCGTCTCCACTGACCACTATACCGGCTGTTGCTGTACCACTATACCGGCTGTTGCTGTACCACTATACCGGCTGTTGCTGTACCACTATACCGGCTGTTCCTGTACCACTATACCCGCTCCACTGACCACTATACCGGCTGTTGCTGTACCACTATACCGGCTCCACTGACCACTATACCGGCTGTTGCTGTACCACTATACCGGCTGTTGCTGTACCACTATACCGGCTGTTCCTGTACTACTATACCCGCTCCACTGACCACTATACCGGCTGTTGCTGTACCACTATACCTGCACCACTGACCACTATACCGGCTGTTGCTGTACCACTATACCGGCTGTTGCTGTACCACTATACCGTCTGTTGCTGTTCCACTATACCGGCTGTTGCTGTACCACTATACCGGCTGTTCCTGTACCACTATACCCGCTCCACTGACCACTATACCGGCTGTTGCTGTACCACTATACCGGCTCCACTGACCACTATACCGGTTGTTGCTGTACCACTATACCGGCTGTTGCTGTACCACTATACCGGCTGTTGCTGTACCACTATACCGGCTGTTGTTGTACCACTTTACCCGCTCCACTGACCACTATACCGGCTGTTGCTGTACCACTATACCGGCTGTTTCTGTACCACTATACCGGCTGTTGCTGTACCACTATACCGGCTGTTGCTGTACCACTATACCGGCTGTTGCTGTACCACTATACCGGCTGTTCCTGTACCACTATACCCGCTCCACTGACCTCTATACCGGCTGTTGCTGTACCACTATACCGGCTGTTGCTGTACCACTATACCGGCTGTTGCTGTACCACTATACCGGCTGTTGCTGTACCACTATACCCGCTCCACTGACCACTATACCGGCTGTTGCTGTACCACTATACCGGCTCCACTGGCCACTATACCGGCTGTTGCTGTACCACTATACCGGCTGTTGCTGTACCACTATACCGGCTGTTGCTGTACCACTATACCTGCTCCACTGACCACTATACCGGCTGTTGCTGTACCACTATACCGGCTCCACTGGCCACGATACCGGCTGTTGCTGTACCACTATACCGGCTGTTGCTGTACCACTATACCGGCTCCACTGGCCACTATACCGGCTGTTGCTGTACCACTATACCGGCTGTTGCTGTACCACTATACCCGCTCCACTGACCACTATACCGGCTGTTGCTGTACCACTATACAGGCTCCACTGACCACTATACCGGCTGTTGCTGTACCACTATACCGGCTGTTGCTGTACCACTATACCGGCTGTTGCTGTACCACTATACCGGCTGTTGCTGTACCACTATACCGGCTCCACTGGCCACTATACCGGCTGTTGCTGTACCACTATACCGGCTGTTGCTGTACCACTATACCCGCTCCATTGACCACTATACTGGCTGTTGCTGTACCACTATACCGGCTCCACTGGCCACTATACCGGCTGTTGCTGTACCACTATATCGGCTGTTGCTGTACCACTATACCGGCTGTTGCTGTACCACTATACCGGCTGTTGCCGTACCACTATACCGGCTGTTCCTGTACCACTATACCCGCAGCACTGACCACTATACCGGCTGTTGCTGTACCACTATACCGGCTGTTGCTGTACCACTATACCGGCTGTTGCTGTACCACTATACCGGCTGTTGCTGTACCACTATACCCGCTCCACTGACCACTATACTGGCTGTTGCTGTACCACTATACCGGCTCCACTGGCCACTATACCGGCTGTTGCTGTACCACTATACCGGCTGTTGCTGTACCACTATACCGGCTGTTGCTGTACCACTATACCGGCTGTTGCTTTACCACTATACCGGCTGTTGCTGTACCACTATACCGGCTGTTGCTGTACCACTATACCCGCTCCACTGACCACTATACCGGCTGTTGCTGTTCCACTATACCGGCTCCACTGGCCACTATACCGGCTGTTGCTGTACCACTATACCGGTTGTTGCTGTACCACTATACCGGCTGTTGCTGTACCACTATACCGGCTCCACTGGCCACTATACCGGCTGTTGCTGTACCACTATACCGGTTGTTGCTGTACCACTATACCGGCTGTTGCTGTACCACTATACCGGCTGTTGCTGTACCACTATACCGGCTGTTGCTGTACCACTATACCGACTGTTGCTGTACCACTATACCGGCTGTTCCTGTACGACTATACCCGCTCCACTGACCACTATACCGGCTGTTGCTGTACCACTATACCGGCTGTTGCTGTACCACTATACCGGCTGTTGCTGTACCACTATACCGGCTGTTGCTGTACCACTATACCCGCTCCACTGACCACTATACCGGCTGTTGCTGTACCACTATACCGGCTGTTGCTGTACCACTATACCGGCTGTTGCTGTTCCACTATACCGGCTGTTGCTGTACCACTATACCGGCTGTTCCTGTACCACTATACCCGCTCCACTGACCACTATACCGGCTGTTGCTGTACCACTATACCGGCTCCACTGACCACTATACCGGCTGTTGCTGTACCACTATACCGGCTGTTGCTGTACCACTATACCGGCTGTTGCTGTACCACTATACCGGCTGTTCCTGTACCACTATACCCGCTCCACTGACCACTATACCGGTTGTTGCTGTACCACTATACCGGCTGTTGCTGTACCACTATACCGGCTGTTGCTGTACCCCTATACAGGCTGTTGCTGTACCACTATACCCGCTCCACTGACCACTATACCGGCTGTTGCTGTACCACTATACCGGCTGTTTCTGTACCACTATACCGGCTGTTGCTGTACCACTATACCGGCTGTTGCTGTACCACTATACCGGCTGTTGCTGTACCACTATACCGGCTGTTCCTGTACCACTATACCCGCTCCACTTACCTCTATACCGGCTGTTGCTGTACCACTATACCGGCTGTTGCTGAACCACTATACCGGCTGTTGCTGTACCACTATACCGGAAATTGCTGTACCACTATACCCGCTCCACTGACCACTATACCGGCTGTTGCTGTACCACTATACCGGCTCCACTGGCCACTATACCGGCTGTTGCTGTACCACTATACCGGCTGTTGCTGTACCACTATACCGGCTGTTGCTGTACCACTATACCTGCTCCACTGACGACTATACCGGCTGTTGCTGTACCACTATACCGGCTCCACTGGCCACTATACCGGCTGTTGCTGTACCACTATACCGGCTGTTGCTGTACCACTATACCGGCTGTTGCTGTACCACTATACCGGCTGTTGCTGTACCACTATACCGGCTGTTCCTGTACCACTATACCCGCTCCACTGACCACTATACCGGCTGTTGCTGTACCACTATACAGGCTCCACTGACCACTATACCGGCTGTTGCTGTACCACTATACCGGCTGTTGCTGTACCACTATACCGGCTGTTGCTGTACCACTATACCGGCGGTTCCTGTACCACTATACCCGCTCCACTGACCACTATACCGGCTGTTGCTGTACCACTATACCGGCTCCACTGACCACTATACCGGCTGTTGCTGTACCACTATACCGGCTGTTGCCGTACCACTATACCGGCTGTTGCTGTACCACTATACCGGCTGTTCCTGTACCACTATACCCGCTCCACTGACCACTATACCGGCTGTTGCTGTACCACTATACCGGCTGTTGCTGTACCACTATACCGGCTGTTGCTGTACCACTATACCCGCTCCACTGACCACTATACCGGCTGTTGCTGTACCACTATACCGGCTGTTGCTGTACCACTATACCGGCTGTTGCTGTACCACTATACCGGCTGTTGCTGTACCACTATACCGGCTGTTCCTGTACCACTATACCCGCTCCACTGACCACTATACCGGCTGTTGCTGTACCACTATACCGGCTGTTGCTGTACCACTATACCCGCTCCACTGACCACTATACCGGCTGTTGCTGTACCACTATACCGGCTCCACTGGCCACTATACCGGCTGTTGCTGTACCACTATACCGGCTGTTGCTGTACCACTATACCGGCTTTTGCTGTACCAATATACCGGCTGTTGCTGTACCACTATACCGGCTCCACTGGCCAATATACCGGCTGTTGCTGTACCACTATACCGGCTGTTGCTGTACCACTATACCGACTGTTGCTGTACCACTATTCCGGCTGTTGCTGTACCACTATACCGGCTGTTGCTGTACCACTATACCGGCTGTTGCTGTACCACTATACCGGCTGTTGCTCTACCACTATACTGGTTGTTGCTGTACCACTATACCGGCGCCACTGGGCACTATACCGGCTGTTGCTGTACCACTATACCGGCTGTTGCTGTACCACTATACCGGCTGTTGCTGTACCACTATACCCGCTCCACTGGCCACTATACCGGCTGTTGCTGTACCACTATACCGGCTGTTGCTGTACCACTATACCGGCTGTTGCTGTACCACTATACCGGCTGTTGATGTACTACTATACCGGCTCCACTGGCCAATATACCGGTTGTTGCTGTACCACTATACCGGCTGTTGCTGTACCACTATACCGACTGTTGCTGTACCACTATTCCGGCTGTTGCTGTACCACTATACCGGCTGTTGCTGTACCACTATACCGGCTGTTGCTGTACCACTATACCGGCTCCACTGGCCACTATACCGACTGTTGCTGTACCACTATACCGGCTCCACTGACTTCTATACCGGCTGTTGCTGTACCACTATACCGGCTCCACTGGCCACTATACCGGCTGTTGCTGTACCACTATACCGGCTGTTGCTGTACCACTATACCGGCTGTTGCTGTACCACCATACCGGCTCCACTGGGCACTATACCGGCTGTTGCTGTACCACTATACCGGCTTTTGCTGTACCACTATACCGGCTGTTGCTGTACCACTATACCGGCTGTTGCTGTACCACTATACCGGCTGTTGCTGTACCACTATACCGGCTATTGCTGTACCACTATTCCGACTGTTGCTGTACCACTATACCGGCTGTTGCTGTACCACTATACCGGCTGTTGCTGTACACTATACCGGCTGTTGCTGTACCACTATACCGGCTGTTGCTGTACCACTATACCGGCTGTTGCTGTACCACTATACCGGCTGTTGCTGTACCACTATACCGGCTGTTGCTGTACTACTATACCCGCTCCACTGGCCACTATACCGGCTGTTGCTGTACCACTATACCGGCTGTTGCTGTACCACTATACCGGCTGTTGCTGTACCACTATACCGGCTGTTGCTGTACCACTATACCCGCTCCACTGACCACTATACCGGCTGTTGCTGTACCACTATACCGGCTGTTGCTGTACCACTATACCGGCTGTTGCTGTTCCACTATACCGGCTGTTGCTGTACCACTATACCGGCTGTTCCTGTACCACTATACCCGCTCCACTGACCACTATACCGGCTGTTGCTGTACCACTATACCGGCTCCACTGACCACTATACCGGCTGTTGCTGTACCACTATACCGGCTGTTCCTGTACCACTATACCCGCTCCACTGACCACTATACCGGTTGTTGCTGTACCACTATACCGGCTGTTGCTGTACCACTATACCGGCTGTTGCTGTACCCCTATACCGGCTGTTGCTGTACCACTATACCCGCTCCACTGACCACTATACCGGCTGTTGCTGTACCACTATACCGGCTGTTTCTGTACCACTATACCGGCTGTTGCTGTACCACTATACCGGCTGTTGCTGTACCACTATACCTGCTGTTGCTGTACCACTATACCGGCTGTTCCTGTACCACTATACCCGCTCCACTTACCTCTATACCGGCTGTTGCTGTACCACTATACCGGCTGTTGCTGAACCACTATACCGGCTGTTGCTGTACCACTATACCGGCTATTGCTGTACCACTATACCCGCTCCACTGACCACTATACCGGCTGTTGCTGTACCACTATACCGGCTCCACTGGCCACTATACCGGCTGTTGCTGTACCACTATACCGGCTGTTGCTGTACCACTATACCGGCTGTTGCTGTACCACTATACCTGCTCCACTGACCACTATACCGGCTGTTGCTGTACCACTATACCGGCTCCACTGGCCACTATACCGGCTGTTGCTGTACCACTATACCGGCTGTTGCTGTACCACTATACCGGCTGTTGCTGTACCACTATACCGGCTGTTGCTGTACCACTATACCGGCTGTTCCTGTACCACTATACCCGCTCCACTGACCACTATACCGGCTGTTGCTGTACCACTATACAGGCTCCACTGACCACTATACCGGCTGTTGCTGTACCACTATACCGGCTGTTGCTGTACCACTATACCGGCTGTTGCTGTACCACTATACCGGCGGTTCCTGTACCACTATACCCGCTCCACTGACCACTATACCGGCTGTTGCTGTACCACTATACCGGCTCCACTGACCACTATACTGGCTGTTGCTGTACCACTATACCGGCTGTTGCTGTACCACTATACCGGCTGTTGCTGTACCACTATACCGGCTGTTCCTGTACCACTATACCCGCTCCACTGACCACTATACCGGCTGTTGCTGTACCACTATACCGGCTGTTGCTGTACCACTATACCGGCTGTTGCTGTACCACTATACCCGCTCCACTGACCACTATACCGGCTGTTGCTGTACCACTATACCGGCTGTTGCTGTACCACTATACCGGCTGTTGCTGTACCACTATACCGGCTGTTGCTGTACCACTATACCGGCTGTTCCTGTACCACTATACCCGCTCCACTGACCACTATACCGGCTGTTGCTGTACCACTATACCGGCTGTTGCTGTACCACTATACCGGCTGTTGCTGTACCACTATACGGGCTGTTGCTGTACCACTATACCCGCTCCACTGACCACTATACCGGCTGTTGCTGTACCACTATACCGGCTCCACTGGCCACTATACCGGCTGTTGCTGTACCACTATACCGGCTGTTGCTGTACCACTATACCGGCTTTTGCTGTACCAATATACCGGCTGTTGCTGTACCACTATACCGGCTCCACTGGCCAATATACCGGCTGTTGCTGTACCACTATACCGGCTGTTGCTGTACCACTATACCGACTGTTGCTGTACCACTATTCCGGCTGTTGCTGTACCACTATACCGGCTGTTGCTGTACCACTATACCGGCTGTTGCTGTACCACTATACCGGCTGTTGCTCTACCACTATACTGGTTGTTGCTGTACCACTATACCGGCGCCACTGGGCACTATACCGGCTGTTGCTGTACCACTATACCGGCTGTTGCTGTACCACTATACCCGCTCCACTGGCCACTATACCGGCTGTTGCTGTACCACTATACCGGCTGTTGCTGTACCACTATACCGGCTGTTGCTGTACCACTATACCGGCTGTTGATGTACTACTATACCGGCTCCACTGGCCAATATACCGGTTGTTGCTGTACCACTATACCGGCTGTTGCTGTACCACTATACCGACTGTTGCTGTACCACTATTCCGGCTGTTGCTGTACCACTATACCGGCTGTTGCTGTACCACTATACCGGCTGTTGCTGTACCACTATACCGGCTCCACTGGCCACTATACCGGCTGTTGCTGTACCACTATACCGGCTCCACTGACTTCTATACCGGCTGTTGCTGTACCACTATACCGGCTCCACTGGCCACTATACCGGCTGTTGCTGTACCACTATACCGGCTGTTGCTGTACCACTATACCGGCTGTTGCTGTACCACCATACCGGCTCCACTGGGCACTATACCGGCTGTTGCTGTACCACTATACCGGCTGTTGCTGTACCACTATACCGGCTGTTGCTGTACCACTATACCGGCTGTTGCTGTACCACTATACCGGCTGTTGCTGTACCACTATACCGGCTATTGCTGTACCACTATTCCGACTGTTGCTGTACCACTATACCGGCTGTTGCTGTACACTATACCGGCTGTTGCTGTACCACTATACCGGCTGTTGCTGTACCACTATACCGGCTGTTGCTGTACCACTATACCGGCTGTTGCTGTACCACTATACCGGCTGTTGCTGTACTACTATACCCGCTCCACTGGCCACTATACCGGCTGTTGCTGTACCACTATACCGGCTGTTGCTGTACCACTATACCGGCTGTTGCTGTACCACTATACCGGCTGTTGCTGTACCACTATACCGGCTCCACTGGCCACTATACCGGCTGTTGCTGTACCACTATACCGGCTGTTGCTGTACCACTATACCGACTGTTGCTGTACCACTATACCGGCTGTTGCTGTACCACTATACCGGCTGTTGCTGTACCACTATACCGGCTCCACTGGCCACTATACCGGCTTTTGCTGTACCACTATACCGGCTGTTGCTGTACCACTATACCGGCTGTTGCTGTACCACTATACCGGCTGTTGCTGTACCACTATACCGGCTGTTGCTGTACCACTATACCGGCTGTTGCTGTACCACTATACCGGCTGTTGCTGTACCACTATACCGGCTCCACTGACCACTATACCGGCTGTTGCTGTACCACTATACCGGCTCCACTGACCACTATACCGGCTGTTGCTGTACCACTATACCGGCTGTTTCTGTACCACTATACCGGCTGTTGCTGTACCACTATACCGGCTGTTCCTGTACCACTATACCCGCTCCACTGACCACTATACCGGCTGTTGCTGTACCACTATACCGGCTCCACTGACCACTATACCGGCTGTTGCTGTACCACTATACCGGCTGTTGCTGTACCACTATACCGGCTGTTGCTGTACCACTATACCGGCTGTTCTTGTACCACTATACCCGCTCCACTGACCACTATACCGGCTGTTGCTGTACCACTATACCGGCTGTTGCTGTACCACTATACCGGCTGTTGCTGTACCACTATACCGGCTGTTGCTGTACCACTTTACCCGCTCCACTGACCACTATACCGGCTGTTGTTGTACCACTATACCGGCTGTTGCTGTACCACTATACCGGCTGTTGCTGTACCACTATACCGGCTGTTGCTGTACCACTATACCGGCTGTTCCTGTACCACTATACCCGCTCCACTGACCACTATACCGGCTGTTGCTGTACCACTATACCGGCTGTTGCTGTACCACTATACCGGCTGTTGCTGTACCACTATACCCGCTCCACTGACCACTATACCGGCTGTTGCTGTACCACTATACCGGCTGTTGCTGTACCACTATACCGGCTGTTGCTGTACCACTATACCGGCGGTTGCTGTACCACTATACCCGCTCCACTGACCACTATACCGGCTGTTGCTGTACCACTATACCGGCTCCACTGGCCACTATACCGGCTGTTGCTGTACCACTATACCGGCTGTTGCTGTACCACTATACCGGCTGTTGCTGTACCACTATACCGGCTCCACTGGCCACTATACCGGCTGTTGCTGTACCACTATACCGGCTGTTGCTGTACCACTATACCTGCTGTTGCTGTACCACTATACCGGCTGTTGCTGTACCACCATACCGGCTCCACTGGCCATTATACCGGCTGTTGCTGTACCACTATACCGGCTGTTGCTGTACCACTATACCCGCTCCACTGGCCACTATACCGGCTGTTGCTGTACCACTATACCGGATGTTGCTCTACCACTATACCGGCTGTTGCTGTACCACTATACCGGCTGTTGCTGTACCACTATACCGGCTCAACTGGCCACTATACCGGCTGTTGCTGTACCACTATACCGGCTGTTGCTGTACCACTATACCGACTGTTGCTGTACCACTATACCGGCTGTTGCTGTACCACTATACCGGCTGTTGCTGTACCACTATACCGGCTGTTGCTGTACCACTATACCGGCTCCACTGGCCACTATACCTGCTGTTGCTGTACCACTATACCGGCTGTTGCTGTACCACTATACCGGCTGTTGCTGTACCACTATACTGGCTGTTGCTGTACCACTATACCGGCTCCACTGGCCACTATACCGGCTGTTGCTGTACCACTATACCGGCTGTTGCTGTACCACTATACCGACTGTTGCTGTACCACTATACCGGCTGTTGCTGTACCACTATACCGGCTGTTGCTGTACCACTATACCGGCTCCACTGGCCACTATACCGGCTGTTTCTGTACCACTATACCGGCTGTTGCTGTACCACTATACCGGCTCCACTGACTTATATACCGGCTGTTGCTGTACCACTATACCGGCTCCACTGGCCACTATACCGGCTGTTGCTGTACCACTATACCGGCTGTTGCTGTACCACTATACCGGCTGTTGCTGTAACACTATACCAGCTGTTGCTGTACCACTATACCGGCTCCACTGGGCACTATACCGGCTGTTGCTGTACCACTATACCGGCTGTTGCTGTACCACTATACCGGCTGTTGCTGTAACACTATACCGGCTGTTGCTGTACCACTATACCGGCTGTTGCTGTACCACTATACCGGCTGTTGCTGTACCACTATTCCGACTGTTGCTGTACCACTATACCGGCTGTTGCTGTACCACTATACCGGCTGTTGCTGTACCACTATACCGGCTGTTGCTGTACCACTATACCGGCTGTTGCTGTACCACTATACCGGCTGTTGCTGTACCACTATACCCGCTCCACTGGCCACTATACCGGCTGTTGCTGTACCACTATACCGGCTGTTGCTGTACCACTATACCGGCTGTTGCTGTACCACTATACCGGCTCCACTGGCCACTATACCGGCTGTTGCTGTACGACTATACCGGCTGTTGCTGTACCACTATACCGACTGTTGCTGTACCACTATACCGGCTGTTGCTGTACGACTATACCGGCTGTTGCTGTACCACTATACCGGCTCCACTGGCCACTATACCAGCTTTTGCTGTACCACTATACCGGCTGTTGCTGTACCACTATACCGGCTGTTGCTGTACCACTATACCGGCTGTTGCTGTACCTCTATACCGGCTGTTGCTGTACCACTATACCGGCTGTTGCTGTACCACTATACCGGCTATTGCTGTACCACTATTCCGACTGTTGCTGTACCACTATACCGGCTGTTGCTGTACCACTATACCGGCTGTTGCTGTACACTATACCGGCTGTTGCTGTACCACTATACCGGCTGTTGCTGTACCACTATACCGGCTGTTGCTGTACCACTATACCGGCTGTTGCTGTACCACTATACCGGCTGTTGCTGTACCACTATACCGGCTGTTGCTGTACTACTATACCCGCTCCACTGGCCACTATACCGGCTGTTGCTGTACCACTATACCGGCTGTTGCTGTACCACTATACCGGCTGTTGCTGTACCACTATACCGGCTGTTGCTGTACCACTATACCGGCTCCACTGGCCACTATACCGGCTGTTGCTGTACCACTATACCGGCTGTTGCTGTACCACTATACCGATTGTTGCTGTACCACTATACCGGCTGTTGCTGTACCACTATACCGGCTGTTGCTGTACCACTATACCGGCTCCACTGGCCACTATACCGGCTTTTGCTGTACCACTATACCGGCTGTTGCTGTACCACTATACCGGCTGTTGCTGTACCACTATACCGGCTGTTGCTGTACCACTATACCGGCTGTTGCTGTACCACTATACCGGCTGTTGCTGTACCACTATACCGGCTGTTGCTGTACCACTATACCGGCTCCACTGACCACTATACCGGCTGTTGCTGTACCACTATACCGGCTCCACTGACCACTATACCGGCTGTTGCTCTACCACTATACCGGCTGTTTCTGTACCACTATACCGGCTGTTGCTGTACCACTATACCGGTTGTTCCTGTACCACTATACCCGCTCCACTGACCACTATACCGGCTGTTGCTGTACCACTATACCGGCTCCACTGACCACTATACCGGCTGTTGCTGTACCACTATACCGGCTGTTGCTGTACCACTATACCGGCTGTTGCTGTACCACTATACCGGCTGTTCTTGTACCACTATACCCGCTCCACTGACCACTATACCGGCTGTTGCTGTACCACTATACCGGCTGTTGCTGTACCACTATACCGGCTGTTGCTGTACCACTATACCGGCTGTTGCTGTACCACTATACCGGCTGTTGCTGTACCACTTTACCCGCTCCACTGACCACTATACCGGCTGTTGCTGTACCACTATACCGGCTGTTGCTGTACCACTATACCGGCTGTTGCTGTACCACTATACCGGCTGTTGCTGTACCACTATACCGGCGGTTCCTGTACCACTATACCCGCTCCACTGATCACTATACCGGCTGTTGCTGTACCACTATACCGGCTGTTGCTGTACCACTATACCGGCTGTTGCTGTACCACTATACCCGCTCCACTGACCACTATACCGGCTGTTGCTGTACCACTATACGGGCTCCACTGGCCACTATACCGGCTGTTGCTGTACCATTATACCGGCTGTTGCTGTACCACTATACCGGCTGTTGCTGTACCACTATACCGGCTGTTGCTGTACCACTATACCGGCTGTTCCTGTACCACTATACCCGCAGCACTGACCACTATACCGGCTGTTGCTGTACCACTATACCGGCTGTTGCTGTACCACTATACCGGCTGTTGCTGTACCACTATACCGGCGGTTGCTGTACCACTATACCCGCTCCACTGACCACTATACCGGCTGTTGCTGTACCACTATACCGGCTCCACTGGCCACTATACCGGCTGTTGCTGTACCACTATACCGGCTGTTGCTGTACCACTATACCGGCTGTTGCTGTACCACTATACCGGCTACACTGGCCACTATACCGGCTGTTGCTGTACCACTATACCGGCTGTTGCTGTACCACTATACCTGCTGTTGCTGTACCACTATACCGGCTGTTGCTGTACCACCATACCGGCTCCACTGGCCATTATACCGGCTGTTGCTGTACCACTATACCGGCTGTTGCTGTACCACTATACCCGCTCCACTGGCCACTATACCGGCTGTTGCTGTACCACTATACCGGATGTTGCTCTACCACTATACCGGCTGTTGCTGTACCACTATACCGGCTGTTGCTGTACCACTATACCGGCTCAACTGGCCACTATACCGGCTGTTGCTGTACCACTATACCGGCTGTTGCTGTACCACTATACCGACTGTTGCTGTACCACTATACCGGCTGTTGCTGTACCACTATACCGGCTGTTGCTGTACCACTATACCGGCTGTTGCTGTACCACTATACCGGCTCCACTGGCCACTATACCGGCTGTTGCTGTACCACTATACCGGCTGTTGCTGTACCACTATACCGGCTGTTGCTGTACCACTATACTGGCTGTTGCTGTACCACTATACCGGCTCCACTTGCCACTATACCGGCTGTTGCTGTACCACTATACCGGCTGTTGCTGTACCACTATACCGACTGTTGCTGTACCACTATACCGGCTGTTGCTGTACCACTATACCGGCTGTTGCTGTACCACTATACCGGCTCCACTGGCCACTATACCGGCTGTTGCTGTACCACTATACCGGCTGTTGCTGTACCACTATACCGGCTACACTGACTTATATACCGGCTGTTGCTGTACCACTATACCGGCTCCACTGGCCACTATACCGGCTGTTGCTGTACCACTATACCGGCTGTTGCTGTACCACTATACCGGCTGTTGCTGTACCACTATACCAGCTGTTGCTGTACCACTATACCGGCTCCACTGGGCACTATACCGGCTGTTGCTGTACCACTATACCGGCTGTTGCTGTACCACTATACCGGCTGTTGCTGTAACACTATACCGGCTGTTGCTGTACCACTATACCGGCTGTTGCTGTACCACTATACCGGCTGTTGCTGTACCACTATTCCGACTGTTGCTGTACCACTATACCGGCTGTTGCTGTACCACTATACCGGCTGTTGCTGTACCACTATACCGGCTGTTGCTGTACCACTATACCGGCTGTTGCTGTACCACTATACCGGCTGTTGCTGTACCACTATACCCGCTCCACTGGCCACTATACCGGCTGTTGCTGTACCACTATACCGGCTGTTGCTGTACCACTATACCGGCTGTTGCTGTACCACTATACCGGCTGTTGCTGTACCACTATACCGGCTCCACTGGCCACTATACCGGCTGTTGCTGTACGACTATACCGGCTGTTGCTGTACCACTATACCGACTGTTGCTGTACCACTATACCGGCTGTTGCTGTACGACTATACCGGCTGTTGCTGTACCACTATACCGGCTCCACTGGCCACTATACCAGCTTTTGCTGTACCACTATACCGGCTGTTGCTGTACCACTATACCGGCTGTTGCTGTACCACTATACCGGCTGTTGCTGTACCACTATACCGGTTGTTGCTGTACCACTATACCGGCTCCACTGACCACTATACCGGCTGTTGCTGTACCACTATACCGGCTCCACTGACCACTATACCGGCTGTTGCTGTACCACTATACCGGCTGTTGCTGTACCACTATACCGGCTGTTGCTGTACCACTATACCGGCTGTTGCTGTACCACTATACCGGCTGTTGCTGTACCACTATACCGGCTGTTGCTGTACCACTATACCGGCTGTTGCTGTACCACTATACCGGCTGTTGCTGTACCACTATACCGGCTGTTCCTGTACCACTATACCCGCTCCACTGACCACTATACCGGCTGTTGCTGTACCACTATACCGGCTGTTGCTGTACCACTATACCGGCTGTTGCTGTACCACTATACCCGCTCCACTGACCACTATACCGGCTGTTGCTGTACCACTATACCGGCTGTTGCTGTACCACTATACCGGCTGTTGCTGTACCACTATACCGGCTCCACTGGCCACTATACCGGCTTTTGCTGTACCACTATACCGGCTGTTGCTGTACCACTATACCGGCTGTTGCTGTACCACTATACCGGCTGTTGCTGTACCACTATACCGGCTGTTGCTGTACCACTATACCGGCTGTTGCTGTACCACTATACCGGCTGTTGCTGTACCACTATACCGGCTCCACTGACCACTATACCGGCTGTTGCTGTACCACTATACCGGCTCCACTGACCACTATACCGGCTGTTGCTGTACCACTATACCGGCTGTTTCTGTACCACTATACCGGCTGTTGCTGTACCACTATACCGGCTGTTCCTGTACCACTATACCCGCTCCACTGACCACTATACCGGCTGTTGCTGTACCACTATACCGGCTCCACTGACCACTATACCGGCTGTTGCTGTACCACTATACCGGCTGTTGCTGTACCACTATACCGGCTGTTGCTGTACCACTATACCGGCTGTTCTTGTACCACTATACCCGCTCCACTGACCACTATACCGGCTGTTGCTGTACCACTATACCGGCTGTTGCTGTACCACTATACCGGCTGTTGCTGTACCACTATACCGGCTGTTGCTGTACCACTATACCGGCTGTTGCTGTACCACTTTACCCGCTCCACTGACCACTATACCGGCTGTTGTTGTACCACTATACCGGCTGTTGCTGTACCACTATACCGGCTGTTGCTGTACCACTATACCGGCTGTTGCTGTACCACTATACCGGCTGTTCCTGTACCACTATACCCGCTCCACTGACCACTATACCGGCTGTTGCTGTACCACTATACCGGCTGTTGCTGTACCACTATACCGGCTGTTGCTGTACCACTATACCCGCTCCACTGACCACTATACCGGCTGTTGCTGTACCACTATACCGGCTGTTGCTGTACCACTATACCGGCTGTTGCTGTACCACTATACCGGCGGTTGCTGTACCACTATACCCGCTCCACTGACCACTATACCGGCTGTTGCTGTACCACTATACCGGCTCCACTGGCCACTATACCGGCTGTTGCTGTACCACTATACCGGCTGTTGCTGTACCACTATACCGGCTGTTGCTGTACCACTATACCGGCTCCACTGGCCACTATACCGGCTGTTGCTGTACCACTATACCGGCTGTTGCTGTACCACTATACCTGCTGTTGCTGTACCACTATACCGGCTGTTGCTGTACCACCATACCGGCTCCACTGGCCATTATACCGGCTGTTGCTGTACCACTATACCGGCTGTTGCTGTACCACTATACCCGCTCCACTGGCCACTATACCGGCTGTTGCTGTACCACTATACCGGATGTTGCTCTACCACTATACCGGCTGTTGCTGTACCACTATACCGGCTGTTGCTGTACCACTATACCGGCTCAACTGGCCACTATACCGGCTGTTGCTGTACCACTATACCGGCTGTTGCTGTACCACTATACCGACTGTTGCTGTACCACTATACCGGCTGTTGCTGTACCACTATACCGGCTGTTGCTGTACCACTATACCGGCTGTTGCTGTACCACTATACCGGCTCCACTGGCCACTATACCGGCTGTTGCTGTACCACTATACCGGCTGTTGCTGTACCACTATACCGGCTGTTGCTGTACCACTATACTGGCTGTTGCTGTACCACTATACCGGCTCCACTGGCCACTATACCGGCTGTTGCTGTACCACTATACCGGCTGTTGCTGTACCACTATACCGACTGTTGCTGTACCACTATACCGGCTGTTGCTGTACCACTATACCGGCTGTTGCTGTACCACTATACCGGCTCCACTGGCCACTATACCGGCTGTTTCTGTACCACTATACCGGCTGTTTCTGTACCACTATACCGGCTGTTGCTGTACCACTATACCGGCTCCACTGACTTATATACCGGCTGTTGCTGTACCACTATACCGGCTCCACTGGCCACTATACCGGCTGTTGCTGTACCACTATACCGGCTGTTGCTGTACCACTATACCGGCTGTTGCTGTACCACTATACCAGCTGTTGCTGTACCACTATACCGGCTCCACTGGGCACTATACCGGCTGTTGCTGTACCACTATACCGGCTGTTGCTGTACCACTATACCGGCTGTTGCTGTAACACTATACCGGCTGTTGCTGTACCACTATACCGGCTGTTGCTGTACCACTATACCGGCTGTTGCTGTACCACTATTCCGACTGTTGCTGTACCACTATACCGGCTGTTGCTGTACCACTATACCGGCTGTTGCTGTACCACTATACCGGCTGTTGCTGTACCACTATACCGGCTGTTGCTGTACCACTATACCGGCTGTTGCTGTACCACTATACCCGCTCCACTGGCCACTATACCGGCTGTTGCTGTACCACTATACCGGCTGTTGCTGTACCACTATACCGGCTGTTGCTGTACCACTATACCGGCTCCACTGGCCACTATACCGGCTGTTGCTGTACGACTATACCGGCTGTTGCTGTACCACTATACCGACTGTTGCTGTACCACTATACCGGCTGTTGCTGTACGACTATACCGGCTGTTGCTGTACCACTATACCGGCTCCACTGGCCACTATACCAGCTTTTGCTGTACCACTATACCGGCTGTTGCTGTACCACTATACCGGCTGTTGCTGTACCACTATACCGGCTGTTGCTGTACCACTATACCGGCTGTTGCTGTACCACTATACCGGCTGTTGCTGTACCACTATACCGGCTATTGCTGTACCACTATTCCGACTGTTGCTGTACCACTATACCGGCTGTTGCTGTACCACTATACCGGCTGTTGCTGTACACTATACCGGCTGTTGCTGTACCACTATACCGGCTGTTGCTGTACCACTATACCGGCTGTTGCTGTACCACTATACCGGCTGTTGCTGTACCACTATACCGGCTGTTGCTGTACTACTATACCCGCTCCACTGGCCACTATACCGGCTGTTGCTGTACCACTATACCGGCTGTTGCTGTACCACTATACCGGCTGTTGCTGTACCACTATACCGGCTCCACTGGCCACTATACCGGCTGTTGCTGTACCACTATACCGGCTGTTGCTGTACCACTATACCGATTGTTGCTGTACCACTATACCGGCTGTTGCTGTACCACTATACCGGCTGTTGCTGTACCACTATACCGGCTCCACTGGCCACTATACCGGCTTTTGCTGTACCACTATACCGGCTGTTGCTGTACCACTATACCGGCTGTTGCTGTACCACTATACCGGCTGTTGCTGTACCACTATACCGGCTGTTGCTGTACCACTATACCGGCTGTTGCTGTACCACTATACCGGCTGTTGCTGTACCACTATACCGGCTCCACTGACCACTATACCGGCTGTTGCTGTACCACTATACCGGCTCCACTGACCACTATACCGGCTGTTGCTGTACCACTATACCGGCTGTTTCTGTACCACTATACCGGCTGTTGCTGTACCACTATACCGGCTGTTCTTGTACCACTATACCCGCTCCACTGACCACTATACCGGCTGTTGCTGTACCACTATACCGGCTGTTGCTGTACCACTATACCGGCTGTTGCTGTACCACTATACCGGCTGTTGCTGTACCACTATACCGGCTGTTGCTGTACCACTTTACCCGCTCCACTGACCACTATACCGGCTGTTGCTGTACCACTATACCGGCTGTTGCTGTACCACTATACCGGCTGTTTCTGTACCACTATACCGGCTGTTGCTGTACCACTATACCGGCTGTTCTTGTACCACTATACCCGCTCCACTGACCACTATACCGGCTGTTGCTGTACCACTATACCGGCTGTTGCTGTACCACTATACCGGCTGTTGCTGTACCACTATACCGGCTGTTGCTGTACCACTATACCGGCTGTTCCTGTACCACTATACCCGCTCCACTGACCACTATACCGGCTGTTGCTGTACCACTATACCGGCTCCACTGACCACTATACCGGCTGTTGCTGTACCACTATACCGGCTGTTGCTGTACCACTATACCGGCTGTTGCTGTACCACTATACCGGCTGTTCCTGTACCACTATACCCGCTCCACTGACCACTATACCGGTTGTTGCTGTACCACTATACCGGCTGTTGCTGTACCACTATACCGGCTGTTGCTGTACCCCTATACAGGCTGTTGCTGTACCACTATACCCGCTCCACTGACCACTATACCGGCTGTTGCTGTACCACTATACCGGCTGTTTCTGTACCACTATACCGGCTGTTGCTGTACCACTATACCGGCTGTTGCTGTACCACTATACCGGCTGTTGCTGTACCACTATACCGGCTGTTCCTGTACCACTATACCCGCTCCACTTACCTCTATACCGGCTGTTGCTGTACCACTATACCGGCTGTTGCTGAACCACTATACCGGCTGTTGCTGTACCACTATACCGGAAATTGCTGTACCACTATACCCGCTCCACTGACCACTATACCGGCTGTTGCTGTACCACTATACCGGCTCCACTGGCCACTATACCGGCTGTTGCTGTACCACTATACCGGCTGTTGCTGTACCACTATACCGGCTGTTGCTGTACCACTATACCTGCTCCACTGACGACTATACCGGCTGTTGCTGTACCACTATACCGGCTCCACTGGCCACTATACCGGCTGTTGCTGTACCACTATACCGGCTGTTGCTGTACCACTATACCGGCTGTTGCTGTACCACTATACCGGCTGTTGCTGTACCACTATACCGGCTGTTCCTGTACCACTATACCCGCTCCACTGACCACTATACCGGCTGTTGCTGTACCACTATACAGGCTCCACTGACCACTATACCGGCTGTTGCTGTACCACTATACCGGCTGTTGCTGTACCACTATACCGGCTGTTGCTGTACCACTATACCGGCGGTTCCTGTACCACTATACCCGCTCCACTGACCACTATACCGGCTGTTGCTGTACCACTATACCGGCTCCACTGACCACTATACCGGCTGTTGCTGTACCACTATACCGGCTGTTGCCGTACCACTATACCGGCTGTTGCTGTACCACTATACCGGCTGTTCCTGTACCACTATACCCGCTCCACTGACCACTATACCGGCTGTTGCTGTACCACTATACCGGCTGTTGCTGTACCACTATACCGGCTGTTGCTGTACCACTATACCCGCTCCACTGACCACTATACCGGCTGTTGCTGTACCACTATACCGGCTGTTGCTGTACCACTATACCGGCTGTTGCTGTACCACTATACCGGCTGTTGCTGTACCACTATACCGGCTGTTCCTGTACCACTATACCCGCTCCACTGACCACTATACCGGCTGTTGCTGTACCACTATACCGGCTGTTGCTGTACCACTATACCCGCTCCACTGACCACTATACCGGCTGTTGCTGTACCACTATACCGGCTCCACTGGCCACTATACCGGCTGTTGCTGTACCACTATACCGGCTGTTGCTGTACCACTATACCGGCTTTTGCTGTACCAATATACCGGCTGTTGCTGTACCACTATACCGGCTCCACTGGCCAATATACCGGCTGTTGCTGTACCACTATACCGGCTGTTGCTGTACCACTATACCGACTGTTGCTGTACCACTATTCCGGCTGTTGCTGTACCACTATACCGGCTGTTGCTGTACCACTATACCGGCTGTTGCTGTACCACTATACCGGCTGTTGCTCTACCACTATACTGGTTGTTGCTGTACCACTATACCGGCGCCACTGGGCACTATACCGGCTGTTGCTGTACCACTATACCGGCTGTTGCTGTACCACTATACCGGCTGTTGCTGTACCACTATACCCGCTCCACTGGCCACTATACCGGCTGTTGCTGTACCACTATACCGGCTGTTGCTGTACCACTATACCGGCTGTTGCTGTACCACTATACCGGCTGTTGATGTACTACTATACCGGCTCCACTGGCCAATATACCGGTTGTTGCTGTACCACTATACCGGCTGTTGCTGTACCACTATACCGACTGTTGCTGTACCACTATTCCGGCTGTTGCTGTACCACTATACCGGCTGTTGCTGTACCACTATACCGGCTGTTGCTGTACCACTATACCGGCTCCACTGGCCACTATACCGACTGTTGCTGTACCACTATACCGGCTCCACTGACTTCTATACCGGCTGTTGCTGTACCACTATACCGGCTCCACTGGCCACTATACCGGCTGTTGCTGTACCACTATACCGGCTGTTGCTGTACCACTATACCGGCTGTTGCTGTACCACCATACCGGCTCCACTGGGCACTATACCGGCTGTTGCTGTACCACTATACCGGCTTTTGCTGTACCACTATACCGGCTGTTGCTGTACCACTATACCGGCTGTTGCTGTACCACTATACCGGCTGTTGCTGTACCACTATACCGGCTATTGCTGTACCACTATTCCGACTGTTGCTGTACCACTATACCGGCTGTTGCTGTACCACTATACCGGCTGTTGCTGTACACTATACCGGCTGTTGCTGTACCACTATACCGGCTGTTGCTGTACCACTATACCGGCTGTTGCTGTACCACTATACCGGCTGTTGCTGTACCACTATACCGGCTGTTGCTGTACTACTATACCCGCTCCACTGGCCACTATACCGGCTGTTGCTGTACCACTATACCGGCTGTTGCTGTACCACTATACCGGCTGTTGCTGTACCACTATACCGGCTGTTGCTGTACCACTATACCCGCTCCACTGACCACTATACCGGCTGTTGCTGTACCACTATACCGGCTGTTGCTGTACCACTATACCGGCTGTTGCTGTTCCACTATACCGGCTGTTGCTGTACCACTATACCGGCTGTTCCTGTACCACTATACCCGCTCCACTGACCACTATACCGGCTGTTGCTGTACCACTATACCGGCTCCACTGACCACTATACCGGCTGTTGCTGTACCACTATACCGGCTGTTCCTGTACCACTATACCCGCTCCACTGACCACTATACCGGTTGTTGCTGTACCACTATACCGGCTGTTGCTGTACCACTATACCGGCTGTTGCTGTACCCCTATACCGGCTGTTGCTGTACCACTATACCCGCTCCACTGACCACTATACCGGCTGTTGCTGTACCACTATACCGGCTGTTTCTGTACCACTATACCGGCTGTTGCTGTACCACTATACCGGCTGTTGCTGTACCACTATACCTGCTGTTGCTGTACCACTATACCGGCTGTTCCTGTACCACTATACCCGCTCCACTTACCTCTATACCGGCTGTTGCTGTACCACTATACCGGCTGTTGCTGAACCACTATACCGGCTGTTGCTGTACCACTATACCGGCTATTGCTGTACCACTATACCCGCTCCACTGACCACTATACCGGCTGTTGCTGTACCACTATACCGGCTCCACTGGCCACTATACCGGCTGTTGCTGTACCACTATACCGGCTGTTGCTGTACCACTATACCGGCTGTTGCTGTACCACTATACCTGCTCCACTGACCACTATACCGGCTGTTGCTGTACCACTATACCGGCTCCACTGGCCACTATACCGGCTGTTGCTGTACCACTATACCGGCTGTTGCTGTACCACTATACCGGCTGTTGCTGTACCACTATACCGGCTGTTGCTGTACCACTATACCGGCTGTTCCTGTACCACTATACCCGCTCCACTGACCACTATACCGGCTGTTGCTGTACCACTATACAGGCTCCACTGACCACTATACCGGCTGTTGCTGTACCACTATACCGGCTGTTGCTGTACCACTATACCGGCTGTTGCTGTACCACTATACCGGCGGTTCCTGTACCACTATACCCGCTCCACTGACCACTATACCGGCTGTTGCTGTACCACTATACCGGCTCCACTGACCACTATACTGGCTGTTGCTGTACCACTATACCGGCTGTTGCTGTACCACTATACCGGCTGTTGCTGTACCACTATACCGGCTGTTCCTGTACCACTATACCCGCTCCACTGACCACTATACCGGCTGTTGCTGTACCACTATACCGGCTGTTGCTGTACCACTATACCGGCTGTTGCTGTACCACTATACCCGCTCCACTGACCACTATACCGGCTGTTGCTGTACCACTATACCGGCTGTTGCTGTACCACTATACCGGCTGTTGCTGTACCACTATACCGGCTGTTGCTGTACCACTATACCGGCTGTTCCTGTACCACTATACCCGCTCCACTGACCACTATACCGGCTGTTGCTGTACCACTATACCGGCTGTTGCTGTACCACTATACCGGCTGTTGCTGTACCACTATACGGGCTGTTGCTGTACCACTATACCCGCTCCACTGACCACTATACCGGCTGTTGCTGTACCACTATACCGGCTCCACTGGCCACTATACCGGCTGTTGCTGTACCACTATACCGGCTGTTGCTGTACCACTATACCGGCTTTTGCTGTACCAATATACCGGCTGTTGCTGTACCACTATACCGGCTCCACTGGCCAATATACCGGCTGTTGCTGTACCACTATACCGGCTGTTGCTGTACCACTATACCGACTGTTGCTGTACCACTATTCCGGCTGTTGCTGTACCACTATACCGGCTGTTGCTGTACCACTATACCGGCTGTTGCTGTACCACTATACCGGCTGTTGCTCTACCACTATACTGGTTGTTGCTGTACCACTATACCGGCGCCACTGGGCACTATACCGGCTGTTGCTGTACCACTATACCGGCTGTTGCTGTACCACTATACCCGCTCCACTGGCCACTATACCGGCTGTTGCTGTACCACTATACCGGCTGTTGCTGTACCACTATACCGGCTGTTGCTGTACCACTATACCGGCTGTTGATGTACTACTATACCGGCTCCACTGGCCAATATACCGGTTGTTGCTGTACCACTATACCGGCTGTTGCTGTACCACTATACCGACTGTTGCTGTACCACTATTCCGGCTGTTGCTGTACCACTATACCGGCTGTTGCTGTACCACTATACCGGCTGTTGCTGTACCACTATACCGGCTCCACTGGCCACTATACCGGCTGTTGCTGTACCACTATACCGGCTCCACTGACTTCTATACCGGCTGTTGCTGTACCACTATACCGGCTCCACTGGCCACTATACCGGCTGTTGCTGTACCACTATACCGGCTGTTGCTGTACCACTATACCGGCTGTTGCTGTACCACCATACCGGCTCCACTGGGCACTATACCGGCTGTTGCTGTACCACTATACCGGCTGTTGCTGTACCACTATACCGGCTGTTGCTGTACCACTATACCGGCTGTTGCTGTACCACTATACCGGCTGTTGCTGTACCACTATACCGGCTATTGCTGTACCACTATTCCGACTGTTGCTGTACCACTATACCGGCTGTTGCTGTACCACTATACCGGCTGTTGCTGTACACTATACCGGCTGTTGCTGTACCACTATACTGGCTGTTGCTGTACCACTATACCGGCTGTTGCTGTACCACTATACCGGCTGTTGCTGTACCACTATACCGGCTGTTGCT
The DNA here is from genome assembly GCA_036785665.1 of Chirona hameri. Classification (NCBI taxonomy): domain Eukaryota; kingdom Metazoa; phylum Arthropoda; class Thecostraca; order Balanomorpha; family Balanidae; genus Chirona; species Chirona hameri. The sequence goes on from JAXIVJ010000055.1 coordinate 487,752, forward strand.
GTACTACTATACCCGCTCCACTGGCCACTATACCGGCTGTTGCTGTACCACTATACCGGCTGTTGCTGTACCACTATACCGGCTGTTGCTGTACCACTATACCGGCTGTTGCTGTACCACTATACCGGCTCCACTGGCCACTATACCGGCTGTTGCTGTACCACTATACCGGCTGTTGCTGTACCACTATACCGACTGTTGCTGTACCACTATACCGGCTGTTGCTGTACCACTATACCGGCTGTTGCTGTACCACTATACCGGCTCCACTGGCCACTATACCGGCTTTTGCTGTACCACTATACCGGCTGTTGCTGTACCACTATACCGGCTGTTGCTGTACCACTATACCGGCTGTTGCTGTACCACTATACCGGCTGTTGCTGTACCACTATACCGGCTGTTGCTGTACCACTATACCGGCTGTTGCTGTACCACTATACCGGCTCCACTGACCACTATACCGGCTGTTGCTGTACCACTATACCGGCTCCACTGACCACTATACCGGCTGTTGCTGTACCACTATACCGGCTGTTTCTGTACCACTATACCGGCTGTTGCTGTACCACTATACCGGCTGTTCCTGTACCACTATACCCGCTCCACTGACCACTATACCGGCTGTTGCTGTACCACTATACCGGCTCCACTGACCACTATACCGGCTGTTGCTGTACCACTATACCGGCTGTTGCTGTACCACTATACCGGCTGTTGCTGTACCACTATACCGGCTGTTCTTGTACCACTATACCCGCTCCACTGACCACTATACCGGCTGTTGCTGTACCACTATACCGGCTGTTGCTGTACCACTATACCGGCTGTTGCTGTACCACTATACCGGCTGTTGCTGTACCACTTTACCCGCTCCACTGACCACTATACCGGCTGTTGTTGTACCACTATACCGGCTGTTGCTGTACCACTATACCGGCTGTTGCTGTACCACTATACCGGCTGTTGCTGTACCACTATACCGGCTGTTCCTGTACCACTATACCCGCTCCACTGACCACTATACCGGCTGTTGCTGTACCACTATACCGGCTGTTGCTGTACCACTATACCGGCTGTTGCTGTACCACTATACCCGCTCCACTGACCACTATACCGGCTGTTGCTGTACCACTATACCGGCTGTTGCTGTACCACTATACCGGCTGTTGCTGTACCACTATACCGGCGGTTGCTGTACCACTATACCCGCTCCACTGACCACTATACCGGCTGTTGCTGTACCACTATACCGGCTCCACTGGCCACTATACCGGCTGTTGCTGTACCACTATACCGGCTGTTGCTGTACCACTATACCGGCTGTTGCTGTACCACTATACCGGCTCCACTGGCCACTATACCGGCTGTTGCTGTACCACTATACCGGCTGTTGCTGTACCACTATACCTGCTGTTGCTGTACCACTATACCGGCTGTTGCTGTACCACCATACCGGCTCCACTGGCCATTATACCGGCTGTTGCTGTACCACTATACCGGCTGTTGCTGTACCACTATACCCGCTCCACTGGCCACTATACCGGCTGTTGCTGTACCACTATACCGGATGTTGCTCTACCACTATACCGGCTGTTGCTGTACCACTATACCGGCTGTTGCTGTACCACTATACCGGCTCAACTGGCCACTATACCGGCTGTTGCTGTACCACTATACCGGCTGTTGCTGTACCACTATACCGACTGTTGCTGTACCACTATACCGGCTGTTGCTGTACCACTATACCGGCTGTTGCTGTACCACTATACCGGCTGTTGCTGTACCACTATACCGGCTCCACTGGCCACTATACCGGCTGTTGCTGTACCACTATACCGGCTGTTGCTGTACCACTATACCGGCTGTTGCTGTACCACTATACTGGCTGTTGCTGTACCACTATACCGGCTCCACTGGCCACTATACCGGCTGTTGCTGTACCACTATACCGGCTGTTGCTGTACCACTATACCGACTGTTGCTGTACCACTATACCGGCTGTTGCTGTACCACTATACCGGCTGTTGCTGTACCACTATACCGGCTCCACTGGCCACTATACCGGCTGTTTCTGTACCACTATACCGGCTGTTGCTGTACCACTATACCGGCTCCACTGACTTATATACCGGCTGTTGCTGTACCACTATACCGGCTCCACTGGCCACTATACCGGCTGTTGCTGTACCACTATACCGGCTGTTGCTGTACCACTATACCGGCTGTTGCTGTAACACTATACCAGCTGTTGCTGTACCACTATACCGGCTCCACTGGGCACTATACCGGCTGTTGCTGTACCACTATACCGGCTGTTGCTGTACCACTATACCGGCTGTTGCTGTAACACTATACCGGCTGTTGCTGTACCACTATACCGGCTGTTGCTGTACCACTATACCGGCTGTTGCTGTACCACTATTCCGACTGTTGCTGTACCACTATACCGGCTGTTGCTGTACCACTATACCGGCTGTTGCTGTACCACTATACCGGCTGTTGCTGTACCACTATACCGGCTGTTGCTGTACCACTATACCGGCTGTTGCTGTACCACTATACCCGCTCCACTGGCCACTATACCGGCTGTTGCTGTACCACTATACCGGCTGTTGCTGTACCACTATACCGGCTGTTGCTGTACCACTATACCGGCTCCACTGGCCACTATACCGGCTGTTGCTGTACGACTATACCGGCTGTTGCTGTACCACTATACCGACTGTTGCTGTACCACTATACCGGCTGTTGCTGTACGACTATACCGGCTGTTGCTGTACCACTATACCGGCTCCACTGGCCACTATACCAGCTTTTGCTGTACCACTATACCGGCTGTTGCTGTACCACTATACCGGCTGTTGCTGTACCACTATACCGGCTGTTGCTGTACCTCTATACCGGCTGTTGCTGTACCACTATACCGGCTGTTGCTGTACCACTATACCGGCTATTGCTGTACCACTATTCCGACTGTTGCTGTACCACTATACCGGCTGTTGCTGTACCACTATACCGGCTGTTGCTGTACACTATACCGGCTGTTGCTGTACCACTATACCGGCTGTTGCTGTACCACTATACCGGCTGTTGCTGTACCACTATACCGGCTGTTGCTGTACCACTATACCGGCTGTTGCTGTACCACTATACCGGCTGTTGCTGTACTACTATACCCGCTCCACTGGCCACTATACCGGCTGTTGCTGTACCACTATACCGGCTGTTGCTGTACCACTATACCGGCTGTTGCTGTACCACTATACCGGCTGTTGCTGTACCACTATACCGGCTCCACTGGCCACTATACCGGCTGTTGCTGTACCACTATACCGGCTGTTGCTGTACCACTATACCGATTGTTGCTGTACCACTATACCGGCTGTTGCTGTACCACTATACCGGCTGTTGCTGTACCACTATACCGGCTCCACTGGCCACTATACCGGCTTTTGCTGTACCACTATACCGGCTGTTGCTGTACCACTATACCGGCTGTTGCTGTACCACTATACCGGCTGTTGCTGTACCACTATACCGGCTGTTGCTGTACCACTATACCGGCTGTTGCTGTACCACTATACCGGCTGTTGCTGTACCACTATACCGGCTCCACTGACCACTATACCGGCTGTTGCTGTACCACTATACCGGCTCCACTGACCACTATACCGGCTGTTGCTCTACCACTATACCGGCTGTTTCTGTACCACTATACCGGCTGTTGCTGTACCACTATACCGGTTGTTCCTGTACCACTATACCCGCTCCACTGACCACTATACCGGCTGTTGCTGTACCACTATACCGGCTCCACTGACCACTATACCGGCTGTTGCTGTACCACTATACCGGCTGTTGCTGTACCACTATACCGGCTGTTGCTGTACCACTATACCGGCTGTTCTTGTACCACTATACCCGCTCCACTGACCACTATACCGGCTGTTGCTGTACCACTATACCGGCTGTTGCTGTACCACTATACCGGCTGTTGCTGTACCACTATACCGGCTGTTGCTGTACCACTATACCGGCTGTTGCTGTACCACTTTACCCGCTCCACTGACCACTATACCGGCTGTTGCTGTACCACTATACCGGCTGTTGCTGTACCACTATACCGGCTGTTGCTGTACCACTATACCGGCTGTTGCTGTACCACTATACCGGCGGTTCCTGTACCACTATACCCGCTCCACTGATCACTATACCGGCTGTTGCTGTACCACTATACCGGCTGTTGCTGTACCACTATACCGGCTGTTGCTGTACCACTATACCCGCTCCACTGACCACTATACCGGCTGTTGCTGTACCACTATACGGGCTCCACTGGCCACTATACCGGCTGTTGCTGTACCATTATACCGGCTGTTGCTGTACCACTATACCGGCTGTTGCTGTACCACTATACCGGCTGTTGCTGTACCACTATACCGGCTGTTCCTGTACCACTATACCCGCAGCACTGACCACTATACCGGCTGTTGCTGTACCACTATACCGGCTGTTGCTGTACCACTATACCGGCTGTTGCTGTACCACTATACCGGCGGTTGCTGTACCACTATACCCGCTCCACTGACCACTATACCGGCTGTTGCTGTACCACTATACCGGCTCCACTGGCCACTATACCGGCTGTTGCTGTACCACTATACCGGCTGTTGCTGTACCACTATACCGGCTGTTGCTGTACCACTATACCGGCTCCACTGGCCACTATACCGGCTGTTGCTGTACCACTATACCGGCTGTTGCTGTACCACTATACCTGCTGTTGCTGTACCACTATACCGGCTGTTGCTGTACCACCATACCGGCTCCACTGGCCATTATACCGGCTGTTGCTGTACCACTATACCGGCTGTTGCTGTACCACTATACCCGCTCCACTGGCCACTATACCGGCTGTTGCTGTACCACTATACCGGATGTTGCTCTACCACTATACCGGCTGTTGCTGTACCACTATACCGGCTGTTGCTGTACCACTATACCGGCTCAACTGGCCACTATACCGGCTGTTGCTGTACCACTATACCGGCTGTTGCTGTACCACTATACCGACTGTTGCTGTACCACTATACCGGCTGTTGCTGTACCACTATACCGGCTGTTGCTGTACCACTATACCGGCTGTTGCTGTACCACTATACCGGCTCCACTGGCCACTATACCGGCTGTTGCTGTACCACTATACCGGCTGTTGCTGTACCACTATACCGGCTGTTGCTGTACCACTATACTGGCTGTTGCTGTACCACTATACCGGCTCCACTTGCCACTATACCGGCTGTTGCTGTACCACTATACCGGCTGTTGCTGTACCACTATACCGACTGTTGCTGTACCACTATACCGGCTGTTGCTGTACCACTATACCGGCTGTTGCTGTACCACTATACCGGCTCCACTGGCCACTATACCGGCTGTTGCTGTACCACTATACCGGCTGTTGCTGTACCACTATACCGGCTACACTGACTTATATACCGGCTGTTGCTGTACCACTATACCGGCTCCACTGGCCACTATACCGGCTGTTGCTGTACCACTATACCGGCTGTTGCTGTACCACTATACCGGCTGTTGCTGTACCACTATACCAGCTGTTGCTGTACCACTATACCGGCTCCACTGGGCACTATACCGGCTGTTGCTGTACCACTATACCGGCTGTTGCTGTACCACTATACCGGCTGTTGCTGTAACACTATACCGGCTGTTGCTGTACCACTATACCGGCTGTTGCTGTACCACTATACCGGCTGTTGCTGTACCACTATTCCGACTGTTGCTGTACCACTATACCGGCTGTTGCTGTACCACTATACCGGCTGTTGCTGTACCACTATACCGGCTGTTGCTGTACCACTATACCGGCTGTTGCTGTACCACTATACCGGCTGTTGCTGTACCACTATACCCGCTCCACTGGCCACTATACCGGCTGTTGCTGTACCACTATACCGGCTGTTGCTGTACCACTATACCGGCTGTTGCTGTACCACTATACCGGCTGTTGCTGTACCACTATACCGGCTCCACTGGCCACTATACCGGCTGTTGCTGTACGACTATACCGGCTGTTGCTGTACCACTATACCGACTGTTGCTGTACCACTATACCGGCTGTTGCTGTACGACTATACCGGCTGTTGCTGTACCACTATACCGGCTCCACTGGCCACTATACCAGCTTTTGCTGTACCACTATACCGGCTGTTGCTGTACCACTATACCGGCTGTTGCTGTACCACTATACCGGCTGTTGCTGTACCACTATACCGGTTGTTGCTGTACCACTATACCGGCTCCACTGACCACTATACCGGCTGTTGCTGTACCACTATACCGGCTCCACTGACCACTATACCGGCTGTTGCTGTACCACTATACCGGCTGTTGCTGTACCACTATACCGGCTGTTGCTGTACCACTATACCGGCTGTTGCTGTACCACTATACCGGCTGTTGCTGTACCACTATACCGGCTGTTGCTGTACCACTATACCGGCTGTTGCTGTACCACTATACCGGCTGTTGCTGTACCACTATACCGGCTGTTCCTGTACCACTATACCCGCTCCACTGACCACTATACCGGCTGTTGCTGTACCACTATACCGGCTGTTGCTGTACCACTATACCGGCTGTTGCTGTACCACTATACCCGCTCCACTGACCACTATACCGGCTGTTGCTGTACCACTATACCGGCTGTTGCTGTACCACTATACCGGCTGTTGCTGTACCACTATACCGGCTCCACTGGCCACTATACCGGCTTTTGCTGTACCACTATACCGGCTGTTGCTGTACCACTATACCGGCTGTTGCTGTACCACTATACCGGCTGTTGCTGTACCACTATACCGGCTGTTGCTGTACCACTATACCGGCTGTTGCTGTACCACTATACCGGCTGTTGCTGTACCACTATACCGGCTCCACTGACCACTATACCGGCTGTTGCTGTACCACTATACCGGCTCCACTGACCACTATACCGGCTGTTGCTGTACCACTATACCGGCTGTTTCTGTACCACTATACCGGCTGTTGCTGTACCACTATACCGGCTGTTCCTGTACCACTATACCCGCTCCACTGACCACTATACCGGCTGTTGCTGTACCACTATACCGGCTCCACTGACCACTATACCGGCTGTTGCTGTACCACTATACCGGCTGTTGCTGTACCACTATACCGGCTGTTGCTGTACCACTATACCGGCTGTTCTTGTACCACTATACCCGCTCCACTGACCACTATACCGGCTGTTGCTGTACCACTATACCGGCTGTTGCTGTACCACTATACCGGCTGTTGCTGTACCACTATACCGGCTGTTGCTGTACCACTATACCGGCTGTTGCTGTACCACTTTACCCGCTCCACTGACCACTATACCGGCTGTTGTTGTACCACTATACCGGCTGTTGCTGTACCACTATACCGGCTGTTGCTGTACCACTATACCGGCTGTTGCTGTACCACTATACCGGCTGTTCCTGTACCACTATACCCGCTCCACTGACCACTATACCGGCTGTTGCTGTACCACTATACCGGCTGTTGCTGTACCACTATACCGGCTGTTGCTGTACCACTATACCCGCTCCACTGACCACTATACCGGCTGTTGCTGTACCACTATACCGGCTGTTGCTGTACCACTATACCGGCTGTTGCTGTACCACTATACCGGCGGTTGCTGTACCACTATACCCGCTCCACTGACCACTATACCGGCTGTTGCTGTACCACTATACCGGCTCCACTGGCCACTATACCGGCTGTTGCTGTACCACTATACCGGCTGTTGCTGTACCACTATACCGGCTGTTGCTGTACCACTATACCGGCTCCACTGGCCACTATACCGGCTGTTGCTGTACCACTATACCGGCTGTTGCTGTACCACTATACCTGCTGTTGCTGTACCACTATACCGGCTGTTGCTGTACCACCATACCGGCTCCACTGGCCATTATACCGGCTGTTGCTGTACCACTATACCGGCTGTTGCTGTACCACTATACCCGCTCCACTGGCCACTATACCGGCTGTTGCTGTACCACTATACCGGATGTTGCTCTACCACTATACCGGCTGTTGCTGTACCACTATACCGGCTGTTGCTGTACCACTATACCGGCTCAACTGGCCACTATACCGGCTGTTGCTGTACCACTATACCGGCTGTTGCTGTACCACTATACCGACTGTTGCTGTACCACTATACCGGCTGTTGCTGTACCACTATACCGGCTGTTGCTGTACCACTATACCGGCTGTTGCTGTACCACTATACCGGCTCCACTGGCCACTATACCGGCTGTTGCTGTACCACTATACCGGCTGTTGCTGTACCACTATACCGGCTGTTGCTGTACCACTATACTGGCTGTTGCTGTACCACTATACCGGCTCCACTGGCCACTATACCGGCTGTTGCTGTACCACTATACCGGCTGTTGCTGTACCACTATACCGACTGTTGCTGTACCACTATACCGGCTGTTGCTGTACCACTATACCGGCTGTTGCTGTACCACTATACCGGCTCCACTGGCCACTATACCGGCTGTTTCTGTACCACTATACCGGCTGTTTCTGTACCACTATACCGGCTGTTGCTGTACCACTATACCGGCTCCACTGACTTATATACCGGCTGTTGCTGTACCACTATACCGGCTCCACTGGCCACTATACCGGCTGTTGCTGTACCACTATACCGGCTGTTGCTGTACCACTATACCGGCTGTTGCTGTACCACTATACCAGCTGTTGCTGTACCACTATACCGGCTCCACTGGGCACTATACCGGCTGTTGCTGTACCACTATACCGGCTGTTGCTGTACCACTATACCGGCTGTTGCTGTAACACTATACCGGCTGTTGCTGTACCACTATACCGGCTGTTGCTGTACCACTATACCGGCTGTTGCTGTACCACTATTCCGACTGTTGCTGTACCACTATACCGGCTGTTGCTGTACCACTATACCGGCTGTTGCTGTACCACTATACCGGCTGTTGCTGTACCACTATACCGGCTGTTGCTGTACCACTATACCGGCTGTTGCTGTACCACTATACCCGCTCCACTGGCCACTATACCGGCTGTTGCTGTACCACTATACCGGCTGTTGCTGTACCACTATACCGGCTGTTGCTGTACCACTATACCGGCTCCACTGGCCACTATACCGGCTGTTGCTGTACGACTATACCGGCTGTTGCTGTACCACTATACCGACTGTTGCTGTACCACTATACCGGCTGTTGCTGTACGACTATACCGGCTGTTGCTGTACCACTATACCGGCTCCACTGGCCACTATACCAGCTTTTGCTGTACCACTATACCGGCTGTTGCTGTACCACTATACCGGCTGTTGCTGTACCACTATACCGGCTGTTGCTGTACCACTATACCGGCTGTTGCTGTACCACTATACCGGCTGTTGCTGTACCACTATACCGGCTATTGCTGTACCACTATTCCGACTGTTGCTGTACCACTATACCGGCTGTTGCTGTACCACTATACCGGCTGTTGCTGTACACTATACCGGCTGTTGCTGTACCACTATACCGGCTGTTGCTGTACCACTATACCGGCTGTTGCTGTACCACTATACCGGCTGTTGCTGTACCACTATACCGGCTGTTGCTGTACTACTATACCCGCTCCACTGGCCACTATACCGGCTGTTGCTGTACCACTATACCGGCTGTTGCTGTACCACTATACCGGCTGTTGCTGTACCACTATACCGGCTCCACTGGCCACTATACCGGCTGTTGCTGTACCACTATACCGGCTGTTGCTGTACCACTATACCGATTGTTGCTGTACCACTATACCGGCTGTTGCTGTACCACTATACCGGCTGTTGCTGTACCACTATACCGGCTCCACTGGCCACTATACCGGCTTTTGCTGTACCACTATACCGGCTGTTGCTGTACCACTATACCGGCTGTTGCTGTACCACTATACCGGCTGTTGCTGTACCACTATACCGGCTGTTGCTGTACCACTATACCGGCTGTTGCTGTACCACTATACCGGCTGTTGCTGTACCACTATACCGGCTCCACTGACCACTATACCGGCTGTTGCTGTACCACTATACCGGCTCCACTGACCACTATACCGGCTGTTGCTGTACCACTATACCGGCTGTTTCTGTACCACTATACCGGCTGTTGCTGTACCACTATACCGGCTGTTCTTGTACCACTATACCCGCTCCACTGACCACTATACCGGCTGTTGCTGTACCACTATACCGGCTGTTGCTGTACCACTATACCGGCTGTTGCTGTACCACTATACCGGCTGTTGCTGTACCACTATACCGGCTGTTGCTGTACCACTTTACCCGCTCCACTGACCACTATACCGGCTGTTGCTGTACCACTATACCGGCTGTTGCTGTACCACTATACCGGCTGTTGCTGTACCACTATACCGGCTGTTGCTGTACCACTATACCGGCGGTTCCTGTACCACTATACCCGCTCCACTGATCACTATACCGGCTGTTGCTGTACCACTATACCGGCTGTTGCTGTACCACTATACCGGCTGTTGCTGTACCACTATACCCGCTCCACTGACCACTATACCGGCTGTTGCTGTACCACTATACGGGCTCCACTGGCCACTATACCGGCTGTTGCTGTACCATTATACCGGCTGTTGCTGTACCACTATACCGGCTGTTGCTGTACCACTATACCGGCTGTTGCTGTACCACTATACCGGCTGTTCCTGTACCACTATACCCGCAGCACTGACCACTATACCGGCTGTTGCTGTACCACTATACCGGCTGTTGCTGTACCACTATACCGGCTGTTGCTGTACCACTATACCGGCGGTTGCTGTACCACTATACCCGCTCCACTGACCACTATACCGGCTGTTGCTGTACCACTATACCGGCTCCACTGGCCACTATACCGGCTGTTGCTGTACCACTATACCGGCTGTTGCTGTACCACTATACCGGCTGTTGCTGTACCACTATACCGGCTCCACTGGCCACTATACCGGCTGTTGCTGTACCACTATACCGGCTGTTGCTGTACCACTATACCTGCTGTTGCTGTACCACTATACCGGCTGTTGCTGTACCACCATACCGGCTCCACTGGCCATTATACCGGCTGTTGCTGTACCACTATACCGGCTGTTGCTGTACCACTATACCCGCTCCACTGGCCACTATACCGGCTGTTGCTGTACCACTATACCGGATGTTGCTCTACCACTATACCGGCTGTTGCTGTACCACTATACCGGCTGTTGCTGTACCACTATACCGGCTCAACTGGCCACTATACCGGCTGTTGCTGTACCACTATACCGGCTGTTGCTGTACCACTATACCGACTGTTGCTGTACCACTATACCGGCTGTTGCTGTACCACTATACCGGCTGTTGCTGTACCACTATACCGGCTGTTGCTGTACCACTATACCGGCTCCACTGGCCACTATACCGGCTGTTGCTGTACCACTATACCGGCTGTTGCTGTACCACTATACCGGCTGTTGCTGTACCACTATACTGGCTGTTGCTGTACCACTATACCGGCTCCACTTGCCACTATACCGGCTGTTGCTGTACCACTATACCGGCTGTTGCTGTACCACTATACCGACTGTTGCTGTACCACTATACCGGCTGTTGCTGTACCACTATACCGGCTGTTGCTGTACCACTATACCGGCTCCACTGGCCACTATACCGGCTGTTGCTGTACCACTATACCGCTGTTGCTGTACCACTATACCGGCTACACTGACTTATATACCGGCTGTTGCTGTACCACTATACCGGCTCCACTGGCCACTATACCGGCTGTTGCTGTACCACTATACCGGCTGTTGCTGTACCACTATACCGGCTGTTGCTGTACCACTATACCAGCTGTTGCTGTACCACTATACCGGCTCCACTGGGCACTATACCGGCTGTTGCTGTACCACTATACCGGCTGTTGCTGTACCACTATACCGGCTGTTGCTGTAACACTATACCGGCTGTTGCTGTACCACTATACCGGCTGTTGCTGTACCACTATACCGGCTGTTGCTGTACCACTATTCCGACTGTTGCTGTACCACTATACCGGCTGTTGCTGTACCACTATACCGGCTTTTGCTGTACCACTATACCGGCTGTTGCTGTACCACTATACCGGCTGTTGCTGTACCACTATACCGGCTGTTGCTGTACCACTATACCGGCGGTTGCTGTACCACTATACCCGCTCCACTGACCACTATACCGGCTGTTGCTGTACCACTATACCGGCTCCACTGGCCACTATACCGGCTGTTGCTGTACCACTATACCGGCTGTTGCTGTACCACTATACCGGCTGTTGCTGTACCACTATACCGGCTCCACTGGCCACTATACCGGCTGTTGCTGTACCACTATACCGGCTGTTGCTGTACCACTATACCTGCTGTTGCTGTACCACTATACCGGCTGTTGCTGTACCACCATACCGGCTCCACTGGCCATTATACCGGCTGTTGCTGTACCACTATACCGGCTGTTGCTGTACCACTATACCCGCTCCACTGGCCACTATACCGGCTGTTGCTGTACCACTATACCGGATGTTGCTCTACCACTATACCGGCTGTTGCTGTACCACTATACCGGCTGTTGCTGTACCACTATACCGGCTCAACTGGCCACTATACCGGCTGTTGCTGTACCACTATACCGGCTGTTGCTGTACCACTATACCGACTGTTGCTGTACCACTATACCGGCTGTTGCTGTACCACTATACCGGCTGTTGCTGTACCACTATACCGGCTGTTGCTGTACCACTATACCGGCTCCACTGGCCACTATACCGGCTGTTGCTGTACCACTATACCGGCTGTTGCTGTACCACTATACCGGCTGTTGCTGTACCACTATACTGGCTGTTGCTGTACCACTATACCGGCTCCACTGGCCACTATACCGGCTGTTGCTGTACCACTATACCGGCTGTTGCTGTACCACTATACCGACTGTTGCTGTACCACTATACCGGCTGTTGCTGTACCACTATACCGGCTGTTGCTGTACCACTATACCGGCTCCACTGGCCACTATACCGGCTGTTTCTGTACCACTATACCGGCTGTTTCTGTACCACTATACCGGCTGTTGCTGTACCACTATACCGGCTCCACTGACTTATATACCGGCTGTTGCTGTACCACTATACCGGCTCCACTGGCCACTATACCGGCTGTTGCTGTACCACTATACCGGCTGTTGCTGTACCACTATACCGGCTGTTGCTGTACCACTATACCAGCTGTTGCTGTACCACTATACCGGCTCCACTGGGCACTATACCGGCTGTTGCTGTACCACTATACCGGCTGTTGCTGTACCACTATACCGGCTGTTGCTGTAACACTATACCGGCTGTTGCTGTACCACTATACCGGCTGTTGCTGTACCACTATACCGGCTGTTGCTGTACCACTATTCCGACTGTTGCTGTACCACTATACCGGCTGTTGCTGTACCACTATACCGGCTGTTGCTGTACCACTATACCGGCTGTTGCTGTACCACTATACCGGCTGTTGCTGTACCACTATACCGGCTGTTGCTGTACCACTATACCCGCTCCACTGGCCACTATACCGGCTGTTGCTGTACCACTATACCGGCTGTTGCTGTACCACTATACCGGCTGTTGCTGTACCACTATACCGGCTCCACTGGCCACTATACCGGCTGTTGCTGTACGACTATACCGGCTGTTGCTGTACCACTATACCGACTGTTGCTGTACCACTATACCGGCTGTTGCTGTACGACTATACCGGCTGTTGCTGTACCACTATACCGGCTCCACTGGCCACTATACCAGCTTTTGCTGTACCACTATACCGGCTGTTGCTGTACCACTATACCGGCTGTTGCTGTACCACTATACCGGCTGTTGCTGTACCACTATACCGGCTGTTGCTGTACCACTATACCGGCTGTTGCTGTACCACTATACCGGCTATTGCTGTACCACTATTCCGACTGTTGCTGTACCACTATACCGGCTGTTGCTGTACCACTATACCGGCTGTTGCTGTACACTATACCGGCTGTTGCTGTACCACTATACCGGCTGTTGCTGTACCACTATACCGGCTGTTGCTGTACCACTATACCGGCTGTTGCTGTACCACTATACCGGCTGTTGCTGTACTACTATACCCGCTCCACTGGCCACTATACCGGCTGTTGCTGTACCACTATACCGGCTGTTGCTGTACCACTATACCGGCTGTTGCTGTACCACTATACCGGCTCCACTGGCCACTATACCGGCTGTTGCTGTACCACTATACCGGCTGTTGCTGTACCACTATACCGATTGTTGCTGTACCACTATACCGGCTGTTGCTGTACCACTATACCGGCTGTTGCTGTACCACTATACCGGCTCCACTGGCCACTATACCGGCTTTTGCTGTACCACTATACCGGCTGTTGCTGTACCACTATACCGGCTGTTGCTGTACCACTATACCGGCTGTTGCTGTACCACTATACCGGCTGTTGCTGTACCACTATACCGGCTGTTGCTGTACCACTATACCGGCTGTTGCTGTACCACTATACCGGCTCCACTGACCACTATACCGGCTGTTGCTGTACCACTATACCGGCTCCACTGACCACTATACCGGCTGTTGCTGTACCACTATACCGGCTGTTTCTGTACCACTATACCGGCTGTTGCTGTACCACTATACCGGCTGTTCTTGTACCACTATACCCGCTCCACTGACCACTATACCGGCTGTTGCTGTACCACTATACCGGCTGTTGCTGTACCACTATACCGGCTGTTGCTGTACCACTATACCGGCTGTTGCTGTACCACTATACCGGCTGTTGCTGTACCACTTTACCCGCTCCACTGACCACTATACCGGCTGTTGCTGTACCACTATACCGGCTGTTGCTGTACCACTATACCGGCTGTTGCTGTACCACTATACCGGCTGTTGCTGTACCACTATACCGGCGGTTCCTGTACCACTATACCCGCTCCACTGATCACTATACCGGCTGTTGCTGTACCACTATACCGGCTGTTGCTGTACCACTATACCGGCTGTTGCTGTACCACTATACCCGCTCCACTGACCACTATACCGGCTGTTGCTGTACCACTATACGGGCTCCACTGGCCACTATACCGGCTGTTGCTGTACCATTATACCGGCTGTTGCTGTACCACTATACCGGCTGTTGCTGTACCACTATACCGGCTGTTGCTGTACCACTATACCGGCTGTTCCTGTACCACTATACCCGCAGCACTGACCACTATACCGGCTGTTGCTGTACCACTATACCGGCTGTTGCTGTACCACTATACCGGCTGTTGCTGTACCACTATACCGGCGGTTGCTGTACCACTATACCCGCTCCACTGACCACTATACCGGCTGTTGCTGTACCACTATACCGGCTCCACTGGCCACTATACCGGCTGTTGCTGTACCACTATACCGGCTGTTGCTGTACCACTATACCGGCTGTTGCTGTACCACTATACCGGCTCCACTGGCCACTATACCGGCTGTTGCTGTACCACTATACCGGCTGTTGCTGTACCACTATACCTGCTGTTGCTGTACCACTATACCGGCTGTTGCTGTACCACCATACCGGCTCCACTGGCCATTATACCGGCTGTTGCTGTACCACTATACCGGCTGTTGCTGTACCACTATACCCGCTCCACTGGCCACTATACCGGCTGTTGCTGTACCACTATACCGGATGTTGCTCTACCACTATACCGGCTGTTGCTGTACCACTATACCGGCTGTTGCTGTACCACTATACCGGCTCAACTGGCCACTATACCGGCTGTTGCTGTACCACTATACCGGCTGTTGCTGTACCACTATACCGACTGTTGCTGTACCACTATACCGGCTGTTGCTGTACCACTATACCGGCTGTTGCTGTACCACTATACCGGCTGTTGCTGTACCACTATACCGGCTCCACTGGCCACTATACCGGCTGTTGCTGTACCACTATACCGGCTGTTGCTGTACCACTATACCGGCTGTTGCTGTACCACTATACTGGCTGTTGCTGTACCACTATACCGGCTCCACTTGCCACTATACCGGCTGTTGCTGTACCACTATACCGGCTGTTGCTGTACCACTATACCGACTGTTGCTGTACCACTATACCGGCTGTTGCTGTACCACTATACCGGCTGTTGCTGTACCACTATACCGGCTCCACTGGCCACTATACCGGCTGTTGCTGTACCACTATACCGCTGTTGCTGTACCACTATACCGGCTACACTGACTTATATACCGGCTGTTGCTGTACCACTATACCGGCTCCACTGGCCACTATACCGGCTGTTGCTGTACCACTATACCGGCTGTTGCTGTACCACTATACCGGCTGTTGCTGTACCACTATACCAGCTGTTGCTGTACCACTATACCGGCTCCACTGGGCACTATACCGGCTGTTGCTGTACCACTATACCGGCTGTTGCTGTACCACTATACCGGCTGTTGCTGTAACACTATACCGGCTGTTGCTGTACCACTATACCGGCTGTTGCTGTACCACTATACCGGCTGTTGCTGTACCACTATTCCGACTGTTGCTGTACCACTATACCGGCTGTTGCTGTACCACTATACCGGCTTTTGCTGTACCACTATACCGGCTGTTGCTGTACCACTATACCGGCTGTTGCTGTACCACTATACCGGCTGTTGCTGTACCACTATACCCGCTCCACTGGCCACTATACCGGCTGTTGCTGTACCACTATACCGGCTGTTGCTGTACCACTATACCGGCTGTTGCTGTACCACTATACCGGCTGTTGCTGTACCACTATACCGGCTCCACTGGCCACTATACCGGCTGTTGCTGTACGACTATACCGGCTGTTGCTGTACCACTATACCGACTGTTGCTGTACCACTATACCGGCTGTTGCTGTACGACTATACCGGCTGTTGCTGTACCACTATACCGGCTCCACTGGCCACTATACCAGCTTTTGCTGTACCACTATACCGGCTGTTGCTGTACCACTATACCGGCTGTTGCTGTACCACTATACCGGCTGTTGCTGTACCACTATACCGGTTGTTGCTGTACCACTATACCGGCTCCACTGACCACTATACCGGCTGTTGCTGTACCACTATACCGGCTCCACTGACCACTATACCGGCTGTTGCTGTACCACTATACCGGCTGTTGCTGTACCACTATACCGGCTGTTGCTGTACCACTATACCGGCTGTTGCTGTACCACTATACCGGCTGTTGCTGTACCACTATACCGGCTGTTGCTGTACCACTATACCGGCTGTTGCTGTACCACTATACCCGCTCGACTGACCACTATACCGGCTGTTGCTGTACCACTATACCGGCTCCACTGACCACTATACCGGCTGTTGCTGTACCACTATACCGGCTGTTGCTGTACCACTATACCGGCTGTTGCTGTACCACTATGCCGGCTGTTGCTGTACCACTATACCGGCTGTTGCTGTACCACTATACCGGCTGTTGCTGTACCACTATACCGGCTGTTGCTGTACCACTATACCCGCTCCACTGACCACTATACCGGCTGTTGCTGTACCACTATACCGGCTGTTGCTGTACCACTATACCGGCTCCACTGACCACTATACCGGCTGTTGCTGTACCACTATACCCGCTCCACTGGCCACTAATGCACTATGAACGAGGTAATGAACGGACAGTTTGACTTTACCATATATCTGAGGTCGCAAGTCTCTCGCGCTGTGGAGTGTGGGCATACCAAATAGAAATTGCATTCTGCATAATTAAATTTTGGACACCAATCATCTGTAGAGTATGACGTCACCAGACTAATTGCCATATTCGAGGTGTCGTCACCCCTCACCACGTGCCCGGCGTCACCCACCCGCGGGGGGACCGGTCTGTGACCCTGCACCGCAGCCGGCGGAGAGGGGAGGTGGGCCCAGACCCCAGTGTCGACAGGGCCGCTCCCTCCCACCTCGCTGACCCCAGACCCCACCCCTAACTAGCCGTCGAATCTCGGGCGTGGCCACACGTGGCGCGACAGCCAATAAACAAATAATTGCCGGGCTGGGTGATCCGCGCTCGGCAGCAGTGCGGATATGACACTAACGCCCCAGTGCCCCGAAAGACGGGGTAAATAACTTTGGAAAATACCCACCGCCAAATTTGGTACCATTTAGACCAGAAGTGCATGGGAATCCGATGGTGTGGTTCCAAAATCAGGAAAATTTCACTTTTTGGGTTATGCCCCTGTTTATACCATATGGAGATAAGACAAATATGTACATATAGTGTGCCATATGCCGATGCAGGTGTCTGGTCCCTTTACTGGAGATCTCTTTAGCTGGTATTTTTCAAGTGAATGATCACATTGATCAGTCGGAACCCTCCAGGCATGGGTCCGCCAGCTCTGCCAGGGTGCTATTGGAGCTGTGTGGACTCATGTGGAATGAATCTGTGAATGGATAGGTGTATGGGTGTTACAAACACCATAGCCTGGCAGAAAGGCTGTTTTAATCTGTTTTAATCTTGGAGACTGGAGGGTTGACATTTGCAACAAAATTAAGTGATTTATTTACTCATATGTAGACTGTATTGTTCTAGTTTAAGGAGTTGCTCCTGGACCAGCCCCTAAGCATTCAGAACTACATCATTCAGATCAGATTCATTCAGATCAGACCTGCTAAGGTCTTCTGGGAGGGCCTGTGAACCTGTAAATTAATCAATGATTGTACTTATGCAGCATGCAGGAGATAAGTCTGGTGGTGCAATTTGTAGAAAATACAACAAAAATACATGCTTATGCAATCTTGATCAATATTGAGTCTGACACATGCATACTCCTCATCTACCAGGTGACTGGTTGAGCGATTTTATCATGAAAATGACTATCATCATATATCGACGCTCTATTCACTTAGCTTCACCGCAGCAAAAAATACTGAAAAATGCGACAAAACATAGCTATATTTCCGCAAAGGACGTGATCTTTCACAGATCTGAGGTCACGCTGGAGCAGCAAACAGCAGGTCCCGAGCAGCACTAGATCAAACACGCTTGAGCAGCAAACAGTAATGAACATGAAACAACATGGCATGTCTGACAACAACGAAGTTACGCCACTCTGACCAAGTCATGGCGGCGACATCACATCAGATGCTCGAAGTGGGGGATATGTCCCCCACACCGTCCCCCCCCCTCCCCTCCGGTGGCGGAGCCCATAAATCAATCTTTTTTTAATATGAAGCAGTAGCTTTTGTTGAAATCATGTGCTTTTAGTCAATATTTATGTCAGAATCAATATCACAATTCATAATTTGGGAGAGGAAAATTCACTCCTAAAATGGGGAGTGAGAGTGGAATATAATTGACATTTGGGTGTCATTTCCCACCCAAATCGACAAATTGTGGGACACTGTATAGGTATGGACTATGGATATAGGTCGGCGTAACTAGTCCGTCACGACTCACGAATGGCATGAATTTGGTCAGTGGTTCGCGAACGACGATAGAGCGCATCACAGGCGTAGACACAGGGGGTGGGTTCATGCCCTGCACTTCTCATGACGTTCCTACGTCCCTAGACGTCACTTGTCGACAAAAACGACGACGCAGCAAAAATGGTCCCCCGATCATAGCAAGCCCTACCCGAAGCAGGTCCTCAGTAGATCAAAAGGGACCATTTGTAACCGAGATTGGGCCTGCTGTAGGTCAAAGTGGTAATTTTAATGGTCACTTTAACGATGGAATTGGTCCTCTTAGAGGGAATGTTTCACCTTTGCATTGGTTTTGAACTGATATAGCCATTGTGTTTGGCCGTTATTGAAATGTCTAAATTATTAAGGTAATTTTCCCCCAAACTTATCCGTTTTTAGGCAATTGAATTTCGAATTTGCAAAAGGGGTCTATGCAGGTTCCGACGCTGATTGGCTGACAACCACTTCAAGATTGTTGGTCCTGGAAGTCAGGTGACCTGTATTTCTCGAACCTTGGCTGAATTACCCGCTGCGAGTACGATGTAAACAACGGCTAACGCGATAGGTTGCGGTCCAAGTTGAAGTTTTTCGCGTTGTTTGAAGTCTCAATTATGGATTGATTGTTGTTGTTGTTGTTTTTAAATAAATATTGAGCTATCGCAATGCTTCGCACTCGTCATTATGTTCATGTGCGGGAGAAGACACAGTTCCACAATGTTTGTATTTAAGTCGCCAGAAATGTCTGAAACGATTGTGCTATATATTTGGCAGCGTAAATGTTTTCTCTATAGCTCTCTATAGCTCAATAATGACGTCATCATCCCAAATTTAAAAACTTAATTTGTATAAAGTTAAGTGACTTTTCGAGAGAGAAAACAAAATATCACCATCGTGTTCAGCAGCACTTACTTCATATTTTCGACTACTACCAGCGTGTATTTAACAACTTTCAGAAAGGTGAAACATTCCCTTTAAGAGAAAATTGACCTTGTAAGGGCCATATTGGACCCACTATAGACATATATTGGCCCTTTCGAGGCTCACGGGAGGGGCCATGGCCCCATGGTCCCTCCCTCTGGATCCGCTGCTGTTAGCATATCATATCCGGCCTGCGCTGAAAACAACGGTCTGTTTTGGTTCTCCCAAGTGTTCTCTTAACCCGCGAGTTACTGGGGGGGGCTATTTTTTGCTCCCCCCCTCCCGTTATTTTGCAATAACTCCTAAACGAACACCTGTATCGTCACCAAACTTGCAGTAACTTCTCTCACATCAATTTTACACATGTTGGCAAAATAAAAAATATAAGGCTATGATAGGTCAACCGGAAATGACGTCAGAGTGACGTCATGTTCTTCGGTTTTTGTTGCAAAATAATGGTTTGTGGGAAACGCTGTCAAAGGTACGATATTTGAGATAAACTAAATTGTATTAAATCAAATTACTGACAATAGATCGGGCTATCAAACTGCTATCTCGGATTTTCTAGTTTTTTTATTCAAAATTTTGAGAAATCCAAAGATACTTTTTTTGTTTTTACAAAATTTTCAAGAAAAAAATCAGAATTATCCAAAAACCGGAATACTTGTGATCGAGATGTATGCGGTGAATATGTGTACCAAATTTAAAGTTGATATCTTTAAAAATGACCGAGTTATGACCTTTAATTGACCAAAATCGACCACTTCTCACAGCATTACTATGACAAAAACGCATTTCCATTTTTGCTTTTTACTTCTATTTATATAGAACAAACAATGTTCTAAGGTCATTTTTCGCGTTCTAGACGAAAAACAAACCCATAAACATGTGTTACAACGCCTAATGACCGTAATCTGCAGTTTGACCTCGTGACCTCGGATGACCTTGACCTGACCCAAGGTCATAAACAGCTTAGAAAGGTACTTAGAAGTGTCAGACACACGAATCATATCGATTTATCAACGGCTTATGCGTTTAATATCGCAATTGTGCGCGACAATTCCATCCATAGAGACCTTTTTACACGGTCAAACATTTTGTACTTGACCTGACCTGTGACGTCATCGGTGACCCCGAGGTCAACAATATTATGTTTCCCTCGATAAATTTCCCAGGGCTATCAAATGCCGTTTGAATTTTTACATTCGGTCCAGTAGTTCCGGAGATCAGAGGGGGGGCAAAAAATAGCCCCCCCCGTAAGTCGCGTTATGAAATATACCCCAGTAACTCGCGGGTTAACCCATGCACTGCAAGGGGGTTGATTTCCGCCCCCCCCCCCCCCCCTCAGGTTTTTCAAAGATAGCAAAAAAAAACGGCGGCGCGCAGCGCCGCCAGGTTTTCGCACACCTGTTAGGACATCAATTGTGCACACTTTGAAAACAAATAACCTCGAGTCATCTCAGGTCAGGTCATCAGACCAGGTCAAGTGACCCCATCTCCAAAAATGTTGCAGTTGTGCCAAAGCCAGAGTTTTTCACCGATCAGTTTGAAACTTACAGGATGTCATGAGGGCGTTAGTACTTACAATTCGTTTATCTCGGAATTTTGATATCGGTGACCTCAGCTCAGGTCAATTTCGTAACCTCCCCATAATAAGTCAATGGGGAAATATACAAATGCTTCCTATTTCAAGGATATGCATGATATTGGTCCAATTACCTCTGGATCGTGTTATTACAGGATATTCTTGATGATCCAAGCGTAAGTTTTGTTCAGTTACCCTATTGGGTCCTTTGAGGTCATGCGAGGTCACCATCACTTTTTTGTCAATAACTCCCGACATAATGACGACAGAGAAGTAAAACAGACATCAATGTGTTTGTCTCGTCGAGACACGTCTTCCCATGTACAACATACCCTACTTGGGCCACCACTTGACCTTGACCTGAGGTAAATTTTGTGTAAAGTTAACTTAACAAAGTCGCTATGTATATCATGCAAAGCGCCTTGACAATATAAACACAATGATTTAAACAGTTTTTCGTTATCATTATTAAGTACAAAATTAATTGCGAAAAACGATTTTGCAAAAACAAAAAAATCCTTTTTTGACCTCTGGAGCCTGATATGTTGACATGAGATCAAATTTGAGGACACCTTACCGATTGCAAATTTAACTGTCAGGCGTTTGCTTTTCCGTTTATTTCTGACTAGCATAGTTCCTGAGATATATGGGAATTTCTGGAACGATGTCCTAAAACAGGAAAAGAAATGGAAAATTTGACCTTTGATGACCTCTGGTGACCTCAATTTTCACCTGACCTAAAACAATACTGCAATACTTTTGATAGAACATGTATCAAGATATCAAATGCCGTTTTCCACTTCTCGCTACGTAGCGTAGTTTTCGAGATCTCAGGGGGGGGGGCGGAAATCCCCCCCCCCCCCCCACCCCTGCAGTTCGTGTTCGGCGCAAAGCCCCTGCAGTGCGAGGGTTAACCTGTTACTCTGCCCAGGGAATACAGCATCACCGTTTGTGTCGACCAGGGACTAAGTTAATGCACGTCATGTGGTCTAGAGACGAAGGAACTGGGGGTGGGGCATGAGAAGTGGGGGCCTGGATCCCCTCCGCCTGTGTCTACGCCTACGCCTATGACGCAGCCTATCGTCGTTCGCGAACCACTGACTAACTTCATGCCATTCGTGAGTCGTGACGGACTAGTTACGTCCACAGTTATGGGGCCGGACCATAGTGCATTCACCCAGCAGCTTTAGCAAATTTTAACAAAACGGGATGTACCTGAGCTGATGTACCAGATAGGCACGTATCCGACATGTAGCTTAATGATACCTATATCCATGCTTTCATATATGCGTCGGTACCAAGGTGTGAGCGAACATTTGCGCCAGGCGCCGTCAGCGCAGTTATTACCTATAAGTCTTTAAAGCCGTGTATCGTGCATGTTTTAACAGATATAAGCATAACTTTGGTATCATCTAAAAGAAAATTCAACAAGCGTTCAGGATATGCAACGTTTGCTTGCATTCGGAAAGTTGTTTTCGTTTTATATAGCTACAATCTTACAAATTACTATCTAAAAATACGTAAATTGATATAAAAAGGCCAATAACTCAAAAAGTGAATTGTTTCTGATTTTGAGGAGCACAGCATCGTATTCCCCATGTACTTCTGGTCTAAGCTAGAGAGTGGAGACTGGACGGACCCTCATCTGTACCGGAGAGGCTGGACGGACCTTCCTATGCGCCGGGGAAGCTAGACGGATTCTCCCCCTTACCGGGGAGACTGGACGGACTCTCCTCTGTACCGGGGAGGGTGGACGGACCCTCCTCTGTGCCGGGGAGACTGGACGAACCCTCTTCTGTGCTGGAGAGGCTGGACAGACCCTCCTCTGCACCGGGGAGGCTGAACGGACCCTCTGTACTGCGGAGGTTGGACGGACCCTCCTCTGTACCGGGGAGGCTGGACCCACCCTCCTCTGTGCTGGAGAGACTGGACGGACCCTCCTATGTACCGGGGAGTTTGGACGGACCCTTATATATGCCTGGGAGGCTGGACGAACCCTCCTCTGTACCGGTGAGGCTAGACGGACCCTCCTCTGTGCCAGGGAGCCTGAACGGGCCCTCTGTACTGCGGAGGCTGGACCTCCTCTGTACCGGAGAGAATGGACAGACTTTCCTCTGTGCTGGAGAGGCTGGACGGACCCTCCTCTGTACCGGGGAGGCTGAACGGACCCTCATATGTGCCTGGGAGGCTGGACAGACCCTCTTATGTGCCGGGGAGGATGGAACCGCCCTCCTCTGTACCGGGGAGGCTGGACGGACCCTCCTCTGTACTGCGGAGGTTGGACGGACCCTCCTCTGTACCGGGGAGGCTGGACCCACCCTCCTCTGTGCTGGAGAGACTGGACGGACCCTCCTATGTACCGGGGAGTTTGGACGGACCCTTATATATGCCTGGGAGGCTGGACGAACCCTCCTCTGTACCGGTGAGGCTAGACGGACCCTCCTCTGTGCCAGGGAGCCTGAACGGGCCCTCTGTACTGCGGAGGCTGGACCTCCTCTGTACCGGAGAGAATGGACAGACTTTCCTCTGTGCTGGAGAGGCTGGACGGACCCTCTTCTGTACCGGGGAGGCTGAACGGACCCTCATATGTGCCTGGGAGGCTGGACAGACCCTC